>VWZP01004082.1:0-61073 GCA_013396995.1 Dicaeum eximium | reverse complement strand
GGCTGGAGTCAGGGCCCCTCTAGTCCTGGACATAGCATTGCACACTCCTTGTAAATACGAACTGAGGTCCCTTCAAGACAATTGTTAGCCCCATCAGCCCTTCTATTCTGTCTGAGGACTTGCCCACTGGAAACTGGAGTGGCATTTGTCCAAAACTTCCCATGGTGGTTCTTCTTCCTTTCAACTCACATACCCATCCTGCAAGAGCAGAGATGGGTTTTCCATCCCACTTCCTCATGTCCTCTCCAGGGTCATGCAGGTAAAACCACAGGTTATCTCATGGCATGGACCCTCCCTCTCAAGCGTTTTCTCCCAATAGAAGAGAGACTGTTCTGTGCTGGAAGGGCATGGGAAATTTTCTCTCTAATTTGCTTGAGACTTTCAAATCTGTCTGTGGCACTGGACAGTCTTTCCACAGTTAAGGAGCATCCCATTAAGGAGGAGAAAAGATGATCATATTCCCAGAGTAGGGTAGTCACTGGCAGTGCTGTTGGTTCTCCTTTCATTGATATCAATGCCAGTGAGCTGGCATGCAAAAATGGTGCACTCCTTATAAAGTTCTGCCACATGGATTGTGTACACTGGATCTACAAGGGAAAGCCCATTATTTGAATCCTTAAGCATAGCTCATTCTCTCAGGTACTGGGTACTTTTCTCCATTGTGAAATGCACCATTGAGTGCATTTTTAGATCACCCTTGAGAGAATACCTTTCTCCCATGCTTGACAGGAATCACTTCCAAAGGCTGAGAGTTTCTGTCCTCTTCTCAATCCCCTTGTCATTGTCCACATCCCAGGACAGGGATCCCAGTTGCTTGGCTTCACTACCATCTAGTTTCATATCATGGGCCATGATATCCCAGCATCAGAGCAGCCAGGTCACACAGGGCTTGTTCAATTGGCAGCTGAAATTTATTTGTATCTCTTTGAGATCACTCAGAGATAGGGTCATTACCTCTGGCCCTGTCTCTTCCTCCTGGTCTGAGGGCTCTTCATCCCTCGCTATGCAAACTGTTCTTGAATTTCTTCTTCTGTCTAGAGGTAGCTGCTACCAGCATAGGTTGTTCCTCTGGTTCAGCTGCAGTTTGAGTGGCCATGGTACCTGTTGGTCTGCTTTCTTTCTTCTCCCCATGAGGGTGCTGTCTAGTGATCAGCAGTGTCCAATACACAGTAGCCAGGGCACAGAGTGTTGCATAACTTTGCCCTCTCTGGAGCTACCACAGCATTTTTCTTTCCCATTTTTTATCAGTCCAACAGGATGTAAGGCCCCAAATGACTCACTGAAAAGGTGTTTATAGTGGTTCCTGTACTCTGGGTTAAACACACAGGAGAAACACTGACTTGATGTTCTCAGGACGGAAGTGTACTGACAAACTATAGAAAAATCTAAGAACTTTGGCAAAAGGCTTACTACAACATCCAATCAACAGAAAGCATTTCTCACAGCGTTAATTTGGCCCGTTCAACTTAGCAAACTTTAAAACTGTTTAATGTTAAGTTACTCAAAATGTTTCAAGAAGAGGAAATTAGAAAAAGAGAAAGACAGAAAGATATAGGAAAGCGCACAGCCCGCTCTCAGGTGCCAGCAGTGCTCAGAGACAAACTCCAAGAGGAAGGCAGGTTCAGTATGTGCTGGCCTCCTATTCAGCCTTAAATACCCCTGGGACTTTATGGGCCCTCCCTCCAGGTGGGACTTCCAGTCACGGCCCCTCAGGAGATGGGCTAGGGAAAAGTGGAGGCCCAACTCCAGTGTGCCAGTGATTGGCAGCTCTGCTGGGCTGGGATACAGGCTCTGGGATCAGGGGTGGGAGACAGTTCACTGTCTAACCAGAGGAAGGCCCGACCTGCCCCATTCCCCTGATACAGGCATCCCAAAATGTATTGAGACATCAATCCCTCCAGGCTTTGGCACAGGATCCTGTACATCTTCAGCAGTGAATTCCAAACCACTGGAGGAGAGAAGTCTTCCAAACACTGGCCCATGTCCTCTCACATTCCATGCCACTCATGACTACCAACCCTCAAGGGGCTCTGAAAGGCTTCCATAAAAATCTCTTCTATAACTCTAAACATGGTGTGGACTGCACTAAGGAGACCTGGCAGACCTAGCAGCAAGAACATGATTTCCTTAACATCCAAGGGAAATGAAACGTTCTCAACAGGTGTTGTAACAGGTCTGAGGAGAAAAAGGGGATGAAAAGCTGGGGAAAATAATCCTCCCCTATTCCTCCTATAGACTGAGTATAGTCTGGACTCACAAAAGTAACACCTGAAGTAAAGGTAGGAGAGAAACACTGAATACACATACCACATAACCCTCCTTGCTCTTGATATTATCATGTTCTAAGCTGATATCACACACAGTAGAGCAACAAAGCAATCCTGGCCCCTCTACCTGCTCTGAGAAAGAGCACCGCAAGAAGCATGAACACAAATATATACAGGGTGGGGCAGAGCACTCACATGAACAGACCAAGCAACAATGTGACCAGTGGCGCCCTAGCTAAAGCAACAAATGCTTAGGTCAAAGCCGCCGGATGTGCTGTTATCTCAACCCTTCGTGCCACACTTTGTGTGACAAATAAGCTTGTAGCAGTTTAGGAATGGTATTCAGTCTAGTACTGTCACTAAAACCATGCATCACTCGCTGCAGCCCCCATGTCACCTGCAGCAGCCTATAGATGGGAATTGGAGGCACAGAAGGCAAAGATCACAGTAAGAGATAAGAACAATTTACTGGAAACAGCAACGAGATAAGAAAAATAGTAACAGAAACAATGCTAATGACAGGGGGTACAAGAAAAGGTACAATTCACAGCAGCCTTCTGACAATAGACAATACTGGATGTCTCCATCCGCCACTTTTACTTGCAGGGCCTACAACCCCTTCTCCCCTTCTGCTTGACCCCCAGCAAAGACATGAAGTGGTATAGAATAACCTCCAGGTCATAGCCATGCCCCTCCTGGCAAAAATTGACCCTATGCTAGCCGGAAGCAGGACAGATGAGTATGTCTACATAGAGACAGAGAAAAGTTTCAAGGCAGTATATTGACCCATTAATGTCTTCCTTAACTTCCACATGCTGCCCACATTAATCCTGTAAATAAGGGCATTTATACACATTTGTAACAAGAGCATCAGAAAAGCATGATAACAAAACACAGGATAAAACAAAACAAAAAAAAAGCCCCAAAACATACTTAAAGAAGAAGTGACTCACTGCCTTGTTAGTGAACAAAAACAGGTTTGTCTGGCTGTAGAACACAGGTTACATCTTGCACTGCACACATGAGCTCAGTAAAATACTGTTAAACAATTACGGAAGAGTTGTGGATCTATAACAGACAAAGGACATCCCAGAGTCCCCAGTCTTCTCCATGGAAGAAGGATGCTTGTCTTTTAGGAATGCGTTGTAAGATTCTTGCCTTGCTTTACTTTCACTGCCACTTGAAAGACACATATTATTCCTTCTCTGTGTTGCTCTGTGTTAGCATGCCAGTGTCTCCTGCTTGTTTCCACTAGAACTAATTCAGTCAACAAACTAAAAGGCAGCTGACTCAGTCTGACCAGGGGTGCCTTTCATAAATTACACTTATGTTTATGACATGCTCAGGTTTATGTTGTGTTCAGTATCTGTTCCAAAATATTTCAGTTGCTAAAGGAGAGCCAAGTTTGCCAAAAGAACAGCTTATCCACACAAAGAAATGATACCTGGAAATCCTGCCAAGTGAGAAAAAGGTCATCTATTTAAGCAAAGAGTGAAGTTGACAAGTAGCCCCCCCTCGCACAGGCCTGTTCAGATCTATCATGTGTGAACTGTGCATCTGAAGAGGGACAAGCTAGCATTACCCTTGACTTGTGTAACAGGACCATTTCACACCTGACCTTTTGTTTTTAAGGGGGGCTTATTGTAGACTGGGCATATTTTTTTTCTTATTTCCCAAGGCGTTTCATATTCTAACTTAGCTTTTTCTACATGCAAAATGGTTTGAATACAAGGGAGGTGAAGTGCCCTTTCTTTAAAATACCTCTTTACTTGAATGATGTGATAAGCAAACAACTTTTCAAAAGCTAGACTACTGGAGAACTGCCTCAGGATTTAGGAAGAACATCCAAGATGCCAGAGTTTGGGGCTTCAGCTCTGAACCCTTCAAGTCAGGTACCAGCAAAGCCTGGAGCTGCCTGGTGCGTTCTCTGATTCCCACATTTCCAGGTACCTACAGCAGTAACACTGTGGATGGCCAAATCCATCCATGTTTTTGGTGCCAAATTTAGCTACTGACCAAAGTAATAAGAAATCAAGAATAAGCTCTGTTTCTGCCCAAGCCTTCTTTGAGATGTACATTACAGTAGGCATTGCTGGAGCTCACCTAACCTTTGGCAACAAGTCACATTACAGTATCCTCTTACAGTGTTTCTCTTGTTCCTAATGCTTCTTGTATTTCTTGTTTTGCAGGAGAAAAGCTTACACAGGAAGGGTGGGGACTGCCTCTAGCCAACTTCAGAGCTAGTCTGGTGCTGACAGCTCTTTCCTAGAAGAAAGGTAGGAGATAAGGTTTTTGGCAGCCTCAGGCTAGGTAGGGTAAGTGCATACACTCTACTGTTTCCTAAGAGAACATTCCAACCACTTGACTACTATGCTTAAGGCAAGCCCAGCTACCATCTTCCTTCTCCATCCAAGTTTCAAGTCCTTCTAAACAGCCACTTTTCCCTGAAGAGAACCCTAACCTGTGAATCTGAGGGGAACTGAAGAAGTAGGTGCTTAAATAGCATGCCTGTGCTCCCTGCCTGGAGAAATCCTGGTTAGGATTTCCAGCATCTTGCTTTTTGTGAATATTTCTGGTAATTCTAGGAGTCAAGTCGCTCAGTAGGAAAGCTGTAATTTCCCCATGTAGTTCTTCCAAATGCCTGTTTCTCAGCATGGAGCCCTTAGAGAGCTTATATGCATTATGTAAAGTCCTGGGTTGTTTTTCCCAGGCCAGAAAAGCTTCACTGCTGCGTGGATAAGAAGATCATCATCCTATGTCTCTTCCATCTTCATCCATCTCACTGGCTGCCATTGTGCATTTTTGCACACCAAGCCATGCAGTTACAGCTGCACATCCTTCTCTGTTAGAACTGCAGCTGTGTCAATCTCTACATTGCTCAGCTAAAATGAGAGGTTTATCATCGAGGCATTTGTGAATTTCGTTATTAGGAAATAAAATTAATTTTATTATTATTACTTTCTGGAGTTCAAAGCTAAAAATGACACACAGAAAAATCCTCTACAAATTAAACTTCTCCTTAGACTGAATTTGATATATCATGCAATTAAAACCACCTCTAAAACAGTGATTAAACCAAATTGCAGTGATTTGATAGATTTCAGTGGACTTTAAACTGGTAAATACCTGGGCAGCATAAAATATTAGGCAGACCACTGTGTTGAAAGCAGCTAAACTCTGTGGGGTGTGTGTGTCTCTGTGTGTCTGTGTGTGTCTGTATGTGTGAAGTATTAAACATTAATAAGAGTTTGAGAATTCAAGAACTGGATTAAATTAAATCCCTCATTGAAATGTTAGTGCCCACTATGGTCAGGGTTGTGTTTCAGATTCATTATCAAATCTAGTACTTTGTACTGACTCCCAAAAGAGGATAGCTGATAACTGAAATCAAAATAATAATAAAGGAGCTATTCACTTGTGGTCTGATTAGGACTCCAAATTCTCATCAAATCAGGAGCAAATACAAAAAGTGAATTTGATCACTTCTATTTTAGGAGTTTTTTTGATTTGTATTCAACAAGCAGATATGGAAAGATGTTGTTTTCTTTTTCAAAAACATGACTCGATTTTGTTGATTGTTGAAAATTAGCTTCATGAATATTTCAGCATGGAAAAAGCATTTCATCAAGTATTCACTGACTTCATAGAGCTAATACACAATTGACTTAAAATAACTTCTGTTTACAAGGCTGTGTTACATGGAAAATGTGCAATCTACTTGGTATAAGATGGGTATTATTCAACCCAGATATCAAAGCAAAAGACCTCTGAGCATTTTGGAGCCAGTCAGTATGAAAAGTACTGCAAAGGGTGTTCCTTACCAGCCTATATATTATTCAGAATATTGGGTCTGAGATAGGTCCAGAAGTTATGAACTGAATTCCTCTGTTGTGACTTCTGAATGCATTTCAGTATTTCAGTGAATGGACTAGACAAACTCAGGTAAAATGCTGAGAATTTTTAAAGATTTAATTTTAAACATTTAATATTGAAAATCAGAATCACGTATTTCTAATGATTCGTAGACTTTAGCAAGATTTCCTTGGGAAATCAAAACTTTGTGACAGAGAACCAGAACAAATTTGGCTAAAAGGGATGACAAGTAAGTAAGTAAACATTGCTGTATGACAAACTGCCTGGAAACCCATTTACTAAAAGCTTTCACCATCTTTATGTTGATTTACTAAACACAAGTTTGCAAAAAATTCAGTTGTGTGGGTTTGAATACTTATATTAAACCTAGAAGGCATAGAGATTCCAAATACCAAGTGCTCGTGTCACGTACTTACTGTTATTTTGAAGATACATATAATAGAATTCATCAGTATCATGTTTACTAGATTTTTCTAAAAGGAAGCCACGATCATATCTACTACTGTAATGGGATTATTCTGAGTCGTTGCAAAAGAATAATTTAATAGTGAATCTGAAATTCCCTTTTATACCTTGCATTTTTCTCAGTGGTTATAAACAGCAAAATTGCTATGAACAGGAGTGATTTTAACTGCTTACTTTAACAATTTTCAATTGTTACCTCTTAGATTTCATAAAAAGAAAGATGTGAAAGGAAGATTTTGTGTGTATACAATACATTATGGAAGGCCAGGCCAGACTCCAGAGATCTGATAAACTAGTGCAGAAGTAGCATGAGACTTGTGCTTTTGGATTTATGCTGCTGAAACCAAATTTAAATATATATAATTTCATTTTTATAATGTAGATCATATTACCTGAAGTGTGGCAATCTCATAAAACCAGTTGATCTTACAATATTCCCCATATTTTAAAAAAAGATGTGTCTAGAAAGATATCCCACGGTAGATAAGCACAAGTATTTTGGTTGTCACCAGAATCTGCTCTAGCTTAAGTGAATAGCAGAAAAAAAATCTTCCATTGCACATGAAACCCCAACTCTCTGGATAAAAAAAAATCAGATTAGACTCAAGAATTATTTTAATTCGAAGGCACTACTTCTAGGATAACTTTAAGCTTCAGAAAAATGTCAATTCTTATCAAAGGAAAGATTACATTGATGACTACAGTATTTGTCATATTTGTGTGATACCACTATTGGCCTCTCTAAACTGAAGGCCAACATGTCAATTACTAGTAGTTCATAGAGTGTAGCCATAAGTGCTAAGTTTGTCTAATGTAGTCTTTTTGTTTATGAAATGCATGTCATGCAGAATTTACACAAACTTCCGAGTAAACATGTTAGCCAGTTGATTTTATCTGCTGAAGTTTTAGATTCTTTCCATACCAAAGGCCTACAAAAGCTTACTGGGTGATTATCATTGGTGTGCTTGACAATTGCTATATATAAGTTCTTGTATTTCTGAAATTATACCATGTCAAAATTTTTCAATTTTCATCTTTGATTAAAGCATATGATTTTTTTTTTCTAATTAAATTTGAGAAATATTTTGGACAAATATCATTATTCTCAGTGCATATTTGGCAGAATGACAAGGAAAAACAATGCAGTGCCCAAGTACACTTCACAAGTAGCATTCAGTTGTGTCACATAGGCTCAGCTGGGCTCAACCACAGAGAAAAGTGATTATCTCCTTTCTTCCCCCCACTGCTCCTCAAAAATGAGGGACAGTTGATGCAATCAGCAGTGACAGCATGCAACAGAGTTCCAGGTATATATGCATGTTACCTGAGAAGATCACTCCACTGCTATGTGAGAACATAGCTTTGCTGTAAATGCAAACATGGAGGTTTTTTGAACCAAAAGAAGGCTATTAAACACTAAAACAGTGCTGATTTGCGATACCATTGTGTAGTTTGTGTCACAGAAGTTTTTAATGAAAATCAGTTGCTTTCACAGTGAGCCCTAAATGTTATCAATCAAAATCCAGTTTCCTATGGATGTGGACACCCTTTGAAATTATATGCTATCAGGATAAATAAAGACAATTCCATTTCTCAGCATCAATGGAAAAGTGCTCAAAGCTTTTGGCTGCCTGTTTATGAATTTTAATGAAGCCTGGATTTGTCTCAGAAAGAGGCAGCCCTAATTTTCAAAGTGATTCAGACAAGTCAGTACAATATTAGAAAACAGTACAAAAAGCATGAGCGATAGTATAATAAAGCACTTTGATGAAGCTATGCTGAGGAGGGGAAGGCGGCTTATATAAAAATCACCCCCGCTGTTTCTCCTCCCAAACTACAAAATTACCAACTTTAGATCTCAGTTTCCAATGTCGTTTTCACCCTTTTTTTACTAAATAGTCTGTGGTATGAAATGAACAGTAAAAATAGAGGCTCATTGTTTTATTTCAGTCTCAGACAGAGGATGATTTGACATTTCTCAGCCATCAATTACAGGACAGACACAAGTTAATTTTGGTTTTAGAAAATGTTTGCCTATTTGAATTAATTTACCAGGATATTTAAGCGCAGAAATTGATTAATCTTTAGCAGAAGCTACTCCATTATTAGTAAGGCCTTCAAAGTTCCTGGTCAAAACTCTGCTCTTCACATCTCCCAGTCATGTGTGCTCACATCTATGTACCACAGCAGCCTGGCAGTGCCCTCTTCCCAGCTATGGCCACATGTGAAGGGAAAAGCTGTCCTGACAGGCCCCAGGATCCTATTCCAGCCTCTCTCTTCACTGTATTTCTTACATTTCCTTTGTGTCCTAGCTGTGGGCAGGCATATACATTGTTTTCTTATCTGTAAAATGGAGAGCATTACTGCCCAATGTTGCAATACCAGCATAGGACTTATTTATCAAGGAGGCAGCATCCTTGATCTCTTCAATAAATCAGCTTTCAGGGCTCTGTGAAAACCTGTACTCTGTTTGTGTGGGCTTAGAAAGAAGCAGTAGATGAGAAGAGTCAATAGCCACACAGAAAAGTCCAGCTCCTGCATAAGTTTTCCACATCCTGGTGGGTCACGTGGAATGATAAAGGTCACCCAATTCATTACTAACTGGTGGCTTTAGGTGAATGCTGTGGTGGCTAAAAAAGATCAGTGTTTAGAGCAAAGAGCTGGCTCCTAGGTGGTCACTTCCATGAGCAGTGGATGAGTTACCAAATACCTGGGAGATGGAGGAAGGAAGGGTATCTCTCATGTTCTTGTAAGAAAGAGGCAGCCCAGAACCTCAATGAGTCAGAAGAACAAACTGATTTCTTGCACTCCCCCAGCTCTATCACCTCAACTTTCAGCACAAGCATCATGGTCCTATCGCTTCTGCTGGAAAAACGTGGGATGGGAGGGTCCCTCATTCAGACACCCTTCTGCAGTTCTTCCTGCTGGATAAATGGCACTTCCGTAAGACAAAGCAGGTGAGCAGAAATGAAATAACCTAACAATTTCCATCAATGATAGGGACTAAAGCATGGAGTTGTTCAAAGTATCTCAGGACTTTGCTGTATCATCTGAGCTACTTAGAATTTGTTGTACTTATCTTCAGGATCTCCACTTAGCATTCTGAAGTCCAACCCTTAAATGCAACAGCAGATGGAAGTCAGTCCCAGGTTGTTGGAGCTTGTGTGAGTTTTCACATGTTCAGATAAAATTGTCTTGGTTCTTCGACCTTACTGCCATGAACTTTTAAAAACATTTAACATTCTGTAGAAAGGAATTAAGTCACATAAACTCAGTGGTGCTGTTTTTCTCTCTTTTTTTCATGTTGTTATGCTAATTTTCTTCCATCTCCCTGTTTTGTTCTCATCCTTACCTACTGGATTGTTTTGTTTTTCAACCTTATTCCACTTTGTCATAGTCTTTGGCTTTTTTCTTATGTAGCTCTTCAAAAAGGGATCTATTCTTCTAATATCTATTACTGTTCATTACCATTCTGCTCCCATTTCCTTCAAATTGCTTGCCTATATTGAAGTCTAGCGTTCAAATTCCTTTAAATTCCCCTACACTTACATTTAGTGCCAGCCCCTCAGTTTATCGATTTCATCTTATTGCGTTTCCCTCCTCTCTCCCATCTTTCATGTTTGTTGAGAAAGATAAAGGAGTCAGTATTCTTAGAATGGCGAAGATATAAACAAAAGAACTGCACATTTGAAAAAAAACCTGTTCTTTTTAGCCAGAAATGGCAGACTCTAAGAAAGGTATTGTCATAATATCCTTCAAAAAAGATGAGAAGTAGGTGGGGAGAATTTGTTTTACTTCTAAGTTAAGCACTGGTTCCTACTGCATAAGACCACATGTTATGTTATATTCATCACACTCAGAAAATGAGATCAGTTAATAGTAAAAAACAACATTTAGGAAGTGTACATTAATGCAATACATAAAATGCTTCATTTTGGCATTGAAACACTGCCACACCCAGTAAAAAAGGCTTTCTGCTTTTGTGCCTTGCAATACATTAACTATTAACCCAATACCAGAGTAGTTGTTATCTGACTCCGTTTACTAAATGGGCAGGTGATAACCACACCTATTGATGATGAGAGTCCTTAACATTTTCCTGAAAGGACCATAAAATAGTTTGGATTTCTGAAACTTTTACCTGGTAAAGGACTCAGGATTTGTTACAGGCACATAGCATACTTTTGGATCACTACCAAAAAACCATGACCTCCAAATTTCTTCTACCATTTGTACATAGAAAATAGATTAAGTGCTGACCTCAGAACCACAGATTAAGTTGTGCAAGTGCAAAGCATCATAACCAGCAATTGGTCAGACAATACTAAGTAAAGGACACATTTGGATCTAATTTAGTAGTAAATTGATTTAATCCTCCTTTTGCTCACTTGCTTCTATAGCCAGTGGCATTTCATGACCTATGTTTGGATTCTGCCAGCTTTTATATTCTTTTAACTTAGTTTTTCTTAGAGCAGTTACAGGGTAAATTGCAAATGTGAAGGTCTTAGTAGGTTTTGCAACAGTAAGTCTTTAAATAAACAGCAGTGTTTCAGTTTTTCACACTTATGACAACCCTAGGACATTGTTACAGGACATCTAAGGAGCAAGCCTGAATTCGTTGAATTTGTGGTGTTCAGACTGTAGCTAATAGTCACGTCCCTTTCATGTTTTTTAATTCCCATTATTTTTTGTATTGTCCTAGGAGTCACAGTCATGGATTTTTGCTCCCTATGTGCCGGCTTGGGAAACACCCTGCAAGATAATTAGTCATTGGCTCTGAAACGTGAGTATAAGGAAACGTGTTCTGCCCCTAGCCTCCCAGTGACACTATTTGTTGTCTAGGAATGTATACCACAAAGCCTGATGTGCCAAGAGAAGTGTGTTTATATACATATAAGACCAGAAAATTCCCTCACTAATAGGTGAATAAATAGGTCATACAGCTAAGCCCCACAAAAAGGCTGCACACTGGTCCAGGGGACAGTTTAGAGAATTTCTGTTCATATGAGAGTCTTTTGCTCAGGATTACTAATCTACTAACAGAAGGACTTCTTAAGAATGCAGTAAAGATTACGAAATCAGATAAGAATGTACAAAGATTTCAAGCAAGGTTATAAAGATAGAAATATATTAAAAGACACATTCCCATGGATCTTTGGGCAACACATCCAAGGAAAACAATAAAAATATTTAACAAGCATGTGAATTTGAAGCTCAGAGGTCTGATGTTTTCTAAATATAAAAGTGACATTTATTGTCCAGTAGATGAAAAAACATTTTATATGCAAAATGGCAAATCAGATCATTGAAATGCTCATGAGGTGCAACGCCTATTTTGCTAAGAAGGAAGCAGAGGGGGTAGAATTTATATAACAACATGACATTACATGCCCAAGCCATAGAAAACATTAATGGTACCTGCGATTATACATTAGGCATTCCTGGTTCCCAGTCCCACAACGGCATTTGGAAACTTATGTCCATATACTGAAGAGTAAGCAGTAATAATAAGCTTTTGCCAGAAAGTTCTTGAATATCGAAACAACTGTCAAGCTCTAGCCTCATCATGTGGGAACGAAGTTCAAAACAGGAAAGTATTAAGAAGCACAAGCCCTAAAGCCACATTCTCTGTCTTGAGATACACGTTATGAACCACAGAAATCCTGTGTCATCAGACCTCAAATCATGTCAGGCATGCAGGGAATAAAGAGATTATGAAAACTGGGATGAACTAAGCCCATGACGTACAACCCTGCAAACAATCTGCTATTCAACAGGTGCCAGCACAGAGCTTTCAATACTGGAGACAGATGTTTCAAATGCTTAATGGGAGCAAGAAGCCCTGCCTCTGCATGTTGAACCTGCTCCTGGAGCATCCACAAGTGCTTGGCCAGACAACTTCAGCAGCAGTTTAATTTTCTGTTCTCAGAATTATGACTTCCTACACAAGCTGCTAGACATAGGTGAAATGTTCAGGTTTTTTTGCTTTTGAATGAGCAAGATTCTGGCAGCTGCATGAAATTTGATTGCTTTTCATATATATAAAAATGCAACTCTAAGTATTGCAGCTAAAAGCAAACATGAAAATTTGTTACAGAGGATGTGTATTCACAGACTAGTGGCTACCTATAAATTTATATCTTATAGCATATTAGAAGAAAATAATGTCTTTAGTCAAGCAATCTATATCTTAATAAAAATACTGTGGTAGATATTTCTACCACTGCAAACAAATAATCTTAAATATATCCTCTTAGGTATTGAGGAATGGTGCTCTTTTCATCACCCCATTTTACTGATGAAAAAAATCAAGATAGCAGTTTCTTGCAGGAGGAACTTGTCATAATTTACGTCTAAGAGAAAACTCTTTCCAGCTGTAACTTGAATTACCTTTGGTCCTGTTTTGGGTGTGCATGATTCTTTCAGGACCTTGAAATGGGAACAGGATTATTTGAGCTAAGGTTCAAATGATCAACTAGCATAAATAAGCACACTTTCATCTGTTTGACTGGACCAATGAAAATATATGCAAACATATGATCTTACTCTTTTATTTTATGGGAATCTGAAAGTATTAAAGACTTCTGACCTGCCTTTCTTAATAATTATCATTAGGACAACTTCTTTAAATGAATAACAATATCAAACCTGTTAACTTTATTAGCCTATAGAGCCTGTCTTTGCTGCCAACAGATTTTTCTTTGTCATATCCACTGCTGCATTTTTAAGGATTAATTTTTATATTTTTCTATGTTGCGATTTTCTTCTTTGCCCCATAAGTTCTGCCCCTACAGATTTTTCCTCTTGATTTGGAAAGGAAAATTGAAAAGGCTTAATTTGATCTGAAAATTAGATAGAAAATAGGAAATGGAAAGAACATACAAGCACTGCCCTTCTCTCTACGTTATATCTTGAACTGTCTGTATAGCTGTCTTGTGGACATTATAGTTTATGGCACAGCATTCTTGTACCAGAATAGAGAAAACAGGAAAATATTTCCATTTTCAGAAGATTTTTTTACTTTGTACTTATAAGGCCAGATTCCCCATCAAAGGAATCTTTTCCCCAGCATGATAAGTACTAAATGAAAAGGATTCATCCTGAAAGAAAAAAGGACAGGTTGATATTCTCTATATCTGTATACTGAATTTCACTTGCAGAAAGGCTTTAACAGTGTTTAGAAAGAGAGGATACCATTAATTATTTTTGGAGTTTGTCTCCCACAGAAAAGGGCTGCTTGAAAAGCATTGGATTTTTCCTACTGAACTTTCTATGACCTGCCCATTTTAAAATGCCACCAAAGCTACAACTGCCTTGGATATTCACAGAAAAGTCCAAAAATCCTTCCTCTGGATATTTGAATAGAGGTGCCTAAGGATCTTGAAATTTATGTAGAGACATTAATGTCTGAACAATGAAAATAATTTTTCAAGCTTTCAAATGTTTTTTCTAGCTTCTCACATTTCTCCAGACCTGTGATTCCGGACTTCAGTCACTCTTTCCCACCTCTCAAAACTAACGTATTCGACTGCATCACATTCTTTATTCTCTATTACAGGAAAAATAAATACAATTGCTCCTGCCTGAAATATTCTTTTTCCCAGTAAGCCACTCCTCCTCCCTGTCCAACACTGAATTTAGATTTTATAAACATGGTGAAGAATAATACATTTTGTGGGATCCCAAGTCATTAGTGAATCGGCAAGTACTCTTCTTGTATTTTGCAGCAGTGCTAACAAAATACATAATTGCTAGAGTTATTTTTTTCTTCTTTGTAATCAAAGGCAATTAAACATTATTTACTGTGTGGTCAGTATGAGCCTGAATAATATGAATTATAATCACAAAAGAGCTTTTAGGTGAGTGGAAAATAGCAGCCATGATTTTTTTTCTCCCTTAAAAAAATAACAAGCAAACCCAGGAACACAACAAACACAATGCCATTTTAGTACATTTCTGGGAATACTTAATTAGAACTACACAGCACAAGTCAATATTAAAGCTCCATAACAAATTTATAGCTTTTAAAAATTCACTGGTTTTCAAATCCAAACAAAAGCTGCTAAGTGACAGACAAATAATAGAATTACATCTGTATGCTAGGATACTGGCTGCAACAAAGAATCATGCCATTCTCTGTTGCCAGTCCCACAGAGGTTCCAGTAGAACTGATTCCTCTTGTGCTCCAGAAGAGAAAAACAAAAATACAAATATTTTCAAATCAGTTCCAGCTGTACAGGTGTTACATACTTTCTAAATAAACTGCAAGTCACACAGTTTAGAGGAGCAGATCCTATACTGCAAAAGATCAATACTTTGAATTAATTTCTCTCTTTAAAAATATGGGGGGGGGGGAAGTCATATGGCATAAAAATGGCAAATACCATGCTGAAGTATACATTTAAACTGTTAATGGACAAAAATTTTAAGACTTTGAGCTTTTACACAACACAGCTTCATTAGCAGCAATACCCCTTCTACAGACACCTGCATTTTCATAATAACTGTTCCATTTTGTTTCAATATAGAAACATATTCAAACTCAGTGAGCTTCAAGTGGAGGCAATTTAACATTTGTATTACAAAGTAAAATGATCAGCAAGAAATCTGGTTCCATTTAATCATATCTACAGTTTGGCTTCAGTTTTTTTTACACGATAGTATTATTACATTGAAACATTTTTCTCCTACCCATCCAGTCTTAAAAATTATATCTGACCTATTTTTTACAGCTCAGACATTGACAGATCTTTCTTGTGGCCCTTGACAAATGCTGCAACACATCTTCCCTGTTCATTCACAGCTGTTCCTTCTGACCTGCCTATTTTTCTCACTGACTGTGTTTCATATCTGCTGCAGCTTTTCTTCTTCCCGCACATCTGCCTAAGATGAGCTCCCTGGCTTACCTACAGTCCATTCTCTCCTTGTCCCTCCCTGTGTCTGACTCCTGCCTACACACAGCCAGCCACACCAGGCATTGCTTTTCCAGCCAGCGCCATCCAGCTTTTCCTGGTTCTCCTCTGGGAGGTGGAAGGAGTGCATGGGGAGGGGCAGCAGCCATGTCCTTTGTGAGGATGCTTGGCAAGAGGTTGTGTCCCCACCATGCTTGTCAGTATTGTCTCATCAGTGTTTTTTCTCCAGATGCTGCTGACTTGTGAGAGAGACTTAGTGTTTGATCTTGCAAGACCCTGCAAAGTGATCCCTGTGTTACACCAGTTCAGTGATTTTTGGCTGGTGGCTGTCCCCAGCCCCCTGGGACCCATGACATTAGCTGGCATTGCTTTACTAACAATGAACCCAGAGCAAGGGTAGTAGCAACCCATAGAGTTCAGACCTAATTTTTTTTAAATTCCAACTTTCCATTTCCTTGGTCTTATTAACTTTTTAGCATAAAATAAAGCTTGTTTTTAAACCTGATGATATTACAGGGCTGTGAGACAGAATTTATGAAAGTCACTATTGGTTTGCTACAGAGTGCACTAAGCACTTTAAGCATGAGGTTTGCACAATTGTTCCACACTGGCTGGTTGAGCAAAGACATGACATAAAGGCTATGTTTTTAAAATGTCACATAACCAAAAATTTTGCTCAAGGAGTTACATGGCAGAAGCATGAAACAGTTTTCATACAAAACAAAAAAAACCCCTGACTTTGATTAGTACTTAGAAGTGAAAGCTATCCCTAGGCCACTTCTTTGAAACACAGGCATCAGGAAAGAACAGCATCTTGTTAGAGACAGACTAGGCAAAGAAAGTGCTAAATGAGAAAGACCTTTACAGACCCTTAGAACCCAGCGCTTACTGAAACCCAGTAAGTGTCTCAATCAGCATACCTCTATAGAGAAAAAGCATTTCATAGTCCAGTGTTAACTATCCCTTCTTCTATATTAAATTCTACATCAGTGACCTTGCTGGTTTTCAAAGGAAATGTGAATAAGAAAGGTTTTGCATTCTTGCTAGCATTCATATTTCATACACGCCCTGAAGTCTGAACATGTTTTTAAAAATTCAAGCACAACCAAGATGTGGCAAAGCAGATCATACATATTAAAGTGCACTGTGGATTGCATATACTGAAGTCTATGTATCTATCTAGGCACATAGCTGGAAACCAGCCTCTTGTCAGAGATGCTTTGACAGAGCACATGCATCCTAGATATTTAAACATTTTGTGGTGTAGATTTTCACCCTTTAGGTTTTGGTGTGTGAATTTAATTTTCAAAATAAATGTTTGTAGATTAGCTTTGGTCTGCAGACTACAATTTAGCACATGGATGAAAATGAGACAGACTCAATTCTAATTCACACTATAAAATGCAGCTGGATGTACTGAAGTACAGCTGGGATGCACAGGCACGGAGTTTTTTCATGGTTACAAATATTGTGAAGTATATGAGCATTTCCAAAAGGAGTGAATATAACATTATGAAATCACATTTTATTTTTTCAGCATTCTGCGTTGAAGAATGAAAGGTAGAAATGCAGTCTATTTTGTCTTTCCCAGCAAAATATTTCTCCCCTTTTCTATACAATTGATGTTGAAAAGAGATTATCAACCTGATTTGATTTACTTTTTTATACACATCATATATCAACACAATCCTGAGCTGAATTTTATGTTCCATAATCCTGTCCAGAAATGGTTTTTATCATGACAAAATAACTGCCTTCTTGAAATTCAAATCTATAACACATCATTGAGACATTAACTCTAGAATTGTAAGAGGATATGTGGAGCTATTTTCAGCTGCTATCAATTGTACATGACTCTGCTTTTGAAGCACTTAGAACATGGGGATTGCTGAAACACTTTGTGAAGGGGATAGGTTTTGTAGAAAGATAATTTCCATAAAGAGATACATGGTAGGTTTTTGCCTTCACTTTCCACAACATGAACAGTAACACTTGGGGAAGTTAAACACATTGTAAAAAAGGCNAAAAAAAAAAAAAAAGAAACTGCATTTTAAACCTGTTTTACACTGTCAGTGACATTGCTTTATATATCAAGAACACAGGAAGCACAAATACTTTCTCATCTGGCTCCTGAGCTGAAGATGACATGACTGGAAAAAAATTGCTTATACAACTGAAATTTCATCTGAATAGTTGTGTGTCTGATTCATGCTAAAAAATACAACTTTAGTCTCCTTTCACTTGCCCTTGAAAAGCTTTTCAGGAAAACTTTAAGTCTAAAAGGGAAGGAAAAGGCAGGATGTTGAAAAATATGATCATCTTTGTTCTCTCTGTATTTAAAGATGCACCAAAAGAGCTTATTGTGATTACAGGCCATATCCAGTAAGAGATGAACTATGGAGTAATTTAGCCACAGATTAGGTATCTAAATAGTAATCCCAAGAGACTTTCCCGTCCAACCCCATTATGTCTTCATTAAGCACTCTAATGTTTCATGTGCAAAGCAACAGGCTTGCCTTGTGAGCCGTGGTGCAGGATGCAACCTGTCCACAGCAGCAGGGGAGATGCTTAGGGTGGCACCAGGCTTGGTGGCTCTTCTCCCAGAAGTGTACAGCCCTCTGGCAATTGTAGCATCACCAGGCAGCACAGCCCCGTCTGCACCAGGCTCCAAAAGTCCTTCTCTGAAAGGAGACCAAACATAATTTTCTCACCTATTGAAGTAGTGGATGTAGTCTCAAAAGTGTACACTAAAACACAGGAGTCAGCAGCCCAGCATCACTGAAGATAGTTTTTATGGTGTGATGAGAAATAGCTCATCTTTCAGCAGAGCTGTGAAAGATCTCGTCTGAGCCACACAGATGCCACCAGCAGTCAGAAGACCAAGGAGGTGCTTGTCATATCCCTGACTCATCATTTCATTGTACATGTTTGCACATCTCTCGTTGGCTGAGCCAGGGACCATTTCAGCACATTACCTTGTCATCCGGATTTACTGAGGGGGGGAAAACTGAGTATTTTGAGCTTTTTTAATGCTGAAAAGTAAGGCCTAATCCTAGTGTAAACTTGTCACCTGTCCATGATTAGGCTTAAAGAATTACTGAATAAACTTGTGGTGAGCTGTACTCACACTCTGGGTTAGACCCTGCCTACCTTTCATACAGCATCAATTTACACTCCAAGGAAAGTAGCACATGTGCTTGGACGGAATACAGTTTAAAATAGATCTTTTCCTAGCAAAATGTGGTTTTATGGCTATTGCTCTGCAGAGTAAATATTAGATTTCATATACATTCAGCATATTGCTGCAGATCAGTTTAGTGAACTTTGCTGAGCAGCTGAAATTTCTGTGATGTGGTTTGATGTTTACAAAAGACACACCTTTGACTTTGTAAAAATACTTACAAATTCTGTAGCATGGGCACATTCAGTATGTGGAACCCAAACATTGTCATTATCTTCACTAAAACAAATTTGTCTCTTGAGAACTCCAACAGAATTCTCCTACATGTTTCCCTGCTGATATAGGTGGGTTTTCTCGTTTTTCGATTTTTGCTGTTGGGATTTTTCTAACATTTCTTCTTGCCATGTCTCACAATGATCTTTACAACGTAGCCATTAGGCCTTTAAGGTTGTTAATCAATAGAAGGAATAAAATCCAGCTTGCCAAGACCAGCCAAACTTTGAACCTATCACAGATTCTTCTTGCATACTGCTGTCCTGCATCTCCTCTAACAGGCCACAGACAGGGCAGATTGCAACTCCTCATGGGGAGCTGAGTGTCTACTCATGGTACCAGCCCACCTGAATGTGCACCTGGAATGCCTGGACCGCTTCTGCCAAATACATTGTGTCCTTGTAGGGAAAACTCACCTATTACAGGGACTCAAGTTTCTTCCCACCTTCACCCTATGTTGTTTTAGACACTAATTTCAACAGGCATTAAAGGAAAATTCCTTTGAGACATCTATTCCAAAGTTGATAAAAATTGGTCAACAGATTCAGATTTCTTGAGCAAAAAGAAAGACAGACAAGTAGAGATTGCATAATGATAACTTCATCAGGAAACTATGTTAAAAACAAGTTCCTGAGTCCTTAGATGTAATAATTACAGTTATTACTGCATAACACACGTTTCTATTAGCATTAACTCACTAAATACAAATAAGCTTTGGTATTTTCAGTGGATAACACCCCTTTTAGGTAATTTTAAAAAGAACTAAATTTGAGGCAATTGCGAAGTCGCTTAACACGGAGATCCAGTTTCCAAATCTGAAGGCTGAAATTAGAGAGTTTTCTGTATTAATGTCTTTAACCAATGTGCTAGATGGTATTTGTCACATACCTAGGTATTCTGCTGGAAATTTCAAATTCCAGATATGCTCTTTGTCTCCTTAATTAATACCAAGATAATTGTATAGCAAAGATATACCACATATATATTGGTTTTACACAGATTCCTACACAGATTCTCAATTTAATGGTCTTATATTTGTCCAGGTATAAAAAACCATACTGCCTGCTTATGATAAAGAATATAAGAGATCAGATAAGGCATATCGTAATTTTATACGATCACAAGCAGTGAAATATATTTAATAATTATGCCCTGTTAAAAAAATGGTGAACTTCATATGAAGCTAGTAGGTGGCAATTTCAAAGCAAACAGGAGAAGAAACTCATCCAACATGTATGACTTCAGTGGTTGAAGTTCTTCTCTCTGGAGGTGACCGAAGATGCTATCAGAAAAACTGACAAAACCACTAATAACCTGCAAGCCACAAATTATTCTGCAACAGTATCTATTTCTTGGGCATTTGCTGCCAACCAGCATTTCCTCTGTTTCTCTGCTTTGTGAAGAAACAGGATTTTATTGAGGCAGGTATCCATGCAGTTGCATGTATCTGTTAAGCACCCCAGACCCCAGACACAGCGTCCGCCCTGCTCCCATGCCCTGTGGTCAAGACCACACCCTGGTAGCCCCTTGTTACTACAGCATGGAAGACATTCAACCCATTGTGCCTGTCCAGATGTCAAATTTTAGCAAGCAAGTAAGCAGAACTGGGGGAAAAGAGACTTTTAGGTTCAAAACAGTTATTGGATTCTTGTAAGCTGAGTTTACAGTCTACTGATAGAGAGGTCCCAGCCCTCATGCCATACTGGGACCTGGTGCATACTGATAGCAAACCACAGTATACTTTGGCATCACTTTTAACAAGCTATTTTTATGAAAGGAGTATTTTATCTTGTTATTGATTTTCATACTAACTGTTTTCATATAACTTCTATTCTTCAGAAGTCCTACTTCATCAAGTATTATATATATTTCCTTACAAAAGTTAGCACTTCTGTAACTGCTGAAAACACAGCAGTCAGAAGGCATCAAAAGCATTTTTTCATCAGAACATATTTCGTGCCTTAAATATGGCTTTGCATAGCCCTTTCACACTAATGCTTCATAAATTAATCATCATGGAAAGGATGCCAAATAGGTTATATATTTTCTTGGTAAAGGGGAAACACAAAAGGCCACTCTTCTATTTGCTCTAAAACAGAGGCCTCCTGTTTCTATCTTGTTGCCTGTTTAATAGGAAATACTCTGTATTTTCAAGAAAGTTCCCATGCTATTCCTATGTTGCAAAAGTGAGACACAATTTCCCAAATCAAATGCACTTAGGTTGTCCTTGACTTGAAGTATGCTTGTTAAATGTGCATCTATAAATACGAAGAATATCCTATGCACATATTTTGTTTGCACAAAGTAAACTATGTTTGGGCAAATAAACATAGGGTAATACAACACACTTCACAGGAAGAAACAGGAAATGTTTTTCAGATTTTTTTTTGAAGATTACCATTTCATATTGATGATGAGTGTGCAAACAACCTCCAGCATAAGAAATACCAAATACAAGGGATTTGGAACATTTTTATATGAATGCAACATTTCATTGTTTTCTTTGGAGAGAAAATAAAAAGCTTTTATAATTTTAATTAAGTTTTTTAAAAACTTAATCTCAAAAAGAATATTTCAGTTCAATAAAAATCAATGTTATTACCTCGTCCAGATGTAAAATTGACTCCATAATTATCTGTAGAGTTCAGCTTATAGGCAAAGCTGAAAGGAGCCATTTGCATACAACCACATAGAACCAACTTCATCACAACCTGAATATTACCAAGATAAACTTCTAAGGCCATACCTACACAAAAATACTCAGAAGTTACTTCCGTAAAAGCCTAAATCTTGTCTAACGTTCACTGAATTTACTTAAAAGTGAATTATATGTATGCTTAGAGAAGGTACTTATACTTGTCAAAAAATGTATACAGCTTCATTATTTTCTCAGATCTCTCTAATTTTAGTGATTTATAAGTGAATGAAACCCAGAGCATATGAAATAATTTTAAACTTTATTTCATACAGATCACTCTCAATTTTACATTAGATAAAAAATTAATTTCCTACATGTCTATATTCAGAAAGGTAGCTTTTATGTGTTGCAAAAGTAAAATAAGAGAATATCAGAATTGTGTGGAGATCCCACAATGAATTGCAGATTAAAACGCAAAATCTTTAAGCTCACTAAATTTCCTTTCTCAAGGAGGAAACAATACCTGTTTTCCACCAAGGTTTTAAAAACCAAATTGCAGAGCGAGGCAGCTCCCCTAGCAGTACTGGGATGGTGAGAAATTTTTCTTCCAACAAAGAGAGAACATCTTATCCAACTAATTCAGACCAATGCACGATACTACTGATAGCCTGAACTAGATGCTAAGAAAAAAAGCAACACCACAATCTAGAACTCTTTAGATTTATATGAAAATAGGCTATAGAACCTCAGATCTTCTAGCGGTAGGTCTTGGTGATGAGAACAATTCTTTCATTTTCATTTCTGCACATGCTGCTTAATTGCTTGACTAGATACATTCATTTAGTGTCTAAATCATACTTTAACTTTAGAAAATGCATTACACAGCCAATACATTTATGATAGTGCTATTGCTTAATAGAAACACTTTTTTAACACTTTGATAATAGAATACTTTTTTAATTTGTGTTCCTTTTAAGTGAATTCCTGCTCTATTCAAAAGTCATTTGGCATCAGCCATAAAGTAAAGAATAATCACAGAGTAATTTAGAATGCATCATTGACTATTTTTAACAAAATTAGTTACAAACTGTTTAATAAATATGCACAGGTACACAATTAGGTTTTTGTTAGCCTTACATATAAATCTCAAAACTAAGTTCATTAATTTGATACTCAAAATGTTTAGGTTCTTACCAAACAATAACAATTTAATATTCTTGAAGGAACTAATATTGCTATTAAAAACAAACAAACAAAAGCAATAAACCAAACAACCCGGGGGGGGGAAAAAAAAACAACAAACAAACAAACAAAAACACAAAAAAACACAAACAAAAAGAAACAAACAAAAAACCCACAAACCAAAAAAACCAAACAAACAAACAAAAAAAACCCCACCAAAACTACTTATATCAAGTGTGCTCGCTTATTGATCTAAATCAATATATTTGGGAAAAAAAAAGTAAAAAAGTTTTGGACTGCCTTAATGTCTTCTGAGCTGATCCCATTCTTTCTGCAAAGGAAGATATTAATTTTCAGAGAAGGCACAACCATGCAGATTTGATGTTCTGTAGGTATAAAAAATGGTGGTGACTCTCCTGTGTTTTAAAACGGGACTATTATTTGGAATGTTTTCTGATAACTGAATCTTTACAGATTATCATAATATGATGTTGGAATTGAAAATTGCATCAGTGATTCTGCACCATGCATTGTACATGGCCTGCATACTGAGGTAGAAGAGTACAAGCAGGAAAGAATGTTTTTTGCACTTGCTGAAACTCACCTCATCTCATTACATCCACTACGTTCAGTCTAAGCCACTTTCTACATGCTGTTACTGCTTAAGTTCTCAAGAAATGCTGAAATAATGACAAAATAACCTGACATATACTGCTGAAAAACTCCAGAAAAATATTCTGACACAGATTCAGATTTGTATAAATGCTCACAATATACTTAAGATTCAAGCTAAAGTTTCAGAGGTGAAAAAATGCAAGTGAATTACTTAAGCAAAATTGGCGTGATTTTCAGAGACACTCAGCAGTTTCAGCTCCCATTTAGTTCACCTCTAAAATTACATAAAACAATCTATTTGTGTAATCTACAGCCTTGGAAGAAAAGGTGTCCTGTTATTTCTCATAAAAGATTCTTGGCAGATAAATGTGAGTAACAGAAGAGACATTGTCTCTTTCCTGAAAGTGAGTCCTGAAAGTACAATAGCTCTTCCAAACATTGTTATAAGCATTTTATTCAGAGAGGATGAATCTATAACATTTTAATGTTCTCTTTTCCACAAAGTGTGTTTCTGTTTGGTGTCTTTCCTCCAAGTTTTTCCAAATTGTGTTGTGAAGTGATGGGGAATGCTTGATGGAAATAGGAATAGCAAATACAACACTGAAAAGACAATGACTCTGAAGTGATTGATAAAAGAAGTCAAATCTGTTCCACTATAGAATTTTGTTTTCTTTTTAGTTAAAAAGAGCAATGTTCTGCTTCAGAATGTTTTGCCTAAAAAGGACACATTATATCTTCTAGGTGAGCAATTGGCTGGCTTGAAACACACACTATACAAGTGTGCATTTATAGGTATACATGTCAGCACACACACACACACGCGTATGTACCATATTTCAGTGTATATTTAACTGCTTCCCACTGAGTGCATGAATGGTTTACTGCTTCATAATTTTTTTAGTTTCACTCTTACTTCCACGTTTTCATCTAAGAAAGAAACAGAAGCCATGGTCTTTGAGCACAGAGTACACTGCAGACTCTGAAACTCCAGGGTATGTTTCCTCTTGCCATTGTTAAATGACCTGTCATTAATTAAAGGACTGGGAAGTTAGGACATTGTCTACTAGCTACATAGACCCTGGGTATCAGTGTGCTTCCTCACTTTCAAATGCTCTTCCCTTGGACCATTTCTGTAAAGGGGAACAGCAAATTGGAAATGAAAGTGCGCAGTATCTCACCAAGGGAAGACCACGTGTCAGTACAACAGCCAAGCCCTGGGACGTAATCCCAGGGCATTGCAACATTATGCAGGGCTCTGGGAGCAGCAGAGGAACTTGGACAATGATCAGGGTGCCAAGGTTGTAGCATGGGTGCCAGAGATCATGAGCTAATGTGCTTGTAAAATCTCTTCCCACACAATGCCCAGGGCCAAGGGTTTACCTCTGTCTTGTGATGTGATACAGAGATTAAAGACAGGCAGCATTGGAGAGTCACCTGGGCAGTAACTAGGTCAGACCACAGCTAGTCACCACTACAATTATGGTCCCTTTCTCATAGGATGGGCCAACACTCCCACCAAAACCGTTCCCAAAGATCTAATCTTCATTCTGCCGGCTGATAAAAGAGGACTGTAAAGAAATTTGCCTAACAGACCTTAAATGTGTTTTAACACAAAGAGCCCAAGAACATTTAACTATTGATAGGTACCCCTCCTGCACCATCTGGAGAAAAAATCAGTTCAGACTAGACTTAGGTTAGAGCTCTCCAATGGACTGTGGGAGATGAATGTCAGTCTGTGGGACACAACAGGCAGGGGAGCAACTTCATCCCAGGTGGAGCAGGTCTCAGTATTGCTGTCCTTTATAGTGGAAAGGGAAGGAGCACAAAAAAATTCAGTTTTTCCATAATGCAGAGGGGAAAGGTCAGAGGGGAGCAAATCCTTGTTTCCTTGCACCCTGTTAAGGTGATCCACATCAGTGCAAGCACTAACACACAATGCTTCCTTCCTGCCAGTTCTGCTCTCAGACTTTGAAATGTAACACAGGTAACCAATTTCATATTAATCTGTATTGGAACACAGTAGCATGTTAGTCTCATTTACTTTTTATAAACCCTTAATAAGGGCATATAGGAAGACGGGATGAAAGGTTAATGTTCATAACTGCCCTGAGCCCAGGATATTCTGTACCCAGCCAAAACAATATCCAGCTTGCATGATCTACATCTGTGAAATACAGATGTAATTAACAAAGCTTGTATGTTCTTATTCATATTCATATTCAAGAAAATACTTTTAATGGAATGAATCCCAGGTGCTAGATAAGACAAATAAGATTTCCCCAATGACTACCTTCAATCTTTGTTTACAACCTCACAAAAAAAAAAAACCAAAACAAAACAAAAACATATGACTCAATTATTTATCTACCCATTCTTTATTCATTCTCCTAGTAGTATCTCAGCAAACTAGCATGTGGTTTGGCTGCTCAGTTATTCCCTAAGGATTCTGGCCAAACACTCCTGCACAAAGGAAAGCCGGAGAGTATTTTCATTTGAAAACACAAAGAATGCAGACATATCTTTTCTGATCTCTTTCACTAAAGCTTTAACTGGTTGTGGACATATTCCAGACAGTCTGGTTCAAGCTTGGGTAAAGTCTTCAAATATTTGGAGACTTCTGAAGTACCCTTGTGCTCTATTGTGCCCCTGAAAGCAAGTCCTAGGAAAACTTCTTATCTCTGGAACACACTGAAAAGGTATATTTAGTTACACATTCCAAATACAAAGAAGAAGAAATAAACGTGGTCTTAAACACACACACACACACACACACACACATACACACACACACACACACACCCCCTTGTTCATGTAAGCTGTAGTGGTTAATTTGATGCTACTTTTATTCTCAGAAAATGTAACCTACAACTCTAGCAGGCTTGCTCTGTCTCACTTTGAGTTCCCCTTTTTTGATTTTTGCCTGACAAACATAGCTCCTACCCTAACTATGCAAAACCTGCTGCTTTCACTTCACATCATTTCCTCAAAATTCATTTCTCTCTCTATCTTGTTTCTCTTTAGTGAAGAGGAAAAAAAGATCTGCCACAATAAACGAAGTGTCAGGTTTTGCATCTCATCATTGTGGGAGAAGGCAAAACCTGTGGGGAGGTAAGGATTTAGATAAAATTTGGTCAGATTCCAGCAAAGAAAAACATTCAGAAATGTCGTGAAATCCTTCCATAAGCCTGGGCCAGTCTTCACCATTAATGGATCTCACATCTATAGTCTAACTACAGCCTCTTGTAAACAAACCCCTTATAAGCAGAGTTCAGCATGAATGCACCAAAGCCCAGCCACCACAGCAACTCCCTATTACGGTGAACAAAGAGGGAAAAAACACCCCACCACCACCCCCACACCCATATCTTCAAACTAAAAGAAGTCTGAAGGTGGTGGCTGGAGAAAGCCAGCTTTCAGTGTAATAAATGTAGTGGGGAAGGTCTGAGGGGCACTGACATGCCCTCCATACTAAAGAATACAGTTGGTAAATGGCAGAAAAACCTAAAAACATGAGAAAGCATATCAAAAAACAATTTGGTGAAAGAATGAGATCTGGGATGGGCCTGAGCTGTAGTCAACCAGTCACTCAAGGAATCTATATTTTAAACACAATTGGTATGTCCTGAGAACAGCTATAGTTCACCAAGACTATATTATTTGGGTATCCAGAGGCTCTGAAGTATCAGAAAACTCTATCAGTCACTTAAGTATGCAATAAATGTTATCTGTTTAATGGGTTATAAAAATCCTGATTTAAAAAAAGTTATAAATTGTACTTAGAAATTAAAATCTTCACAACACTGGAATAAAGAGTAAGACAGACAACTACAACTCTGTAGTATATGGCTAAAAAATTGGTGTTTTTCAAGTTATCACCTTCACAGGAGGAGACAGTAAATATTATGGGAAGGAACACAGAGATGTTTACATTTATAGGCAAATTAATCCATCTACATTTATTGTGACTTTGATATTTCACTTCCCAATCCCAAGGTTTAATTTTAAAGTTCCTTCAGATCCCAGGAGATAGGGTAAGGCACCCAAGTCCAAAGCACAACAATATTATAAAACTGCAGTGAAAATGAATTTCACCACAACTACAATTTAAATCAAATTTTAGCACTGAATGTCATTCCTGTGGCAAGATGGATCTGTCTTGGCTTTTTGTCCAGTGCTGGTATCTACTTACTGTATATTTATCAGAACAAAAAGATTATGTCTAAAGAACTGGAAGAATTTCAGGATTTGTAATAAAACAAAACCTCTCTAATGACTCTGTAATTAATGTAATGTAATTCAGGAATTCAAAAGATCTAGAGATTTTAATAAACTGAAACACTTCACTGCATTTGCTTTTGTTCAGGCATGTCCTGCATTTACTTTCTCATAAATCCTCTTAAGACTGGCAATTTACCTAAAACTAGCATAATTGAGCATATTTGTAATAATACACATGGTAATGCTTCTCACTAGGAGCCTAAAGTGTAAATTTTCTTATTTCAAAAAAAGATTAGTAAGTGAATTATTGCACTTCAGAACATGAAGCTTTTAAATTTTACTCATGCATCTCAAAATATGACGCCATAGTGGTCAGATATAAGGCATGACAAAATTAATTTCTAGAGAGACATGCATTTTTAGTATGTGCTGGTATGGTATGGTATAGGCTTGTGGCCCATTCAGACTCTGCAAACAGACTAGTAATACCAGCAGGACTGGAAAGGGATAAAATAGCTTGCTCCTGGACCACAGAAAGGGATCTAGGAGGCTGATTAGTTCCCTTGCCAATATGACAAATTTTTTTTTTGTTAGAACCATTTCATTATAATTTTGATGTTCTAGTGTTTCCTGTAAAAAAAAAAAAAAAGTTCTTTCACAGCCTGGAATGTGCAGAGGTGAAAACCATCTTGCAAGGTACCCATATACCAGCAAAGAGCTCAGTGATTATCTGTCTCTGAAGAGAAGCCTCAGACTATACACTTCAGAAACTTACAAAGAATTTGTATTTAAACTGGCCTTACCTATCCCTTGATTTTTTTTTATTCCCTCATAAACTCATTATGCTTAATATTTCAGAGGACTCCGCTAGGGATTTATTACAAATTTTGGTATCTTAGCCACATGAAGAAGGATTGGTTTGAGAGGGTTTTTTCAGATGTCATTTTCTAATTGAGCATTAAGTGCCCATCGTAGCACTAAGTCCCTCATGGTGCAACAGATGCCTTTGCGGTTTAATTCATGTAAGTTCCATGAATATTTATGTATATTAGTTAAAAACAACTCAGCTATGGCAATACTATTCTGTGTTCCCTCGTCAACAAATAAGGACTGCTCCCCTTGCCACATGCTTATCTCTCAGTTATTAATGTACAATAACAAATTCCAAGCTCTCAGCTGGGAACATTATATTGTAATTGCTTAGTAGGCTATTAGGGCATACCTGTCTGTCAGAATCAAAACAGAGGAATTAACTCTCCTACTATGGGTAGAGAAAGATTGATTTCTTGTGCCATCTCGTGGAAAAGTTATTAATTGCAAGACAATCTTAAATATTTCACATGTTCCTGTATATGAAGAAATCTGAGGCTCAAGACAGCTTTGCTTCCCTCACAAAAAAATCTGCTACTTACGAAGTAGTAATCTCGTTTGGTAATGTCTTATAGCCAAATATTTTCAATTAGTCAACCTAAACTCAGTGGCTTATCTTTCTGCATGCTGTGTGGACTGTACACACAAATGATTTTTAGATCTTCCTTCCTGTTCACATTTATACAGAAAGATACTGTGCTTCTTTTAAAATTAATTGCACAACAGAGGCATTCATTTTCACCTGGACTGCTAGCTGGAGTCTGTTCTTTTTTTCCCCAGTACTTTTTTAAAAATCACAAACTGATTGTTCTGAAAATAAATATTCACTGATTGCTTAATTAAACTTATTAAAATGCAAATTAAAATCCCAAACTAATGACAATAATTAAAAAAGAACACATTACCACAATGATGAAAGATCAGATTTAACTTTTTCCATTATCCAATACAATGTCAATTAAGTATAATTGGAAAATGAGAAAGCACAAAAGAAGTTTGAAAACAGTTTTTGCCACAGAAACTTAGCCAGGAATGAGCTACCTCATATCTAGCTCAGAAGAAGATAATAGTGTGTTATTCTGCAAGGGGGCTTGGATACCTTCGTGTACTAAGTCCACTTGCAGTCTGTGAGAATTTGAAACACAGGCTAAATCTTCTTTCTGTCCTCTCCCCTCCAACCATAATATTTCGGCTGTAGGAAACTGGAACAATTTTCTAGATCCTATATCTTTAATCTATAACCACTTGCTAAACTACATTCACAGAAGAATACAGGTGATAAGCTCCAGGAAACCCCAGTGGGTGTGTGGTGGAATAACAGTAATACTTGAGGATTTAACCATGCAGGTCTTTTTTAGCATTAATGTGAGTCAATAAAGTTAATCTCTATATTCCACTTTGAAACCATGTGTGCAAGGGTTTGAATAATGTCTTTTTTTTTACGATTATCCTTTGATATCCTTCAGCATGTGAATGCTAGCAAAGAAGATGACAGTGGAGTTCAGCACCATTTACTCAGTGCAAAAGAAATTAAATAGAATTGCCTTTGTGCAATTGAATTCAGCAAACATTTCAGGAACCATCCCACTCTCAGAAGCAACAGGCCATTTTCTATATTTCTGATTATTTCTAGAGCAGATACTGCTCTCTTATACTTCTACATTATATTTCAAGTGGTCAAGAATCCTCTACAGATAATGCCAAGACCAACAAATTGAGTGATTATCTAAATAAAAACCACTTGATGTGCAAGCTACTGCTAACATATTGCTGCACAGACCTCCTTCAAACTGCACTATTTAAATTCTTCTGGCCTCTTAAATGCCGTTTTGTGCTTTGATGCTGCTGCAATATCTGTGCTATAAAGCACAGTGGACTTTTCAGAGGGAGTTTGGAAGAGCTCTTATGGAAGAGAGCAGTTATTCTGATTGTGTCAAGCTCTCATTAAATGTAGGTTAATCACAATATGGAGAAACACAGAAGCATCAACAGTTAACCCACTGCTGGGAGTGTCTCAGACAAGAAACAAGGTGGTGTCCCAGCCCCTGTCATCTTGGTCTCAAGCATGTGGTACATTAGGAGACTACACAGCCCTAAGTTCTTACCTGAGTGCTCTCACCATCTTTATTGCATGCTGTTGTTTCCAGAGACCTTGTGATCTCAATAGCAAGGTTGCAAACAGCAAAGTGTTGAATTGCAAACTATCTGTACAGGTCTAGTCCAAGTCACGCTAATTCAAGAGCTGACATGAGTCAGTTTTACTCTGACACAAATAATTTACTTAAGATGGGTCACAGGTTACATACCGTTGTCCATCCCATAGGCCTATGGAAAGATTTGCTCTAGTACTCTCTTTCATGTCACTATCAAAACTGGACCTGCTGTAGGTGGTTATTGTTGACTTTTTTCTAATAGGAGAAGTGAAGTGTTATTCGAGTCACATAAAAATTTGCAAAGTACAAAAGGTTATGCTCTCTTCCTTTCAGAATTTGTAATGTATGTTCCTTTGCAGCAAGGGTTCACATAAGCATGCTTCCCATTTGTATATTTTGCTGCTACTGTACATCAGTTGCAAATAGCCTTGTTTCCTGGTCAAAATCTCTCACCCATTATTTGATTACTATAGTAAAACCTGCTGTCAAAACGTTTGATATCTCCTCTGATATCTGATATCTGAAACTCTGATATCTGCCAGTTGACCTTTTTCCACCTTTCCAGCCAGCCCCACAGAGCGTTGGCTATCATCCATGAATCAGTATAAAGGTAGAGCTTTGGCAACACCCTTTTCCAGTGCAGTCTGGATCAGTCCATGGCAGATGGTGGGACTGTACTTCCACCCCTGGGGCAGTCAGTTCCTGATATCTCCTCAAGAAACTTTCCTGCCTTGCCTCTGTACATGCTGAGGATTCCTATGACACTCAGCATAATTTCTAGACATTGGATCCATTCTCTTGGCCACACGGACTCAGATGGTTTACAGATTGGGTAAGAGAACTGGCTACCTAGTTTCTTGTGTTGCAAACCCTAAGCAGACAGAATCACCAACTGCTGAAAAGTACAAGATTTGAAAAAGTGAAGTTGATTCAAGGGAACTTTCTTGGATCTGAGTCTGAAAATCCTGTTAAATCTTGTTTTCCAAGCTGCCTTTGAAGGATTAGGTACCGATAGTTTCTTTTCTTCAGCTTTCAGGATTCTGCCAGATACTATGTGTGAGACTTGGTAAAACTGTAGCTCTCGCAACCCACTAAAAATTAAAGCTAAGTGCCCTTAACACAGTGAAGTCAATGAAACTTACCGAGGTCAGCTTGAGTCAAAGGACAATTTGGCAGCTATGTTAATGGACCCATATTCAAGGAACTCAAGTACATAATCAGCAGTAATAACAATTCTGCAAGACAAATTAGATGGTTAATAACATGTAAATAGAACCACAGTATTCAGATTACGTCATTAGTAATAGCTGTGCAACTGCAATGCCGTCAGAGGGAACACACACAGACCTAAATGGAAATTGCCAAACTGTTTTGTTGATGGGAAAGAAAGGGAGGAGAGCTGGATTCTGCCCTCCCAGCTGTGTTGGTTGTATAAGGTTAACAGAGTGGAAAGTACGACAAATTTAATTTTGCCTTGGAAAGCCTGCCAATTTTCCATATTCACACTTCTTTTATAGACAATGCCTCAGTCTTCCTCACTACTCTCTTACTTGCTGTCAGGCATTTTCTTTTCAATTCATTATTGCACTTCTTCTTGACATGTTTTGTTTCTTCTATTTAATCTCCTTGCAAATAAAGCTATGGTGGCATGCAAAATGTCATCACTTGCCTCAGAGAGGACGTGGAGATGACTTACAGCTCCTCTAGTCCTTCCACAAGGAGCTGCAACTCACTTTGGTGTCTAACCTGTATGAATAAAGAAGAGGATATGACCATCTGAGTCCCCATGGATGTGACATTGGCCACAATGCCCTTATCTGTTGCAGTGGAAACAGTGTCAGCTTCAAAGTTAAACATTCTTGTTATTATAAGCCTATGCAATGACAGGACAGTAATGCATATTTACTGAGTGTTTTGGTGATCCTGTCTCAGACAGTTATAAATTATTTCTTAGATGAGAGCTTTTTATACTTGATGAATAGCAGATGATTGTCACTACTTTACTGTTTAATTTTTAAATTAATTTGAAGTATGATTCTCCAACTATAAAGTGCTCTGAGACTACTAAGAAATTAATCACATTAAATGAACTTCATTATAAGTCATCATCCTTACATGACTCTCAAAATCAGGCACTGAAAGAAATTAGTGCATCAAAGTAGGATTCTCAAGGCTTCATTTAAACAGAAAATGCATTTCAGAATGGAGAAAACACTAGGTATGTATTGAAATTGTGGAATTATGTGGAACTCCTCTATCAGAATTAGGTAAACCCAAGTTTATACGTAGTGAGAGCATACAAGTTTGTAACATCTGTGAAATTTAAACTTATGCATTAAGCTCATATTATTAAAATTTTTTAAAAGCATTATAGATCTGAGCAGTGACCTACAGTCTCAGTCTGATACCACTGAAAAATTTCCAGTAATTACATTTTAAGACAAAAGGCCAGTCATGCATGAATAAGAGCAAATGTGTTGCACTTGTATGACAAACCATGACATTTCCATATTGAAAATAAAAACACCCATCACACAAAATATAGTTATTAAACTTACTAGCAAATGGCCATTAAGCTCACTTCTTGTAAAAAAAAATGCACAAAGTTTAAAGAGACATTGGAAGATAAAATATGAAGCACATATCAGAAACTACAGTTTGTTACTATAGTTTGCTCTGCTGGTAAAATCCAATCCTTTGAAATGAGAAAGAAAAAGGAATAAACTATTTCTGAATATGGGACTGCCAATTTTTTATAACCATATGGATATTTGCAAGTCTTTAGTGCAACGTCAGAAAGCAAAGGCAACAGGCTAAATATCCAAGCTATTCAGCTGAGGCAGCCATGCAGAATATTCATACTGAAACAGGAAATTACAAATTATGAAAACATAACTTTATTTTTCCAAATAGAGTTTTAAATTATATTTAAACAAAGTTCAGAGGATTTGAACTTGAGTAGGAGGCTTCTTGTGTTAGTCTTTCTGCTAAATGCTCAACTATCTAGAGGTACTATCCACTGGCTTACACTAAACTCTGGAGACCACTATTATGATTAGTTTAGGAACTTGCCTCTGCCCAACTCATCTATTTTTTCTAGCACCTGCTAGGTGTTTGGTTTTTTTTTTAAATCACACAGAATAAGAAAGGAAAATATAAGCCTGAAAAGCTAAGTTTGTAAAAACTTCCTTAAGTTTTGTCAGAATAAAAAACAAGTGCTGAGAATGAAATGCTACAGCAAAATGTTGGAAACCAACACAAATTAAAATTTAGATACCACTCACCTCTTGAGAAATATTTTAAAGAAACTGATATACAATACACAGATTTAAACCTGCAATTGCAAATCTGAGCAATTTTTTGCATGGAGCTTCAGTGTCTTATTTGTAAAAGGTCTGCTAAGGTTAACCAAGGGGGTTGCAGATCTATTGAACATACAGAAAACAGAATGCAAACTGAAAATTATCTAGATCCATACTAACTAGATTTAAACTTACCATGCAAGATAATTCTTAGACTTCAATAAGGTTTTAGACTCCATAGAGTTTAAATTATCCAGCTGGTTTTTCACATTTCAGGGAAGTTTTGCAGTTACTGACAGACTTTCCATAAAAAGCTTCCCCAGTCTGAGTGAACTCCCTAAAGTATTCTCATTTTAAACAGGTTTGGGGAAGAGTGGAGGCAATTCTTCTGCACCCTTATTTTTCTACACGAGCAGACATTCATGGTCAGCAGCTGAAAGCACAAAATACTAATGCACAGAGTCCAGACAGTATCGTCTTAAATGGTTTGTTTTTCTTAGCTGGTTTATGCCTTCTTGATGAGGCAAAGGTCTACAAAACGAGTATTTTACGACCCCAGACCAAAAAGCAAAAGGCAATTTTGCTGCCCCTGACCCTATGCACTAGAAAAATAGAAGTAAAAAAGAAAAAAGTGTGGTAGAGGGGCTGCCTTCATTTTGCTCCAAAATAAACATTTACTTGTGTTTTAAAGGAGAGAGGGAGGAGGGAAGGAAAACATTGACTTAATGGAGCATAAAAGAAAACAAAGTTTGTTAAGTTCCTTTGTCCCTCCCTAGAGAATCACCTCATTTAAATGCAAGACCCATTTATGGATAATGGGAAAAATAAAAGCTTTGTGAATGTAGGCATGAAAAATTCTTATACTTGCAGAAAACATTGATGAGTCAATATCTGTTTATTTGGTGTAATAGATAAGTACTTTAATTAAAGCTTCCATCTGTGGAAGCTGACAAACACTGCACCTTTACTGTCTCTGACCGTGACAGTGCTGAAGGGGAATGTTTCTGTGCAATAGTGTCACCAAGGTCATTATATGGTATTTAATGATTATGTTGAAAACACCGAGCATCGCACACTTCTCTCTGATGTGAATGTAAATGTGACCTTTTCTAAAACTAAAAAGGACGTGAATATAAAGAAGGAGCAACATACTCCACTTATTTCACAGTGTTTCAGCAAGAAGGCAGATGTAAACCAAGAGTCACAAGTAAGTATGACATTGCTGTAAGTGTAATTCGATTTACAAAAAATAAAAACTGCAGATATTAGCTGTATAGGTATATGGGTATTGATATGGGTATTGATATCTGTGTGTTCTTTTGGATTACATTTTCACTGTATTTTACTTATATTTGCTATGTGTACTCAAGCTGCTTAACAGAATATTTCTTTGTCACCAGAGAAAGTGTATCATCAAGATGCAGAAACACAAATTCTTTAATAAAACAGAAGTAAATGGTAAAAACAATGCTTTATAGGTAAACTTAATTGAGATACAAGGAAAACTGCAGAAGAAACTTCAAGTATAATAGATGATATGTGGATTGCAAAATATGTATACAGATGCAAATAAAATTTATGGGACTAGCAATAAAGGTGAACGTATACCACAGTGTCATCTGCAATAACAGAGCACTGCCAGCAGCATGAGAGACAAGGTGCATGGGTGGAAGATCGGAAGACTGGTGTACAGGTAAATCAAAATTACTGCTCAAGCAAGTGTATTACTCAAGAAAAGAACTTCATTTTTAAGGAGACAAACTAGGCAGTAAACGATCAACACAACTACCTAGTTTTCCATAAGGTTGTCCTATAAGTGTCAACACAAGATGTTTTGTTACATAACAAAAGATTCCAAACAAACTCATAGTTACAGTGCCATCATGGGTAACACATCTTAATACTCTGCTGTTGGCAATGCTATGCTCATACAACACTTTAACCAAATCAATAAAAACCATTGAGAAAGTGTGAAATGAAACATATGGGCAAATCTGTCTTACTATCACAACTCTGGGATATTCCAAAAAGCATCTGCCTTGATCAGTGCCCTTCATTTTATTAAATCCTAGAGGTTCCAAGTGTTCGTTTTTACAAAGATTGTGAAATCAATTGACAACATATAAATATTTATTTAATTGTTTTTACCAACAGTGTCTAGTTCCAGGATTACTGATAATAGGCTTAAGCTTCTGAGAAAAATACATGAACTTTGGTCTGTTAAAAAATTTACTAAGGATCTGCTGGTAAATCAAGGCACAGTGATGCACAATTATATGAGTGGATTCATCCCATTTTGGAACGCCGTACTGCAGAAGCTTTAAATTCTCAGTTACATGGAAGGACATGTGCAAGCTGAATTTCAGAAGTGCAACCATGAAACATCTCAAAATGTATCTCTCTTTTCCTATCTCACACTTTCAGAAAGATCTGGTATATTTCTTAGAAGCGTTTCTGTGACTTAAGATTTCTAGAATCACATTTTCTTCATTGCTTCTGCAATGCTTCTACTTAAACTATCTTATTGCAAGAATACTCGCAAAAGTCTGCCCCTGCAGACATGTAACAACATTCAAAACTGTTGGGAAGGGTGATGAAGGAAGGCCTTGCAGAGATGGTCTACTGGTGAAAGATTTTAAGAATGAAGAAATAGAGCTGAAAGCAAAACTTGAGCTATAGAATGCGAAGCAGGAAGACAGTGATTAGGTTATCTGAAGGCCAGGCCCCTGATTACAAAACAATACAGCTCCCCAGACAAAGAGATAAGGGGTTGGGCCCGGCCAGGTGATAGGGAAAAAAGGTGGGTTTGCAAAGGTTTTAGTATGCTAATATAATAGTTCCCATAGGCTGCATGTAGATTTTGTAGGTTTTGAACCCTGTACCGGTTGGTTGATGTGAACCTGAGTATTCAGCATAGAAGGGGATAAATGGGATTGCAACAGGAAGTTCACTCTCTCTTGGACCACACTCTAGCCAGAGCTGGTCAGGTTGGCTGTCCCCACGAGCAATAAACCACGTGTCCAAAGAGCATCCCTGTCTCCGGAAGTCTCTCGCCGCACCCCAGATAGATGCCAGGACTTTTCTAATAAAAACATGTCTGTATTTCCATGAAAAATAGTTTCAGTGAAACTTTTCCCTTGTTGCTACAACTGCACCTTCATGTTTCAGAAGTAATTACTTAGAGACACCCACACTCCTACTTCATTTGATAGGCAAAAAACACTTATCCTGTCCAGCCAAAAAAATCACAGGTCAAAGCTGCACTTATGATTCCAACACGTCGTGAAATACATTGCATCCTCTAGTGATGCTGGCAGAGAAATAAAATGTTGCTACAAAGGCTGTCACTGCTGCTAGCTACACACCTCTCTCCCCTATTTGCTTATGTGACCAATGGCCCATGCTGCCACCTGTGACACAAAAACAGGTAAGGGCATGGAAGTGTGGCCATTACCTATAGTGAAATGTAATTTCTGCACTGGCAGCAACATTAGTAATGCTCAGTAACACTTAGTAACGTTCCAAGGTAATGGAGAAAATGAATGTTTTAAACACGACTCTTAGGACTTTGTCCCCTCTCATTACGTCACAGGTCTCAATTTTAAAGATTGTGTTTAGAATAGTGGCAAGAATTGGCACTGAGAATTAGTTTTTTGTCTTATGTTAAACATATACTTGCAAGTCTTACCAGATGTGGAAGAAGAATAATAAAGAGTAAATATAAAACATAATAAGGAATCTCCTTCCTCCTAATCCTTTCTCTTGAAAAATGAGATCACCACCTATGGTTTTGGTGGAGCACCAAGGTTAATTCTTTAAAGAGTCTTTTATCTTATCTTTTAGTGTTATTTTAGTTCTGATATGCCAATTTATTTCCTGTTTAGCAAAAACTGAAAATCTCAATTCTCTTACCTAACAAGATTTTTATACAACCTGGACATCTCTAGCCTGAAATGTAAGATGTCTTAATAACTGCGGGCCCTTAGTAAAGATGTATTTTGAAGTACTGCTGTAGCCAAGACAAAGAAGAAGGCAAGGTCAGAGTCCAAGACAAAGTTAATAATTTACAATTTCCTTAATTCATAAGAATTTATAATGTGAGGTGAAATGTCAATGTACTGCTCAAAACGCAAGATAAAACGCAAGCTTTGCCAATAGCTCACTGGATTCCTTTCTTGAAACTTACAGCTCACTCTATTCCTTGAAACTTTTCCAGGGACATTGTTTAATTTTTATATAAATTTTTAAAAGCATTCATTTTAAAATCCCTTTTAAAAAGTGCTGAAAGTGCATGCTTTACCAAAACAGAATTGTATTTGACTGTGTTATGTGAGAATGACGTTCAGTTTTTTAATACAGCTTCTAAAACAGCTAAAAATATTAGCCAGTTTTGCAAGTACATAATTCATTCAATAATCTGCTCAGCCCTGTGAGAGCATACAGGTATGCACATTCATATGTCTACAGCAGGAATCTGAATAAGTAAGAATTTAATGTATGGGCAATTAATTTCAAGGTCATGTTTAAAATTATCCTGGCTTTAGTGAAATTTCTGTGAAAAAATATTGAAGGGGTTTAGCATTTCCCCAGAGGCTTAGTAGAAAAATAAAATCTTGACTTGCAACCCAGTATTCACAGCAAAACCAGTTATCAGGCAGTTGTCAGGCCCTTGGAAGAAAGGAATAAAGACTCTAGAGCCAGAGGCCAGTGGGGGAGGGTCCAGGCAAGCCAGGAGCTATTTGGGTGGGATGCAGCCACTGTTTTATCCCTCAGGCTCCCTGGCCCACAGGCTCCCCTGTGATGTTGCCTAATTTCAATAAATGCTGCCATTGGACAAAGCAAAACCTTACTCTCTCCATTGCTCGGGCACAGTCTGCCAGATCTGCACCTCAGGCTGGAGGTGGACTTGTTCCAAAGAGGCAGAATTCCAACTCTCCCTCCCCCTCCCCCAAAAGACCCTCTTATGTTAGCACACTTTAAAATGCATGAACAAGGTAGGTATATTAACTCCCACTTATTAAAATCAGATAATTGCAAATATGTATGTGGGTTTGTGGGTTTCCAAGCAAAGTCAGGGAAAAAAACAGGTTTTCATGAATGTTATTTTGGCAAATATTTTTCCCGAGGGCATAGGCTAGTGAACAAAATGATTACAAGAAATTACAGTATGTACCATGAGCACTTTTTGGTATGCACAGAACAATTTAAGGCATTATAATGTCACACTGCCGCATGAAAAAAAAATTTAAAAAACCAAACAACAAAACAAAACAAAAAAACCCCAGATTTTTAATTTATTCAGAAAATCATACCCTCTTTACTGTCTGATACAGAAGCTTTAAAAGCAACATAGGATTTTTAAACCACGCTTTGAGCACAATGTGGATTACAAGTTGGGGAGTGTTTATTTAAAAAAAACCAAACTGAAAATTCTTATGGCTGTAATCCAAACCCCTTTGACTGCGGAGTTTCTCCCAATGACTTCAACTGGCTTTGGTTCAGGCCTCAAACCCATTTGTCATCATAAGATGTAAGCACTCATCCCAGGCCAGCGCGCCCCAGAGGAAGTGCTACATCTGCACACGCTGTACCCACAGGCAGGCAGCCTGCACCAAGCCTCTTAATCCAACCATCTCCTGGGAAACAGAGGATGCCTTCCATAACGCCTTTGTGCCATGGCTTTCATGAAGCCTCACCCACCATCAGGGTGCTAACCTTGCCTGCAGTTAGAATTCCCCTGTATCCCATGTGTTTCCCTTCACAATGCCTGTGGAAGCACCCGCAATTTTGTTGTTTACAGGAGAAACAACAGAACCCTAAACAACTTACACGGCGGCCTACATGGTGACAAGCGACAGACATGGGCATTCAGTCCAGAATTATTCCCCAAACAAACAAAAAGGATTAGGGGAAATACTCAATCCCAGCCCCCTGCCATCATCTGGCATTATCTCAGTGTCTCAGCACCTCCAACACGGTCGGCCAAAACGACAGGCTTGAGGCTGAGGAGGGTAAGGAGTATCCTCACCTTTCCCTGCTGTGGCTTCTGCTGGGTGTCCCAGGGCAGGAGGGGCCCTGAGCTCAAAGCATCCCATCTGTTTTGGAGGTAAATTCCTCATTGGTGTGTTTGCATTTGCTTCTTTTAAACTGGGGAAGCTGTCTCCACAAAAGTAGCAGACACCAACAAGCAGAGGACTGTTATAGCAGTTACCTGGATAAAAGAACAGGTAAAGAAATCACAAAAATAGTCACTAATTACAAGCAAAGACGTGGAAAAACATCAATGAAGATTCAGCACTTATATTTAATAGGATGCAAAACTGCAGGGCACAGCAAAGTCAGGAGAAAACTTGTGCTGAAAACCAAAGATCTTTCTTCCACACACCCGCTCATTTGGGAATGTTTGAGTCTGCAAGTTAAGTGAACAACAAAATTTTTACTCCACTGGCTTTTCAAGATGTCAAGACTGAGTCCATTCATAAGTACATCTATTTACAAATATATACATTTTGTCTTTTAGTCTGCCATAAGAGAACAATATTTCAAGTAGAGGGGATGCAATAGTGAATGCTGTGGTTGTCCTCTGAGGAATAGCTAAAAGAGGACAAGGGAGAGGGATATAATAAAGGCATAAGGAACAGAGGAAGAAAAGACAGCATGAAATACCTTCTCTTCATAAAGAAACAATTTTTTTATTCCCAATGCCCTCAGTGTTAGGAGTATACAATTTGAAAGGTTTCCTCAGTAATTCATTGTGAAATTATCAGCTGAGCTGGGAAGAGGATTCACTGAGGAGACGTGCATTTGCTGTGGACACAAGATGACGAACAAAAATGGAGCACAACATCCTTTCCTTGGTATGAAAAGCACATGGCCGCTAGCATTTTGCAAGATATTTCTCCCACCACCTCAGGTTAGTTCTCATAAAAATATTTACATCTGATATGAAAGTAGTTAAATGGAAAACCACGTCAAGTTATGAAAAAGTATCCAGAGGATTAACAACAGAGCAAGACAATGATCTTTATCATAACTGTAAAGCCTCAGACTACATCTGAGAATAATCAGCCTCAGCTGAAGTAATATTATACCTAAATTAAATTAATGTAGCTTTAATGTTTCTGGTTTTAAGTAACTTAGAGACTCACTTCTTTAGTTTGCTGTCTGTTTTCCTATCCATCGCCCTGTCTGTTAATGATTTTGTCATTCTGAAAGGAATTTCTTTTGTTTCATAGTGCTGGTGGATACCAAATAGCTACTTCTGAAGCAGACTAAGAATTAAACTTCTTGATAAGATTTAAAAACTGATTGTTATGAATCAAAACTGCAACAGCTCCAAACATCTCCAGTAACTAGCTTATTAGTTTGAAATTTGCAAATATATATGTGGAGGGTGGTTCCTACAAAAAAATTATTCTTCAGTAACAGATATAAAATATGGAGCAACAAAAACACTTTCTGTAATTCTCCATGATTGTTTTTTATTACTTGGTGTTTGGAGTAAACATTCATTTAAATGAATATAGTAATTTTAATTTAAATTTCCTCCTCTAATTCCACTGCTTTTAAACTTAACAACCTACTGAACAGATGGATTATTTCAGTTTTAGACAGAGGCTTTAAAAAGGACAGTTAAACCATCAGGTACACTGTAATCGAGATAAAGTAAAGTTCCTCTTTTAGATCAATAGAAATGAGAAGTAGCTACATGGGATTCTGCTTTCCCTCAGTATTTTGTTATTTTAAATTCCGACTCTCCTGGAGATTTACAGCCCTCAGAACCCCATACTATTTCCAGCTCCTGCCATAACCTCTGTTACATTACTTCCCCCTGCTTGTGCAATCTTGAGGTATTCAGTGAAGAATTAGAACCTTTTTTTCTTTTTTTTCATTTTAATCAAAAATGGGGCCTGGATAGGACAAGAGGGACACGGTGACAGTAAAATCCCTCTCTGCAGTTCTACGTGGAGGCAGTGCTCCATGGGTGCTGCTACAGGATTCCTCACATACAGTTTGTCGTGGGAGTCTGCTCCTGCCACAGCCCCAAGGAGTCTGCCTGAGTGGAAGCAGTGCCCAGTAAACACTTCACACGAGGAGAAATTGGATTTGGATTCAGAGCTGCAAAAGATCTCACACAAGTCCTGGGACAACAGCACATCATGTACAAATGTGTTCGTACATTTCATTTGACCCCGAACACAGAGCTGTGGCCTTATATTCCAGCATATTTTTAATTGCAAACTCAGGGATGTGCGCACACAAACACACGCAGGGGTTGCCTTCTATTTGAGGTCACAAAGCAAGCCAGGTGGCCCAGTCTTCTGCAGTGGCAACCCAGTGCTAGGAGCCCCCACTGTGTATTTTTTAAGAAGGAGAAATTGTTATGTAGTCCAGACACTACAACTTTACAACATCAATTGTAGCACAAGCCAGGAACAGTAGGTGCAAAAGATTTTTACAGCATTTTTCTAGAAAGGAAATCCTGCTGAACCAATTTTCCTATATTTTATTGCAGTAGAGACAGTACATTTTGGTCTAGAGAATGATCTGACTGACCCAGACATTACAGACTTAGTTTATCTTGCCAAGTGAACACATTTAGTATTGCTTAACAGTCCTTATATTGTTTAGAATTCATACTGGTGATTGAAGGAGACCAAAACTTGTCATATCTGGAAGCTGTGCAAAACAAAGACTATACACGTCTTCCCTTTTGAAAAACAAGAAACAAAATTCAGTTTTCTGGTAAGGTGGAACTAAAACTCATACACCAAGCCATGCCATTGTTTGTGCTGTATGCTACTACTATTTTAATATCATTTTCCATTGTTTGAGCAAATCCCCAAAACTTGATGACAGTCATGGATTCTACTAATATTTATAGATTTATTCTTATAACAGGAACATATATCATTGTCCCTTACAATATAAATTTAGTCCCATTCCTCAAAAAGAGAATGGTTTTGCCAGTTGATTTTTTCTTCATATTTTGGGTAACTGAAATACTGTTTTGGAGAACAGTTTGCAGCAGCATTTGCCTGTTTAGAAACAGAATGACTTTCTATCCATGGCGAAACTATGGCTTAGGGTTTATTTGTAGATACTACTCTCCATGCAGCTGGATGTTTCTCCTCCTTACATTCTGTCAAACACCTCAAGGTCTGACATCTTTTGAGATTCTCCAACTCAGCAAATGTTCCTGCACCCTTTTCCAGAAAGTGTCAGACCTTTTTCCTTTACTCCCACATAGCTGAAGTGAGGTGATTCCTCTGAACACAAAAGCCAGTGACATCTGATTAACTCCTTAGATAAGTGAGAAAAAAAAATCAAATTCATCTCTCTAATAAAAGCTTGAGGTACTATTACCATGAAGCAAATTCTCTATGACTCACTATGATGTTCACAGCCATGGCAGATAAAGAAGCAAAGGATTCTTATCTCAGCAGGCAGCTTGTTCCTCTGGATGAGTCTTTAGGGAAATCACTAGATGAGACTAAGCATTGTGACGTTTAGATGAAGGAATGAACCTGCTATCAAAGTTTGTAGTAATGTCTGCTTGTACTTAGCACTGTGGGTGAATCCTCAGTTTTTATACAGCTGCCTACACTGCACTCTTTATAGCTTTGTCTTCCCTATAGTATCAATGGGTAAAGAGAAGAAAAGACCCTGCAATAATGTAGATCTTGGACAATATCAGAACAGAAGTCAAACTGGAGGTAGTGACACATCTACAGTCAGTTTCCCCATTCAGTCCATTACATTACATTAAACCATTACTCAGTTCTCCTGCTCTGTGATTACAAATCCATTCTCCATCTATATGCTTCTGCAAACAGGGACATTCCTGCCTCACCAGTGGACTGCTGAGCACAATACCAATGCCAATCCACTTTTTCTAATGTCAGACCCAGTCTTATGAGAATCATATGGAGAGAGGAGGGTACTAGAAGCAAGAGAAAATTTTGAAGCAACCTCAGAGTCTTCTCAGAAACAACTTGCCCTTTACTGACCATACTGACATGTATTTGCTGCTAGAAAAGTTGTTCTGCCCTCAAGAAAAATTCCAGCTTTGTTGGAACCATTTGTTCTCCACTTACTCTGAAGTAAGTTAGCAAAGGAACAAAGAAAGACAATGTAGCTGATTAATCAAGTTCATTTATCTGAGATAAGGAAACCTAGGAAAAACCAAAAAACTTCACATACATAAATTTCACCTTTTTTTCTTTTTTATTTATCCTTTATTTAGTAAAAGCACCCAAAGCTGCATTATATTAACACAAGTAATAAAGCTTTTGTATTTTATTCCTACCAGTGCATTTCCAAGTCCAGGTGAAATGCCGGAAATAAGTAATGCTGCCATACCTTGAACACAGGGTGTAGATCACAATGATACATGACTTACAAGTGAATCCCAATGTAATAAAATACAAACTTGTCGTTTAAGTGTGAAACCTGTAACTTAAGCAATTGAGGCCATCTCTGTTTCCACAAAGTACCATAACAAAAACAGTGGCTATAGGATAACATACTTCATCATACTCTTTGCATCACTTTATTGAATACTCCATGTGGGATGTAGAACTTATAGCTATAGTGTGTGTTGGCTACAATGCTACAATGAGAATGCTTGTATTACAGAAAGGAGTCATGAAATGAATGGACCTGTCTGCATGTTTAACAAAATGAAACAGCAATACCATAAAACTGCACCACATGTGAATATTGTAAATGGTTAAGTTATACAGTCATTCATTCAAAAATCCAAATATTTCAATGAAAAAATGTATATAAAATGTAGTAAAACATAAATTACATTTAAAGGTCTGTACATGATTCATCCTGCAAATAGAAGCACAAAAACAGCACCTTGTACATTATTGCTTATTTTGGTCTTCTAAAGTTCAAAGATAATTTTTACTTAAAAGTCGGGAAAAAACCATGGTTTCACATGCAATCCAGCTGTAACTGTGGCAAATCAAGTAAGTCTATAACCCCGCACAAAACCCAACACTTTTACAATGTAGGAACATACATGTGGAGACCTCTTCTATACTTGATAACCAATTAAAGTTGGATTTATTAAGTTAGTGCACACCTATAATATCCCCTACAATATCCCCATTTTTGGTTAACAGTGTATTAAGGCTGTTTGCTGTTGTAAATACACAGCAGAGAAGGAATACTTTCATCCACAAATGCAGTCAGATGATCTCATTTGGAAGCTTCTTCAAAGTGATGAAAGAAAACAATCCTTTCTCCTCTCATTATTCCACAAGCTGTTGTGGATACTCTAGCTCTATGTGAGTTCAAATTCATTTGTATAAATTCACGGTAGAAAATTCCATAAAGGCTATTTAACAGAAAAAAAATCCACTTCTGTCTTGGGAAGACCCTAAGACACAAATTGCTGGCGGCTGGTGCAATACCTGGGAAATTTCTGCAAGGGAAATTGCCCTTGCAGTCCATCCCCTGGCAGGCATTATCAACGGTCTTTCAAGACATGCTACTGGGCTGGACAGACCCGTGGTCTCAGCACAGTCAATTTTATGTTCACTTTCTCCCCTTTTCTTGTTACTGTAATGCAAACACAGATCTTTATTCTCAACTTAGTTTTTCAGACTCAAAAAGCACACAACAATCTTGTGTCCATTACGTCGAAGAGATAAATACTATAAACTAAGCTGTCCATCACATCCAGGGCACTTCTTTATGCTTAGAGCAATTCTGCAGCCATAGTTGGTTTCCTTTTTGTGTTATTGGTTTAAGCATAATTCACTAACATTACACTCATATATCATGATATATATGATGTGCAATGCTACTCTGCAACATGTTGCACAGCAACAGTACATATTTGAAAAGCAGCTTCTCTCAAGGACTGTAGGACAGTAAAAATGATTAAACCCAGCAAGTCTACACCACCCTATTTGAAAAATCTGCTAGTGGCAATGGTCATTAAACCTGGTATGTCATTACTGCTGCACTTTTAAATGGATGTTGCTTTCTTTCAGTTTTGTTTCTTTGAGTCCGATCAAAATCACTCTATTAAGCCTAAGGATCTACTGTCTCCATGCATGGAAGTGATGTGGAATTCTTAGCAATGAGGCCAAATTCCTTAGGCTTCTGATTGAATTTCTGCTTCATCCATCTGAAGTGTGTCATTATCACCCAGCAATTCTGTTTCAGGCACAGAGCCCTCTTCCTCCTCCTCCTCCTGGACAGGGTTCTGGGCAATATCTTCTGTTCCATTGTGTGTGTCATCCGTGCCCTCTGACAGCAGAGCAGCCCTGTCGGCCACCGACGCATTGGAAGGTGCTGTTGTTACATAGCCTGTGCTGGTAGATCCACTCCCGCTGTGGTGGGAGCCTGGCTTGGGAATGATCTGGGGAGGGATTTGCTGAGGAGCCATTTGCATTGGAATTTGGACAGGATAAAAATTTGGCAAGTAAGCACCATAGGCAGGCATTGGCTGGTAACCATTGACTGGAATGTAGAGCTGAGGAGGTGGGACCATTGGTCTCATCTGGCCTTTCATTTGTATGAACTGAGGTTGAGGGAAGGCTGGAGTTTTCTGCTTTGGTCCAATGTATCTAGCATTGCTGACATTGCTAACAGGGCTTGTGCTGAGAGAACTTGTTTGTGTGGTGTTGCTTGCCCCAGAAGTTTGCGCTGAGCTGTTGTAATTAGAAAGGTTCCCCCATGTTCTTAGTCTGTTATGTATATCTTTAAATCTTGGTCTTCTGTTGGGAAATTCATTCCAGCACTCCAACATCAAAGTGTATATCCATGTGGGGCAGTCATCGGGACATGGCAGAACTTGTCGGTTCCTGATCATCTCAATGACATCCTGGTTGGAATAACCACAGTAAGGCTGCAAGCCATAGCTGAAAACTTCCCACAACACAACTCCGTACGACCATATATCCGAATCAATAGAAAACTTGCCATACATAATAGCCTCAGGGGACATCCACCGGATAGGAAGAAGGGAATTTCCCATCAGTTTGTAGTAATCAGCAGCATAAACTTCCCTGAAAAGGCCCAAGTCAGATATTTTCACATTCAGTTTATCGAACACCAGTATATTTCTAGTGGCCAAGTCCTTGTGGACAACATGGTGGCTAGAAAGATATTCCATTCCTGCAGCTATCTGAGTCACAATGTGAAAAAAGTCTGCTGGTTCCAGAGTGGACTTTACTGTCTTGTCATCATCAGTGCTGCCAACATCCGAGTGGGGAGATCTCATCACCAAGAACTCATGGAGATCACTGTGGGAACAATAACTAAATATCATACTTACAGGTTGTTCCTTTGTCACTATTCCCAGCAAACAAACTATGTTTGGGTGCTGCAATCGTGATCTCATCATTGCCTCATGTTTAAATTCTTCCCGAAGAGCGAGTTCTGCTTTGTCTTTAAGTGTCTTAATGGCAACGGCTTGTGTCTGTTCACCTGGTGCTGTACCAAAGAGATGCCCCTTGTAGACTTTGCCAAACCTCTCCTCTCCTAGTTCCTCCATAAATCGCACAGTGGACAGATTAATTTCTTTAAGCTTAGCCTGAAATGAAGAAAAGACAGTCAGTAAAAAGTCACAATGTTTTCTGAACAACAGGATCTCTTAATAAAGAAGATCTCCCAGTGCTTAGATCTCCAAATGGAAGATAAATTGGGCCAAAAGGACTTCTCTGTTTTTTTGTGTATTCACATCAGTATATTGATTTCACAATTAACCTTGAAATGAGTTACACTATTATCAGAAGTATAAATTGAATTGTACTGCAGGATAATGGATATAATGATTTTTATAAAGGAGTGGCCACACTTCCTGCAAGCTAATGAATGTTGGGTTCAGAGTAGATCTGGCAAGTAATGACATCTATTAACTGCATCTGTACTCTCCCTGCCCAGCGGATGTTTGTCAGAAAAAGAAAAGCAAGGAGGCTGAGGAGGTGGCAGTCTCAGAGTGAACTGAAACATCTTTCCCAGCAGAAGAAGGAACAAAACCTCTTCCTTTCAGCTCTGCAGTACCAGATAATGCCATTTTTTCTCTGCTTCACTATAGGAATGGCCCCCTGCCCATGGCCACCAGTGTACAGTACCCCTGCTAAGGAACCTTGAGTTAGCTTCAATAAAGATGAGGGTGGAATTGGAGAAGAAAGGAGAAGGAATTTCTCTCTGGTACTTGAAGGAAAAGGTTGCAAACCCAAGAGTAGGAAATCCCTAGAGCCTTCCTCCTGCAGCTGGAAGAGAAAGCAAGGGAGTTTGTGATGGTGATGTAATGGGTCTGTCCAGACCAGCATGGGACGGAGGAGTCCCTGACCAAGTGAGATGCAGCTGGCACAGCTTCACATACAGGGCATCACAGCATGAGGGAGCAGGGCAGGCTGGGAAGACGTTTTAGCAGGTGATTTGGGAACAACCTCTGATTTTAGTGTCCAACAGTCTGTAATCTGGGCTGAAAAATTTCCTTTAAATATTCAGATTAACACACAAAATCATTGCAATTAGTTACAATTGGTAATAGTCATCAAATACTCTACAGTTTACAGAACAGATGTTGCCAGCTTCCAAAGTAAGCATTGTTTCTTAGAGCTTGCATCTTGTAAATGCTGTGATTAAAAATTCAACATTAGCTTGGAACAGGATTTTAGTGCAGAGATCAGCTAGCTGACCCAGAAAATCCTATACAGGAGCTGACATACTATGAGATGGTAGACATGAGTTCAAAGCCGTTTTCCTTTCAACATCCTTTGTGATACACAGCCTTGGAAACATGTTGCATTCCATGCCAGCTCTCAACTCACTTATGGATCAGAACACCAGAGGTCCTGAGCTGAAGGATTAGAACAAGAAACCCCACTGTGCATCATGCTTTAAACAGGCCATGTGATTACCAGGAGCAAAAGTGAGCTGCAGGCTGAAGACTGTATCAGAAATAGCCACTTTTCCAGTCACTCAGACAGCAGGCAGAATGGCAATTGATGGGTAAGGACAAAAGCCATTAAATACTGGGTACCGAAAGCTGCTGTCTGAGGTCAGGATTTCCAGATACACCCACGAAGTGCAAGACCTGGTTTTCCCTGAAGTAGATGGCCTGCACAGTATGGAAACTAGGTCCCCAACAACGTGTCTCAATTTGAACACAGACAACCTGAGGTGCTGAAAATCATGACACTTTGAAAATATGTGAGCCTGAGCAAACTGTGTAAGAAATACCTGTTTGTGTTGATTAATGAGTGGCATTTCCATGTCTTGGCTGGGAGATGCCATCAGCTGGCGGCGCTGTGGTGTGGCAGCAGATGCCTTCTGCTTGTTTCTGCACATGCAGACCAGGAAGAAAAGGCAGGCTATCACCAGAGGGATGGCTATGCTGGGAACAAGAATGTAGAGGATTCCCATTTTGCTGTTGTCACGTGGACCTATCAAGCACAGAAATGCTCATTGATTACAATAAGTATTTTTAAGCTATTTGACAGTAAATGATTATTAATACTGTATTTTAAATCAAAAGTAAACTATACCCTGAAAACAGAAGTCACATTACCCTCTCCCCTTTCTTCGTAGTTCTCCATTACATATTTCAAAAAACTTTGAATGGACATAGCAATTAACAGTATGAAGATAAACTAGGAGCCCCACATTTAATGTGTGGGCTGCCACAGTATGTGATTAAATTTACTTTATTTTTCAGACTTCCAGTTGAGGAAACTGTAGAACACAGACCAGGGTATCATTGCATTATCCTGTTCAGGGTATAAAAAACAAGTGAGCAGTCTCTATCACAATATATAAACTAGTGAACTCAATGTGACCCAGCACAACAATACAGTCTGACCCACTCTCATAGATTCAGCCATTTCATCAACACTTGGCCCATTCTTTACCTCTACTGGTGCTACTTCTACCCAGAATAAAATAAGTTTCACTTCTGTACTTAACAGAATTGCAGAGCTTTTATGCTAGAGTGAGACAGACACGAAAGAGCCATCAATACACTTAGCTCTGTAACCTTCCTAAAATACTTTTTCACTTAATACTTTGAGACTTTAGGAAAGCCTAATGATGTCAAAAATGTTCGCTGGAACTGCCTGGGAGGTTTTCTGTAACCAGTGGGTTTGCTATTTGTGGCAACTGCTTTCGCCACAACCACATCCCAGTGTTATCTTTACTCTATGGTACATGCAATGTAGAAATTTATTATAAATGTCAAATCATGTTATTGAAAAAAAAGTGAAGTAACTAAAATATTCCATATTAGATCTGAGCAGTTTTAGAGATCCACGTAATCCACTTTTATGGCATCCATGACATATCTGTATCTTGCTTCAGGAAACATGATTTTCTTCCTGTTGAAGCACAGTATTAACTGTCATATCCAAAGACCATTACCAATGTGTGAAGTCTGTATCAATACTGGGAAAATGAGCAGAATCGTATTAATCTGTGAGAGCTGTACTTTTTATTTTTGCGAACAATTGTGCTGTACAGAACCACTAGCAGCTAGCGTAGGACTTTTCTGATAAGGTCAGCTGCTTTATGCACTTCAAACTGCTCTGTTTCTGTACTTGAAACAGTTTCTTTCCAACCAGGCATGGTGCTATATCTCCCTCTATAGGATTTGAAAATCCTTGCTGCCTGCAAGATGTCATATAGAGCAAGAGAATGTACCCTTGAGCAGCATGAGCAAACCAAACACATACCAGTGATTTGCATGTGCAATCTGTCATTTGACATGTCAATAATACAAACTGAAGCATCATCGTTAATTATTACCTCAAACTAAGCCTCCATATAACAAAAAAGTGTCACAATATCTTACAAATTCTGATCTCCAGAAAAACATTAAACAATTAGAACACATAACAAAGTTGCTGCAAGTTAAACATTTAAAAGTACAACCCTCCTAAATGAATTGTACTCGTAATAACCAGGAACATTCAAAATTATACAGGATTCAGAACAGTAGTAGGAGAAAAAAGAAAGAGAATACATACTACAAGAAGGTATGTCACACAGTTCCATGCGTACGTTTTTATTCTTTGTAAAACACCAGGGACCATCCATTTGACCTCCAGGATTCCGACAATACGCATGTCCTCCACCTAGCTCTGGAAACTGTGTGCTTGTCAGATCATGGTTGTGCGGACTCTGTGAGTCCCACAGTTGGCAAGTGTGGCCTGACTTGGTAACACTGACAGTCCCTCTGTAGTCAGCTCCAGAGCCATTGTAGCACTGATGATCTAAAACACAGGGTTTGGGAAAATGTTGGAAAAATCAAAACAATCAAGGACACCAAGACCAAAACAGCTGAAATCCACAGAACAGGTATATAAACAAGTACTTAAATTTAGGTACCTCAAGATTTAATTAAAGCCGTTCACTTTGAAATTTCAGTTCTGTGTGTATCTGTACTTTTAAACCCAGTTATTTCTGGATTCTGTCCTGGAATGTCTCAGCTCTCTGGCACACACATCAGTACTCACATTTCTGAATTCAAATGGAGACTAAGAAGCATGTATGGACCTTTAGATACAGAACATGGTAAGTTAATCAGAGATAGGAGTTTCCCTTCAGGAAAAGTCCCCAGATGCCAAAAATGAAAACTTCTAGTTCTCATAATCTTCCCCTCTTCTTCACACGTTCACTACTTAGAAAAATCAGTGCTGTATTTGCTAAAGCTTCATGCCTCTTTTTCCTTATTTTCATCTTTAGAATGAAAGGATTCAGGATCTTCTCTTAAGAGGAATCATTTTCCTATCTGCTGGACCCATATCTTTATTCTTTGTTTTGCTGCTATCCTCTCTTCATACTTTTTGAGCGCTTGTCTTCTGTATGCATCATCTGAGCTGAATCATGCATTTTTGCAACATTACCTTCTCCATTTTTCTGTTCTCCCCTCTCCAGCCCTCAGGAATCCAGCTCTCTCAAACCCCACAAATACTCAAGTTGCAGCTGTTCTATCAGCAGCAGCACCACTGGCTCTGAAAATCATGGGCAACTTTCACCAGACATTTTATTGATTTTGTTCTCATGCCTTTTGCTTGGTATCTCTTCCCTGTCTGATTTGTCTCTGGCATTGTATTCTCACTAACTTATGTTTCTCAACTACACTACATTATTTACGTAAAAGCACCGAGCTAGTCTTTCATGTCCACCATTATGCCATGGCTCCTGCTCCTAACTGTGGATTCAGACAATGGATAGCGAGGATAATCTTATCACACATTGTACTTTAAACATCTTTGGTCTCTTTGAGTTTTCTTATTGAACAATGTAGGGGGCTGTGATTAATCGTTATGAAATGGAGTAGTCAGAAAGACTGCCTGCATATAATTAGTGACAACAGAACAGCCCTTCTACTTCTGGATGTAAATATAGATTCATGGAAGCAAGATCAATGTTTTCACCCATCCCGTGTGGGTAAAGAAAGGTAATTGCACCCCATGTTCAATTTACAGGATTAATATTCTTGTGGGTTTCTATACAGAAAGAATGAACACTTGGTGGTTCATTTCCTGACACATCTTCCAGTGAAGCTTCAACAAACTATATGAAGTTTATCAATAGGTAAACAAAACTCTCAGATAGGTGTATGGGGAGGCTCATCCAAAAAGGCAAGGACTGAGCCACAGGTGGAGGCAACACTGCAAATCTGCATCAAATCAGCCATGTGAACATAAAGCTTTATAGCCCAGGGTGGTTGATAAAACACTCTCTGGTACAAGCAGCATCCTTTAGGCTTACTTGCCACTCTAACTCTACCTTACAACAGTGCAAGATCATGGTCAGTATTAAAAAGATGAAAATGAGCGGTTCAGCACTTTCTTTACAAAAAGAATGGCTGATAAAGTGTTTTCTCTCAGGCTCAATCTGAGGAAGCAACAAGCTGTACTTTTTCCCAGTGAATGAAACACACAGACTTACATCGGCTCAGTCTCTCCACTGGAATCCCAATTCTTATGCAGTTGGCAGCTTCCAAGGTGTCCGGTCGCGGGAGGTCCTCACACTTAGGCAACTGTAGCTGCATCAGGATGAGGGGGTTTGACCTAGCTATGTTGTACTCCTGCCTACAGAGATCATTCTCCAGAACTTCACATTCGTCCCGGCACAGCTCCCGTGGCTTAGGGGTGCGAGAACGCTCATCACACAGGGGGAACACGAAGTGGCAGAAGGAAGGGATAGCGAACTGCGAGCACTGGTCAGACAAATGCGTCGAAGTGCCAATCATGGTAAAGGCAGCTGCAAAGAACAAAAATACAGACTGATTCACAGCATGAGAAAAAACTTAATGTTCGTGTCATTTGCCTTTAACACATTTATTCTTTCCTTGAGAGTCTGAAAGTCTACTGTGCAACAGGTAAATGAGGTAATTTCTTCTGTAAAGGAGAGTTGACAAATGCAGGAAGAAAACCCAGCATCCCAGTGTCCTTCTGACATCTTCACAGAGCTCCTAGGCCTCAATTTCCAGAGATTAACCCACGTGATTACCATTGCTCAGATTACAGGCAATTGGCTAATTTTAACTTGAAAGGATTGAGAGCAAAGGCAAGATACACCTGCCAGGATACTGGTATGCATTTCCAAAGTTCCTAATTACATAAAATCTGAACAAGGATCACCTAACTTCTTCCTCCTCTAGACATTTTGAAAAATTAATGTTTTTCAAGTCTTGTCAGGCAAAAAGAAGTGTATCATTGATATTTGGGAAGACATGGCTTATAACAGACATGAGAAGCCTAACAGGCAGCAGCTTTGGGGAAATTTGATGTAATCAGCCTCAGCATGCTGGTCACATTAAGATGAATGACATAATGAGTTAGGAATGTAATTCTCGCCTTCAGCTCTCAGCACCTACACACTAACATTTAGCTCTAAGTTTTCTTGCGCATTGCAAAGGAAATACAAATGTGCCTGTGCATCATGTATCTGGTGCTGAATCAACCTTTAAATGTAGGAACATTCACTCCCCCAGTAAAGCATCATTTCTGAGTGAGAGTTGCTAGACTGCATGTTCCACCAACTCACCATGTAAAAAGAGAGGAAATGTCATTCAGCAGTCTATTTACAACCTACAAATAAATTCTTTCTCTCTTGTCCAGCTCTCTCCTTTCAATCATCTATTTCCTGTGGAGACATGGTACCACAGAGTCTCTTCCTGAACACCAAACATGCAACAAGAAGCTGCAAATCTAGGCTTTTAGGCTGTTTACACCTTTGCTTATTTTAATTCAAAAATATTCATGCAGGAATATAACAATTTCTTGGTCATATTGGGAACACTGTGTGCAAGTAGACCATCAGGCTTCAAAAGATAGTTGTAACATATGCTTGTCCCAAAGATTAAAAGGAAAAAAATAAAACTGAAGGACTGAAGTTGTCACTGCTGGTTGTTTGAAACTCCACATTAAGTTTTGTGAAGGCATTGCGTTACAGAATTAAGATCATCATGAGAGAAGAGTCCACAATTTACAATTATATCTTTATTTTGATGGAAGGTGCGAAAGCCAGCAGTACTGTGTGGTAGCATCTAAGGGGTTTATATTTTATTTATTAGACAGTGTTAAACAGCACAGCAGAGACCTTGCTAGCCAAACACATATACACAGGTCAGGCATCAGGTCTGTGCAGTATTCATTGTTCACCTTCCAGCCTTCCAAGCTACATCTAAAGTTTTTCTCCAGAAATATCATTATTTTTTTTAATCAAAGGTTGGTATTCTCACCCAATAACAAGGCCAGGACCAAAAAGCGCAAGGGGCCATGGAGACAAAAAAAAATATATTTCTCACAAGAGTACAGCAGGGAAATGAAACTCCAGAATGAAAATTCCCACAGATAACCTGGCTAAATGCTCCTGGTGTTGGACAGTAGGTGTCCTCACTTCCCATGCACACTGGAACACACACTTACCATCAAAAATTGCAGTTAGGAGGTATGGGCAAAACTATCAACAGAATCTCAGCAGCAACCAGCAACTATTCAGGTGTTTTTTTTCCTTTACCTAACAAGTTACTGCAATTTCAAAAATACCCTCTCATTTGCGTATAGAACATCCAGTCTTTCAATACTCGTTTTAAATATAATATGACTTACAAGAACCAATAATGCTATGAAATCCTCAGGGTACTTTTGCATAACATGCTTGGTATGACCTTCCAAAGTATATAGTTTGAAAATGCTACAGTATTTACAGACTGTCATTACTGCCTAGCTAGGCACTGGGCAGCTCTATATGGTGGTTCTCAGTCCTTTCCTGGAAGAGAACATTTCCATCAGGAATTCTCCTCAACTGCAGACAGGGAGTTCCAACACCCCAGCTTTGGCAATATAACTGATAATGGGTAATATTAGGAAACCAGCAGCCAGGTCATCAGTGCCCATGTTCCATATCCAAGAAACAAGTACAACTCAACCAATAAACGTTTTTCTGGATAATACCACAGGGGGTTTTTTGTTGTTTGGTTTGGTTTCGGTTTTTGAAGAGAACATAACGAACCTAATTTGCAGAACTACGGATTTAATAATTTCAGGTAGTAAAACATTTCCATATTGCTGAAAAACATCCAAACAGGACAGAGATTATGTAGCTGGCAAAAAAAAAAAGTATCAATATGTATTAATTAATAACACAATGTTTAAAGAGGCTGGAGTTACAACAGAGTACAGGAGAAGGCTGGGAGAAGAATGTGTTGTAATAGCATAAGTCAAGGTCAGCACCTGGACTTTGCCAGTGCCAGAATCTGGTCACCATTTCAAGAACAGGAAAAAAAATGGACCTGGATTTCTGGCTTAACAATGAGTCCTTAAGGTAATATCTTTAGGGAGTTACAGCTGACAAGTGAAGTTAAACTCCTTTTGGCAACTAGTTATGCTGAAGTTGGAGAGTTCATTAGTGAGCTCCTGCTGGACTGAGTTAATTTGCTATACATTATGACAAACAGTTTGCTCTATTCCATGAGTTCATTTTGCTTGCTCTACTTTGTGTACATCAGAGTCACAGCTGCTAATATCAGCTAACTGAGATCCAGTGAAGAAAACCCATGCTGACATACAGCCCATTAAAAGTCATTAAGGTTTTGGACACATGTTTGCACCTCTGCACAAAAACTATGTTCAGAAAAAGATTAAACATAGGCAGAGCACAGGAAGGTCAACTCTTGTTTTATATAAATCAATGTGAAATCCAGACTCTGCCAGAATTATGCAAAAGGGAAAGAAGCCCAAGGGAAGGGCCACCATACACTGTTTCAAGAAAATAAAATATCAGTACTTTATAACGATATTACAAATCCATTTTAAAAACTCAAAATACTCTTTGAATCCATCATGCAAAAAGCTCCAGCATAATCTAGAAGCTGTTTAGTACTCTGACATTTTACTTAAGGACACAGAAGGAGCTTTACATCTTACCACAGATAATCCTCCAAATTTTACTAACTGCTCAAGCGGGAAACAAGCTCACCCCCTCTAAACCGTAATATAAAGACATCTTCGTCATTGGCTGACAGAACTAGAAGGGTGCTAACACTGTTTTTACATGAATTGGATACTTTCATGACTGTTTCTTTCTCCCTGCTAAAGAGATGTGTAAGCTTACCAGTAATTCGGTTTTCAATTTCCCCTTGCATCTGGAGGGAGTCCACATAAATGGTTCTGTTTCCAATGATTCGTGCACACGCAATTCCTCTATATGGCTGACAGAACCCATCTTCATGGTAATCTTCTCTGCAAAAGACATGTTAGGATTTTATATGCAGATGTCTCTCTGCTGCCAATGGATTTTTACAAAACACATTCTTATAAAAGTGGAAAAACTCAAGATACTGTAAACCTGAAATTGTCCCATTCCCAAGGTGCAGCTTTTTCCTCCAGTTCTCTCTTACCTTAGAAGTATTAATGAGGGACTCTGAATATAGCTCATTACAGAAAGAAGAAAACAAAACCCAACATTAATTTAAAATAATAAACTAATAATGGAATTTGACTGATGAATCTATTAAAAAGCCTTTAGACTGAGACAGCAACATAGATCTAGTTACATGTCCCCATGCATTTCTGGCATCCAGCCGTACCCCATAAAATTAGGCAGTTTGTTCTCTTCTCCCACTTCTCTCTCCCGCTCTTCATTTCCTGTAGTGGATAGCAGAAGAGATCTTGCCAAGCTTGAATTAAAACATGGAATAAGAGTAATCAAGGCTATAACCTCTTTTCCTCTTCTCTCTAGTGAAAGTCAGTGCCAAATTTCTCTTTCAACATATATTTCAATATAGTTTTCAATTCAATGAAGCTTTGGGCCTTTCACTCCCTTACATCAGCATAAATATTTTGGCACAAAAGCCCTAGCCTAAAGGCTCAGTGGTTCAACACTTCATCCCCAAAGCCCCTGTAAATAATACAGAGCCAATCTGCAGATCATAACTGTCAGAGCACTGAAAAGGGACTCCAGAGTGAGAGCACTCTCAGAGTAAATATCCAGTATGCCATGTGTTTCCTCCAGCATGGCATTGCCTCTGTGCTAGGATTCACTAACCCAATGGATTCACATCATGCCATTTAATGCATGATGGATCAAAAATAGGTAAAAAACATGATCTAAAAAAATGTGTCTCTAGAGTAGGGCATCTAAAAACTTAATTATCTTTTGTAACTAAATGGTTCAATAGACTGAGATACCTCTCCAATACCAGCAGCATTTGAAGTATTACTTCAATGCTCCTCTGCTCTTTGTACTTTCTTATCTTCAGATACTAACACCTGTTTTGGTCAGCCATGTTCTCAATTCTCTCACAAATACCTCCATCCTTTCTTCGGGTACCACATGAGCAGGACAAAACTGCCAGTGACTATGCATAAAATTCCATCATTTTAGCTGGGAGAAATCAGCATTAAAAACCTCTGCCTGACAACAGCTAGCCAACAGTGCCTGTGCCTACTGCAGTCCCTTATTCTGTCTTTAAAATCGTCTCGTTTTTCCTCTGCTGTGTCTCCCTGATAAAGCCCACCTCTTGAGGGGAATGTTATTAATAATATTTCTTACTCTTTGGCCATGGAAAGTTGGGCACGACTGTCTGTACAGGCAGCCAAAAGGTGGAACCACCAATCACCACTTGAGCTGCATCTCTTCTTTGCCTCCCAAAAAGACAATGACTTAACAGGACTCTTGATAAGTCATGGATATAAAGCATATCATGCAGTTGGTATCCAGATACAGCCTTTATTTCCCATCACAGTATTATTGTTAAATATTCATATAGCAACACTTTGTCTACAAACTCTGAAACATGTTCTCCTTCCTCAAAGATATGTAAGTTTTTGATTAGGGTGGATGAAGTAAAGGAAGAGTCATAGGATCAGCTACTCCCTGCAGTGACATTCTTTCATTCTTACAACAAAACCTGTAATTTTGCAACAATTGCATCATGCCTGAAGGGACAAAAATATCAAAGCATTTTGTCTGCGCCTGTTTTATGATCCTTGACCACCTCGGTAGGAAGTCAGCAATTCCCAAAAGGAGCTGAATGAATATGAAACCTCTATTTGACCTCTTTCTGAAGAGTAAATGCATATCCCTATCCTGCAGAACAAAGTCTGCAATGTATCTTACTGAAACTGTATCTCACACTTCAGGTCTCAGTTCAGGGTTCCCTTGCCAGTACCAAAAAGGAGAAAAAGAAGTGCACTCCAAACAACATGGGTTTGGTGACAAAAGCAGTGTGATCTCTTACTTAGCTCAGTTTATTTATTTCTGTCAAGAACTTTTAAACACAGCTTACATACTATAAATACACACATATGCTCCCCTCTCCCATGTTAGAGTCAACTGCTGATTATACTAAACTAGATATGACCATTGCCATGGACACAAGCAAAAGTAAACAGTAACCTGATGTCAGTTAACTCTGACAGAAGCACGGCTGTTATTCTACATGCATTTTTGTCAGGTCAGGAAACTCACTGAATGCTGTTTGACTAGCAGTAGTATTGAGAGAAAAAAATTACATCACTCTTCTTAGGAAAAAAACTGGTTTCAGCTGCAGAAGTGGTGGCAGTGAGAGTCTACTGATAGATTACTCTGTCCTTCAGCTATATGTACCCCTGGGACATGGCAAAAACTCTGCAACAAAAAGCAACCTGGGGAGAGTCTGACAAAACAAGATAGGAGTGGCATAATGCTCAGTACAAACAGGAGCCCTTGGAACCACGTGAGGCTTTGAATCATGCTCCAAACGATATGCCAGCAATTCCGTTGCTGAGCAGAGCAATAATTAAAAGCTGCTGAAAATAGGCAGAAACACTGACTCTTCAATTTCCTGCTGCTTGAGCCGTAACGTCTGCTCGGATCAAGAACCCTGGTGAAAGAGAAATCTGACTCCACAAAGGAGCCCAGAAGAGTTCAATTTGTTCCACTTGCAGAAGCCTTACAAGCTATCCACCACAGGTATTTTTTCAGCTTTGTTCTTTAGCTTGCACATGTTTCAAAACAGCATTAACTTTTCTCTCCAGTGATTTTCCTCCATTTTTATAGTATTAGTTTGGGGTTTCTTTACAAAATAGAGTCAGGCACATGCTAAGTTAATGTGTTTTTTGCACCTTTGTTGGAAGGCTGAATCAAGGACAGTGCACCTGGAAACTGAATTTTTTCAGCACTCAGTTAGAATGGAGGTAAGGTAGTCTCTTACTGAATGAACTCTCCTCCTAACTACTCATCGTATGTTTGACCAGAGTTTGGATTTAAAAATAAAATTGTAAAGAATATGACTAAATATACCTTCTATTCCTAAAACCCCAATTTCCACAGCTCAGGATCAGTGTCATCAGTTTACCAGGCCCACGTGGTATCTTCTGCCAGAACAACTGAGTTAAGAACTAGGCTTTCTAATCAAAAGCAAAAGCAGAAGAACCTACTACCTCAGTCACACATAAATAAAACCGAAATACTGACACTGTTTTTATGTACAACATGGAATTTGTACCAGATCTGGAAACATCTTGACAAACCAAGAGCTGATAAGCATTTACGAGTTCCTTATCACACATGCACTGTAACAGCCCATAAAATACAGCCTGCCTTCAGGTTTGTGGGCAGACATCCATATGAGATGGAGAATTAACCAAGCAAGCAGTGTAGAAGAAAGATGCAGATTAAATCATACAGTGCTACTCCTCCCACTGTTAAAAATCGTAAGTTCCAGGAACATCTGGGTCTACAAAGGAAGAACTGGAAGAACCAGATGCCTCTGAAGAGGGGTAAAACCTAGCATGATGGAATAGAAAACTCTCTAGAAGGAGGTCATGGAACTCTTCCATAAGATAGCTATCTGCTCTAGAACTACATAAAGAGATTTCTAGACATCCTGGAAAAAAACATAGTGGACATCACTACCCCCACCCTCCCATTAACCATCACTTTAATTTCATAGATGACACAGAAAGGATACCAAACAAAATACTACAAAAGAAAACACATTGGCAACAAAGACACTTTTCTTCATGGAAAATCCGAAGTGTGGGAAGAGTACGTCTGGGCAAAATACACTGTATACTATCTATGTAACACCACCTATTGTCTGCAACTGTCACAGCTGAACTGGCCGGAGGGCATGTGGAACAAAAAAGTCACAGTAAAAAAAAAGGCGACCATGGAAACTCTGCTTAATTCTAAAATCACCTTCTGAAGCACCTAAATTTGATGAGTGTTTTCAGTATGCATTTAGTGCCCCTGAAAGCACAGTAAATGCGGACCTTGTGGTTTTCCTCAGAAATAGAGGAAACACATGAAACTCTAACCATTTTTAGCAAGGATTCACAACGGGAATTATGAAAGCAGAACTGAGAGGTACCAGATATTAATTTGCTAGTGAGACACCTTTATTCTGATTGCATACCACAAGTTTTACTTATAAAGACAGCAGAAACTTGTAAGTTAAAACTACTTTCCTGAAAATAGAAGAGACAAAACACCGTGCACCAGACATAGAAAGAAACTCAGAAATTCTACAGAAAAATCAGAAAGAGTAAATTTTTCAATTGAATACATTGCAAAAAAATCTCATTTAGTAAGACCCTATCATCCTACCCTAGCAGTTGTGGTAGTGGGTTTTATAGTGTTTTATATTATTGTTGAA
>VWZP01004077.1:0-31428 GCA_013396995.1 Dicaeum eximium | reverse complement strand
CTGCTCCAGGCCAAGTCAGAAATTTTAAATCAAAGTGCTGTCTTGGGTATGAAGTGGTGAGGTTTGGTTTAAATTTTTTTTTTAGGTTGGTATTTGGTTTTTTTTTCATTACTTCACACAGAAATTCCTGTATATGAAAGAGCAGTTTATATTGTAATCTTTCCAAAAGTACAGTCACACAAAGCAAAATAAATGTTCATTACATTCTGAAGGAGTATTTCACATAGCATTTTCTATTTCTAGAATAAGTCTGACTGTAATGATTGGATCTCCTCTTCCTGGAGATTTCACACCCTTAGAAAAAGACAGAGCCCTGCAGAATAATTTATATCCACACAATTGTGGATTCGTTGGGACTATTTCTACTGTTGGCAAATGGAGTAGTGAAATACCAGGAACACAATTTACTAACTGGTTCTTCAGGCAGTCAGATTATAAAGGAAAATATAGACAAAGGTAATAAATTCATAATGGAAAGCTGGGCAAGGACACCAAGCCTCATATCTTCATTTCCCTGTCTCCTGAAGTTGGGAGTTCCTCTTCTTTCTTCCCCTGCTGACCAGGTGGCAAAATCTGTTCCAGAATCATTGACAGAATCTTTTCAGTTCATGGGTCTAGAATCGGAGCAAGGCAGGAAAGCCTAAGGTTCTTTAAGAAAAAAAACCAAACAAAAACCAACAGTAAAGAGTAGAAAAAAAATAGGCTTCATTTGCTACTAGATGTGCCTGGAAAAGGTGAATGCTTGTTTTGTGTCAGCTCGATGAGGAATTGGGCCAAAATCAAAATACTTTGGAGGATACAGTTCAGCCTATTTCCTGTTGTGTGTCCATGAAATGGACACATCTGAGAGTACCGACCATGACATTAGCAGGCAGATAAAGACAGACAGATAAAATTAACTTTACCTGTAATCTGTAACAATTAATGGCATCTCTAAGGTTTACAAACAACAATAAGGGATGGAAATTTAATGAGCAAATATATAGTCTACAAGGGATGTAAGAGTCAGATATCATAGATAATAAATATGGGTCTTTGTTCACAGTATGTGCACCTGATGGGGCTGTCTTCTGCTCTTTGGATTGTTTTTGTTTGGGTTTTTTTTCTTTTTTCAAGATAGCTCAACAGATGGCTGAACACAGGATGGCTGGCTGAGAGAAATGAAAATTACCTTGCCTTCTTATTTTCATACAGTGGCGAAAAATACAGACAGACAGTGGGGAAAAATAAGGGAAAAAAAAAAAAAAAAAAGGGCGAGCAAGAAGTATGCCAGATGAGGTTCTAGTATGTTAACGTGAAGGGAACTAGAACAAGTGTTGACATTTTGGCATTCAGAACCGGCTTTTACAGGGGTCTACGTGGTGGAACGCGAACGTTCTTCACTCTCTCCTAGTGAAATATTCGCTGTGAAGTGTAAATGAAGACCGAAGACTTTTTCCTCTACATTAGCTTGCCAAACGTCTGGATTTGTGTTTAAAAGGGTCGGTGTAGGAGTGTGCCTCCTGTTGACAGGGTGACCAAATTAGAAGAGAATTTCCAAATAGTCTTTGTCTGCTAAAGAAGGCAAAGTCCCTGGAAACTTCTCCAGGGTACTTTCCCTGGAATTGGCTCAGGGACACCTCATAGGACCTTTTAGACTTCACCTCAAACTTGGGGCTGTTCCATTGGACCAGGGCCAAGAGGTCCCGCCTGGGCCATTAGGTAGAAAAAAGACAGAACAAACTATTTAACCACTTCTGTGGGGTGCTTAGCAGGAGCAAGCCTCTCTTACCCTGGCACAGCTTTTCTCTGTAAAGAGTTTGTTATTTTATTTCTTTTTAAACCCGTTTCTGTTTCAAACACCGCCACAAGAGCCATCCTGCTCGTAAGAAGCCACCCGGGTAGCTGGGCTGTCTCGGGACTGAAGGGACCGCCGAGAGCTCATTGAGACCTGGCTCGAAGCGACACTCTCCAGGTCGTTAACGCCGGGTTAACCTTCGGAGAAGAGAGCTCCTTCCCAGCTCCTTCCCAGCTCTTTCCCAGCCACACTGACCCCGGCGTTCCCTGGCANAGGAGGTTTGTTTTCTAGGGGAGGTTTTCTTCCCCAGTCTGTCCTAAACCAGGACAAGGTCCTGGCAGCTGCACGGGAGTCCCAAACTCACGGGCGGCAGGGAGGGATGGAAGGCTGCCGCGCCGAGCTCGGAGCAGAATTTCGCTCTGTTTCGGTTCCGTGTCCCGGCTCGGTGACGGGCGGAACGCAGCGGGACCCGGCGGAGCGCGGCAGCGCACGCAGCTGCCAGGACCTGTCCAGGGCGCTGCTGCGCATGTGCGGCCTGCGCTCCTTCGCCTCCCCCGCTGCATCTTCGTCCTCATCCTTTTCCTGATCTTTTCCCTCCTTTTCCTCTTTTTCCCATTCCTGCTCCTCTGCCACTGCGGCCATGGGGAAACTGAACGTGGTGATGCTGCGGTACCTGTCCCGGGAGCACTTCAGGGTGCTGACGGCGGTGAGTGGGCGCGGGCAGCGGGGCCGGGCCGGGCCGGGCGGGCGGTGCCGCAGCCGGGGGCGGGAGGGACCCGCCTGAGGCACCGCTGCCTCCGCTGGGGCTCCGTGCTGGCCTGTTCTGGGGAGGGCCCGGCTCGGACCCGCATTTCCTTCGGCCACGCGGCCGGGGGGGAATCGGGAGGCACAGGGAGTTCTCGGGGGTGCCAAGGAGAGTCTCTGGGAATGCCTGGGTGGTCGCAGACCCTGACGGCGAGGCAGCATCCCCAGCGTTTCTGCTCTCTCTGCTCCCCGTGACTGGGACTGAAATCTAATGAGCCACTCATGTCGTGGCTGACACTGAAGAACTTCCCGGGGTGGGTTGTACATAAGCTGCCAAGGAGCAGCGAACCAAATGGAAAGGTTTGTTGAGTCTTAAAACGTAGGGAGTTAAGTCTTAAAATCTGTAGTCTTTAAAAATTTCAAAGGCCTGTTTGAAAAGGAATTTTACTCTTGAGCAGGATCTGGTACTTCGTTGTTGAACATAGGGCTGACAGATCTATTTTTAATTACTCTTTTAGGTGGAAATGGGCATGAAGAACCATGAAATAGTTCCTGCTAGCTTAATTGCTTCCATTGCCAGCCTTAAACATGGTGGCTGTAATAAAATTTTGAGAGAGTTGGCGAAGCACAAACTTCTGGCTTACGAACGAACTAAAAGTGAGTTTGAATTTTGTGTTGGACTCCTTTTCTTACCCCGTCCTCATTGCCTCACAGTGGTACCTGCCGAACAGGTTGGGATGCAGCAGTGCCCGAGCTTTGCCTTCTCTTGGACTCAGCCTGGAAATGTGGGTTTGTGCAGCACCAGATGCTGTGTCTGCTTGTACCTTTAGAAATGAGAGGCAGAAAAAAGATGAGCAGTTAACTTTCTTCTTTGCTCAGAATAAGGTAAAAAGAATCATCACTTGAAGCAGTGTTCAAGTGCATGTAGGAATCAACCCAAATGAGTGATATCCTCACAGTTCTGGAACAGAGTGAGCAATCCTTGGACATTTCACTGCCTCAGGAATAGCTGCTAAAGCAGTATTTATTAGCTGCCATATGACAAAGTTGTGCCGGCCTTTCCCCATTCCCTTCAGCCTTTTAGTTGGATCTGGCCCTGTGAACACAGCAGGGATGTCTGTGGGAAATACTTGTCCCTGTTGTCCCAGTTCTTCAGAGGACTGAGGTTTCCTCCAGTGCAATTTAAAGATCTTCACCATTCAGTCAAATGGGGCTGATAAGAGCAGAAGGGGGAAATATTACTTGAGTGTTATGTACTTTAAGAAACAAGACTAAACTGATATTTCTTTTAAATGTGATGCATGCATAATAAGGAGTGAAATGTATTTTATTTTTACCCAGCTGTCCAGGGTTATCGGTTAACTAACGCAGGATACGATTACCTGGCTCTGAAAACTCTCTCTTCCCGACAAGTCATCAGTTCTGTGGGGAACCAGATGGGTGTTGGCAAAGAATCAGGTAAACTAAAATAACATTTTAAATAATTTTTTAAAGCAAACATCTGTAATATTGCAAATATTTTGCTAGAAACTAGGGGAGTTTTCCTCTGGATAAGCAGATCAGTTAATCTGTCAGACACCAAGGGGTATTTGAACATAGTGTGTTCAAGTGCTCTGTGAGGCTTCTGGCTACATTTGAGGTTTTTTTTTTTACAACAGCGTAGTTGCATTTTGTCCATTTTGTCCGTTTCTTAGATCATTATTTGAAAAGGTACTTTGCAGGCAGGTGCTGCTTGTGTTGTGCTTTTTGAAGTCTTTCAATCCATTTAACAAAAAGATAATTTCAGCTTTTTCATCCCCCTTTAAAGTAAGGTAGTAAAGTAAAATAGGCTCAGAACTATCAGAACACAGTTGTGGTTCCTCTTATGTTCGTGTAGTTTGACACAGAATGTGACTTCTGTAATTGGAGAGGGGGATTATTTGGGACAAATGCTATCAATTAAGTGTAGGATATTAGTTAATACTTTAAATTAAGAGTCTGGTCCCTTTAGTTGTCTGTCCATTCATTAGGAAGGAGATGCTCTTCCAAGATTTGGTTAAGAATGCCAGAACACTGAAAGATACTTCAGATCCCATCAGCATTTCTTCTACTGGAGTACCATGAACTCTTTAACAGTAATTTCTTCATGTTCAAACCTCTGATACACACAGTGCAATTAGCTGCCTCAGCTAAAACTTGTGGATTAGAAAGGGTGAGGAGTGAAGTAACAAACTTTCACTGCACTTTTTCAGCTGGCTTGTTAGATATCATTAATTTCTTGAGTCTCTGCTGTTACGTGTTTTCTAGATATTTATATTGTTGCCAACGAAGATGAGCAACAGTTTGCACTGAAATTGCACCGGCTGGGGAGAACCTCCTTCCGCAACCTGAAAAACAAACGTGACTACCACAAGCACAGGCACAAAATGTCCTGGCTGTACTTGTCCCGGATAGCAGCAATGAAGGAGTTTGCCTACATGAAGGTGGGTGGCCACTCACACACTGCCAGCAGTGCTGGGACAGGCTGGAAGAGCCTCTCAGGCTGTCGTTTGATCAGTTTGTGTTCGCAGTACTGGTAGGATTTATGCTTCATTTTTTCTCTCCCCTCATGGACTTAAAGTATATGTTTCAGAAAGTTTCAATGCAACATGCTTTGTACACTTCCCAGTGCCAAAATTAAGCTTTCCCATTGAAATCATATGGAACAGATTCAGGTGTCATGAGAAAATTTCAAATTAATGGTGTTATTTATGGATAGATAATCTATATATCACCAGTTTTGCAGATTTTCCTTCAATATCTATTGCATGATCTAGGAAGCAGCTGTCATTTCTTAAAATTAATCTGGTTTTTATTTTACCAAGCTTTCACTTGTTGCTGTGCTGTTGAGGGAAATCTTTCAGATCAAAACTGGTGTTTTGATCAAAAAAGGCACACTTAGTCTTGTCCTATGAGAAAAGATTTAATTCCCAGGCATCTACTGCTACTCTTGAATTCTGTGGGGTTTTTTACCTGCTTTCAAAAAACACAGACGTTGTATAGTGATGAAAGATGACAGCTGAAAATTAATTATTAATAAAAACCTAGTTTTCCGTTCTCCTTTTGTGTTATTCAAGAGTAATATATACATGAAATGTTTTTCTTTATCTTGTAAAAAAGAGCCGTGATGAATTGTCTCAGTGGCCTCCACAGAGAGAGAAAGAACACCATGATTTAGAACCTCTCTATTGGTCCAGGTGGTCCAGCTGGTAAAGCCTTATGTGGTCAGGACTTGTAGAAATGTAATTGTGGGGGTCAGTTTCCCTGAGCAGAGGACTGGGGGAGGTTTGTGTGCTGAAAAGCAGTATTAGCTGAATTGTGTGCTGAAAAGCAGTAATACTTAAGTAACCAAAACTGTATTTATGTAGCTTTAACTTAGGACTGTCTAGAAAAGTTCACTGGTAACAACAGAACGGCTAGAAACAGAATGAACCCATAAAAAAGCTGAGTGGATCCAGTGAATGACTGAATTTGTGCTAGAAAAGGCAAACAGGAGACCTTGAAAATATTATGACCTGTCTTTGGTTAATCTTAAGTGTGGTATAATGCTGATTACTACTGTTTAGGAAGGAACTTGTGTCCACATACACAAACCAAGGCATACTTGTGTTTACAGCAACTGAGCATAGATTGACTAATCAGGCAGAAGTGTGTTGGCAGCAGCTTAGTGTGGAATTCTGTTCTAATGCCAAACACCCCATTTCCAGTTATCTGCTACTGATTCCACAAGCTGGTGTACCAGATAAGAGTCTGTAATTTCTCCAGTCTGTCGTGGTTTTCTTCCAGGTGCACGATAATGAAACTGTAGGCAGTGCACTCAGTGTCTAAACTTCTGGATTGTATTGTCTTTGCAGTGAGAGTTCCAATGGCTGTGAGGCTGTTTTCCTGCTCAGGCATGTGATTTGGGCAATATATGCTGCTATCACAGTGATGCCTACTGCTTATCTTAGATGTGGGTTTATCAAAATATGTAATCTTTCCTTAACTATTGAATTTCAATTTTTCAATGTGTTGTTTCTTTCCAGGCATTGCATGACAGAGAATTTCCTGTTCCAAAGCCCATAGACTACAACAGGCATGCAGTTGTTATGGAACTTGTTGATGGATATCCTTTGTAAGTAGTAGAGCTTGAATTCTGTTACAGAGACCCTGACAACCTTAGGAAAAGTAACAGGGTTAGGGTTTTTCCTTATTTTCTACACAGAAATTACACGTTCTGTATGTTACTTAATATATAAAGTATTAATATCCCTCATGTTCTGAGCTCCACTTTGTGATCCTTGCCCTGTTAATACAGGTGAGTTTGTAACTCACTTCTGCACTGTTTATATAGACTACCACGTATAATCTGGTTTTGCACCTTTGAGAAAGATTATTTTGCTTGAGTGTTCCAACCTCTAGAAACATAAAATATTATTGAGGTTTGTAGGTGAAGGGGTAGTGTGTTTTTGAATGCAAAAGGCCTGTCTCTTTCATGCAATAACCCAGGGCTAATCCTGAGATTTAAAGTGTCTAGTTATAGAATAAACCAGTCCATTCTCATGTATAGGATTCAAGATCTTAGGTTTAATCAAAAGGGAATTAATTCCAAAGTAAAACAGTTGAAGAATAATGTGGAAAAGACTTCATTCTGTGTTCTGTCTTCCCACCCTTATTTGTTAAATAAATAATTCCACATCCATTGTGTAAACAGAACGCTTCAAGTTCCTTGTGGCAATCTGCAGTGGAAATTTAGTTTTTCTTCTTTTCCTAACATAATCTAGAAAATCTGATTTTGTAAAAGAAAACGCCGCGGGCCATTTGAATTTCTGTGTAAGAAGAATTAGCTCCTACTGACACAATAAGATTACCTAACGCAGGAGAAACATAGAAGTTTGCTGGGCCATTATTTACATAATGCATTATGACACCAGTGCTCAGTGGGAGATAATGAGTGTGAGTTCAGATGTTATTTAGCCTGGATATAAGGATGTATTTTCTCCTCTTGAGGACGGAGAGGCAGTGGCACAAGTTGCTTGGGGAGGTTTCACTGTCTCTTTCAATTTCTGGAAGTTTTCTATCCTAACTAGACAGAGACCTGAGCATTCTGGTCTGGTCTCAGATTTGACTCAGTTTTCAGGAGGATGCTGGACCAAAGACCTGAGGGCCTTTTTAATTTGAATTACTCTGGCATTCTGTCAGATGTATTTCATATACTTTGTCTGTATTTTTAAATTAAGTCTTTTAAGGTTCAGATTATTTTGTTTTACTGAACTTTTCAGGTGTCAGGTGCGCCAAATGGAAGATCCTGCTGCCGTCTACAGTGAATTAATGGACCTGATTGTAAAACTTGCCAATCATGGTCTGATCCATGGGGATTTCAATGAGTTTAATCTCATCTTGGATAATAATGATCATGCCACTTTGATTGATTTCCCTCAGATGATGTCAACATCACATGCAAATGCTGAATGGTAAGTTTAGATCTAAAGGTGTTTTCCATGTGAATCTGACAGATGCTGCTGATGGAAAACAGTCAACCATGACTTGTTTCCCTAAGTCTTCTCCTGAATCTTTTTCCTCCATTGTTGTGATGCAGCACAAGTAATGTTCCAAACAAAGGATGAGTAGAAATGTCTCTGCAGAATAAATACGTGATTAATTGCTTCTCAGAGATAATAATATTGTTTGGTTAAGAAACACTCAGAAATGAACTGTATCCAGTTTTTCTTCCTAGACTTTTGTCTTGAGATCAGTAATAGAAATAATTTTCAAAGAAAACCACGTTGGATAAATGCTTCTCATTGCAGTAGACTTCACTGATTTTTTGTTTGTACAATTCTGTGTTTTTACAGGTATTTTAACAGAGATGTTAACTGTATTAAGGAGTTCTTCAAGAAACGCTTCAACTATGAGAGTGAGCTCTTCCCAACCTTCAAAGACATCAGGTAGAAATGGCCAGATGAATTTGAGTTCCACTTGTGGATTTCAAAGTGGTTTTCTGGGAAAAGTGGATTCCTGTGAGAGATGCCTGTGGGAGAAATAAAAAAATAGGCCTGACTATGTAATTTTAAGTGATATTTTTCTCATTTCTATTGTGTTTTCTTCAAAGTAAGTGGTTTTCAAGTGTGCTTTAAAATCCTCTGCTGCCTTCTTTGTCTTCTTGCAACCAAGGAAGAAAGGTCAGCCTGAAACTTGATCCAAATGGTGAATGTCCAGGAAATCTTAACAGTGATGCAAAATCAGCTGGTTTTACAATTCTAATATATTGAGGATTAATTTGGGTTTCTGTTTTAAAACTATTTTTAAAATGCTTGTAAATAGAGTGACTGCCTCCTTAGGAATTACTACATTTAAACTTTTCTTCCTAAAGTCTTTTGCTCCTTCTGAAAAGTAAACTTATTTTTCACTCATTTTAAGACCAAAACTGTTACAATGAAAACAGTTTTATTTCATCCTGAGCACTTTTCCTAAGGAGTTCCACACTTTACTCAGCCTTTGTATGGCAGACCCTTTATTATTCTGTTTGCTTAAACATGATTTTAACTTAAACTCAAATGTCATTCCTACTAAAGTAAAACAATTTCCTGTAAAAAAAAACAAAACCATAAATACAAGTCATGGAGATGGAATCATCTTCTGGAGGAGTTTTCTTCTCTTGGATTACATTCTAAGTTAGTATTTCACCTAAAGCTCAGCACCATCATGCATTTTTGTGTGTTTCAACGGAGTGTATCTTTTGTTAATAGTGTGGGTAATTTTAGTCTAGCTTGGCTAGCATTTTAAAGCTAAAATGTAGTATATTGGTAACTTGGCTTATTAAAAATGTAGCATATTAAAATAAAACATTCCTCTTTCACAGGAGAGAGTGTTCTCTTGATAAAGAGATTGCTGCCAGTGGCTATGCAAAGGAGATGCAGGAAGATGGTGAACTGCTTTACCCCACAGGTTCTGACGAGGATGACAATACAGAGGTGTTAGAACTTGAAGAGAATGCTGAGAAAGAGCTCAACTTCTTCAGCAAAAATGAACAAAACAGCGAAGACTTCACATGTGAAGCGGGTGATTTCTCTGAAGGCAGAGCCTCTGACAACGCTGCAAGCAGCAGTGAGGAAGAGGCTGATGCAGCCGAAAGCAGTGAAAATACACAAAGACTAAATATGGCAGAGTTGAGTTCAGCCTTGGAAAAAGCTGAAGGGCCAGCTGTGCCTTGCAAGTCCAGTGAAGATGCGGAGAGTTCTGCAATTACTTCTTTAAAGGGCAAAAGATTAACTGAATGTGCTGCTGAACTGGAAGGTCAGGCAGGTCAGGGAGGGTGCTGTGATAGTAAGGAGAACGAAGACGACTGCCCTGAGCTGGTCAGTTCACCAGTTTTAAATGAGGAATTCGGTCATTACAGGTAAAGATCCACATTTACTCTCTAGGAGTTGGGTCCTTCCCTTGCCCCCAAAAATGTAAATGTGTCAAGTAGCTCAAGAAGGACTGCTCTTCAGCTGCCCTAGTTTAAACTGAAGACTAAAATTCAATTTATTTTGAAAATATAGCAGTAAATACCCTTCCTATTGGTGCTGTGATTGTCCAGGTGTTGTAGTATCTAATGAGAAAACAGGTCTTGCACTTTAAAGACCAACCTATTTTCTGTGGTGGATTTTTTCCCCTTTTTCTTCATTTCAGCTAATATTGATAATGAACTAGTTCTTGATGTTAAAATACTACTTCTAAACAGCTTTCATGAGGAAGTTTATAATTCAGATACTTTGTGTCAAAGGCAAATGTTCTGCTGCTCACTCAGCTGAAGTTATCAAGAACAAGCTCCTTGGAGTGTTTTATTCAAATATATTGTACTGTATGTTGTTCTGCCTTTTAATTCCTTTCCTGACATACTTAGAGATTCCAGCTTGCCTTCAGACTAACCCCTTGTGTAAGAAATTCTGTTTCTTGAGTTTGCCAGCCCACCATGCATGTGGATGCAGAGATCATATTCCTCCTCGTTTGCTTTTGCTTTTCAGTTAAATATTGTCAAACTGTTGTGCAGGATCTGAAGTGTTTTAGTGCCCTGAGGTTTCTCTTCTTGTGCTTGATATTTACATGGCTGTTGGGCAACAAATTCTTCCTTTCGCAAAGTGCTTGTCTTGAACAACCAGCGTTCATGTTTAAAACTTGCATATTCTGTTGTGAATTGTCAGGTTGTAATCCAGAAAGTGAAGACCAAACAGGGTGCTCATAAAGGCAAAGGTGTGTTTATCTTGCTAGTGGGATAATACATTGATTTATGTGTTTCAGTAATGAAGAGTGTATTGTTCCCATTGCTGGGCACAGAACAAGGACCAAGAGCATCACATCAGTCAGAAGTGTTGGGAGCTGTTCAACCATTCCTCCGGTAAATACCACTTTGTTACATTGTCACCTAGTTTACCCTCAGACCACCTTAAATTGCACATAGCCATTAGCACCTGTTTCTGAAATTGTTCTTTGGCATTCACCATCTTTAAAAACAGTTACCATCTACCTCTCCAGTGTGCATCTCCATTCCCACAGGAAAATAGGACGGATACTGCTGTAATTGTTTACAGGGAGTGATTTCCAGCATTTTCCTTCATATTTTGCTTTTTGGTCTCTTGCTGAAGCTACATATCAACACTAGCAACTCTCATTTACCCAATAACTAATTTGTATTAATAGATGTTAATGCACTAACAGCATCAGTTCATCCATTTCTGTTGCTAGCCACAATTAATATTTTTTAGTTTGAACATGGATACTTGAGTCTAGATTTAATTTTGCCTTTCTCACCTCTCTTAGAGATTTCTTTACATTCTTTTTTGAAAGATTCCTGTGAACTCACCTTCAACAGCAATCTCTTTGGCAATTTGAATTTGACCTTCTGAATTACATAAACCAGGACTTTTTCAGCAGAATTTAATTGCTTGTTTTCCATTAGAATCAGTCATATTTTTGTATTTTTGATGACCAGTTGTGTATTTGTTTGTAGGAGCTGGTGAAACAGAAGATAAAGCGTCAGCTGACCAAGCAGCAGAAGTCTGCTCTGAAGCAACGGCTGCAAAAAGGGGAGGCACATATTTACACCAAACAACGTCGAGAAAATATGCACAACATTAAGTCAAGCTTGGATGCAGCCAGTTTCTGGGGATAATTTATTAAAGCTCCCATGGAGCTTGAGGAATGTATACAGTTGAAAGGATCATGCTGATTTACCAATAACCCTTTTATGTCAAGGAGCAATCTCTGCTATGCAGACCAAATGTTTTTCTGGGAGTTAATAAATCTGATTCTCATTCCTGTAACTTTGATTGGGAGATTGTGTTTTGTGTTTCTAGTCAAAACTGTTGACAGTAATTTACATTATATCAGTAGCATTGATTAAGATTATGACAGGAATTTCCAGCAGCATTTTGTCATAACTGAATTTTGGTGCGTTCGTTGTGCAGAGGTACAAAAAGTCATTCTTTTATTCAGTTGTAGATGCACAATTATTTGCATAAATGTAAAATGGAAATAGTTTTTGCTAAGTTAGTCAGATGTGACATTACTTTCTTTTAACTTTTCTTCAAAAACCTGGGGATTTAGTCACATGTAACAAAACTTGGTTTCGTTGGCTGAAATAATCTAGTGCAAGATGTGCCTTGTCTGCTGGAGCTTACAAACATATATAGGAGAAATCATTGAAATATTTATTGGCACAAGCACATTTTGAAGTGCAGTTCTACAAAACAGTACTGAAGTACAAAAAACTCTACTGTATCCAATTAATTTATTCTGAAGGTAAAAGTAGTTTACAGTAGCTATAAAAATTTAATCATAAAATAATAATAAAATACAACTGACAAAGGTCGGTAAAAGCAGTATTCAGCAGTCATTTAGAAATCTTACAGTGTTTTGCTTGTCAGAGTGTTCATATGTCACTGTCATTTCTATTAATATTTCTGTTTTAATCATCAGTACTGGCAGAGCTGACCAACAGGAGTTTAATCTCATTTGTGTATCCATTCTGATTAGTTTTGGAGTTGTTTGGTTGATGTTTTGTTGGGGTTTTTTTAAGGATTCAGTGTCTTTACATGACCCGGACAGTACTCAGTAGACAGGAAACCCTAAAACAGTAAAAAACCCCTAGAATACAAACCCTACAGACACAGTGCTCATTCTTACACCAAGAGCCCTTCACAAGCACCAGAGCATTTATCTTCCTAGTCACCATAAGCAGACACCGCTTCTGTTTTACAAGAAGTAACAGGAAGTGATGTAACCTGGCAGTTTGGGGTGTTAAATGCGAGAAATCCAACTTCTCATTTTCGGTGGCACTCACTGGCACTGGATGTTCCCACCTGTGGCTCCCCGTTCCCTTCACTCTACCCAGGGCCGGGGTGCAGCGGCGGCTGTCTGCACGAGGGACGCTGGCAGCCGCACGGCCACCAAAGCTCACAGCGCCCGGTGCTGGTGGCTGGTACCGCCACGTTCCCTGCGGCGCCTGGGCGGACCGGGGGAGCCAGGAGGAGTTTCCGCGCCTGAAGCCTTTCCCCGCCGAGCCGAGCCGTGCCCTTCCTCGGCTGCCCGCCCGCCGCCCCTTCCCGCCCGGATTGCCGCAGGGTGGGGAGGCGGCGGTGACTCTGGGCTGCCTGGCGGGGCCACAGCTGCCGCATCCGCTGCGCTCCGCGCTCCGGCAGGAGCGGGCGGCACCTTCGCCCGCCGCGCACCGGGAGCACGGGGCCGGGAGCGCCGCCGACCGGCTCCGCGGGCGGGGACAGCAGGACGAGCTCCGCGGGTAGGGACGAGCTGGGCTCGCAGCCTGAAACTCCTTCCCTGCCTCCTTTTCGGTCTCCCGGGCATCTCCCCACCCAGAGCCCCTTCCCCTCTGCCGCCCGCCCCCTCCCGCACCGGGGGTCTTCGTGCGTGCCCCCGGTACATCTTCCACCGCTCCTTTGTATGGCTAAGGAGGGATGTTTGACAAGACATAACACTGGCAGTGAATCCTCTGTTTTCCTCCTCTCTCAGAAGCTGCATCCTCAGGCTTGTTTGCTCTGTAATTCCTCTCAAAGAGGCAGTGTTCTAGTGATCTCCATTTTCTGGAGGTTCTAAATGCGAGGAAGGGAGGGTGAGAAGTTACTAAATAATAGATAAGCACAGATGACAGATATTTGTCTTTCCATACAATGGAAAGCAAAGTGCTAGCAGAACTCTAAAACAGCTTTATTTATTACTATATGATTTAATTGTAATAGATATTTAGATTAAGTATTATTAGATCAATATTAAATACATTCCTAGTACAGTTACAACTTTTCACGGTCTTTTGAGGATAAAAGAAAACCATGATGTTTTAAAGGAAGTACCTCCTTCACGACACTGGTTTCAAAGCCAGTTGCTGACCATTTTTTAGATGGCGGCTCATAGGGAAGATTTTTTTTTTTGGTTATTTAACCACTACCTTAAATTATCCACTAGTATCTTATGAAGGAATCTTTCAGGTGTCTGTTTCTAAGGCCATAAATCTCTGGCTTCAGAGAAGCAATTCCTTTCTAAAACCATTCATCTCTCTGCTGTCACAATATGCAGCTGTGTAGCCTTCGTTTTCGTGTCTGCACTGCTCTCCCTCCCAAGTAATCCTGTCATGTTGGGGTGAGATACAGAGGAACCTGCTCCTGTTATCCTCACTATACCGTCAGTGCAGGTGTGTATTTCTGCAGTGTATTGTCCCCCAAACTCTGACTCTGTGTTACTCTGAAGTTTTCTTCATAGGACTGACAATAAGTGACCTTTCTGAGCGAGCTAAAATTTTGCCTTTCATCTGCTTCAAGACTTTTGCGTTGTGCCTCCTCTTTGCATCTGAAATATAGAACCTCGTGTACTTTGCTGGGCATAGACAGACTTTTGAGTTTGTTTCACCCTTCATACCTTGTAATGTAAATGACAGAAAGAATATAAAAGAATGATTCTGGTTATTTTTTGACCTCTTTTCAGTTAAACTGATGGATCATATTTTAATGTGACATTTTAGATACCTATCATACTACCAGAGGTATCATGTACCTAACTCACACTTAGCAATCTGAAGCCCATACAGTTTCCTGGCTTCTGAATATTTGTAGGATGCGATATCCACAGTAAATTGAAAGTTTAAGGGAGGCGTCCCAGCTACACCAAAGAGAGGTGAAAACAACAAAAGATAACAATAGAAGAGATAGATACTTTCTAGTATTGAAATTGTATCATCATATCAGAAACTGAATCATGTTTTCTTTCTTGAAAAACTTTTTTTTTTTTTTTAATCCCGGTTGATTGAAAGCTGGAAAGCATGAACATAAAATTAGTCCTCAGATGACGCAATTTAGAATTTAATCTTGGATTCACAAAGTGGAGAATTCCTTTCTTAGTGATTGTTATTTGACTGGTGTGAGCACATATGACATGCAGACTTAGGCATGTATGTGAAAAGATGTTCCCTCTCCATGTTAGAGTTGAGTATGATGCATCATAAGCAGAATAAAGCTATCCTTTTATCTCCTTTAAAAAACAGTGTGTGCCACTAAGAGTAAGTGGATTTCATTGCTCTTTCTGCCTAAAGAATAATTTCACTTAATTTATATTAACATGTCTTAGCTAATGAAAACTTTTATAATGTTACTATCTTACCATATAAAGCAATACAAACGTTTTTTAAACTACAGATTTTCACACTAGTAAAACAGAAATAACTTTCTTCTGTTTCATTTTCTGAAACAGTAACTTTTAAAGTAGTTTTCCTCTGCTGTAATTCTCTGGGTTTTTTTTTTAAATATTAATGGCATTGCACCCCAAAGGTGTAATTTTATTCCTCGATAGTGTTATGCTTTTGCAATACCCTTCTGGCTGCACTGCCAGTCCTCTACCTGAAGTTACTCTGCTCATTGTCTAAATCAAACCTATAACTGACCCAAAGCCACAGTGACTTGTGATACAAGCCTATTTCTAAAATACAACACAACAATAACAAGCAATATTTTTTTAGTACTTTCTGTTAAGATTTTGTTTGTACTTTAAAAATACAACTCTGTGATGTCTTTCATTCTCTCTTCTCACACTTTACACTTCCAGAATTTAAAAAAACCACAAATATAGGAAGATGTATAGAATGTATTGGGAGAGAAAGGGGTGGGAGTTGCCTATAACAGAAGTAAAAGAAACCTAACATGGACACTTGTAACAAGTCCAGTTTTATTGACATCTCATGGAACAACTTCCCTTTATTTCAGCTGGCTTAACTAAGGCCTCCCATGGAGGAAAGGAGAAAGCTCCTGAATGTATGCGACATGCTTTTTGCTTCAGCATTTTATTTTTAGTGATAAGTGCAGGATTTTTCTCTAGCTTGGTATGAAAATTTTAGAAAAAAAGCAATACAGCAGTGTCACATGGGGTCAAAAAACTCTGCAACAATCAGTTAAAATAAAAAGTCGAGGGGGGATTATGCTGAACAGACAAATTGGGACTGAGATACTCACTACTAATCTGCAAGGAAATATAAAATCTTAATATTTCTGTGTCAAACTGATCCTGGTTGAGAAAGGTTGGGTGGAGAATTTCATTCCAACAAAAAGAGAAAAGAATGGTAGATCTGTGAGCTGTACGTAGACAGATGTCTAGCAACAATGCTAGAAAGCATCACTGCATAGAGGAAAACTGTGCAGAACAAAATAAAAGGTTTGTGATGGATCTCAGGCTGGGGCAGGCGGGGATGTTAAAAAAATTTTGACAAGTGAGGACTATTAGGAATTTAAGAAATAGTTGTTCTTTTGTCATATTCAATGCCTAAGGACAAGTTAATTCTATACCAGTTCCCACCTGCTTTTACTTCTGTTGAAACAGCCCCACAGCAGTTTAAATCACCACATCTATTTTGAATAGCACTGAAGACGAAAAGCACATGGAAAACCAGTACTAGGGTGCAATAGATGTGTCTGCAGGCAGTTTTTGCAAGTGGCAGCAGTCCTTGGCAATGAAAAGAGAAATTACACTGAAATGCTGGGCCTGCAGGACCTGTAAGCAATTCAACAGGAAGGCAAGTTCTTGCAGACAGGTGTCTGCACAAAAATGACAGTAAAGCCCAGAGAGGTTGTGCAGACTCCATTCTTGGAGGGTTCCAAGACCAGACAAAGACCTGAGTGACCTGGCTTGTCCTTGTAGCTCATCCTGCTCTAAGGAGAAGATTTAAATAAGTGACCTTCTGAGGTCTGTCCCAACCCAAATTTTTCCAAGATTCTTCTTACTGAGTTCTGATTTTCAAGTTTCCCTCCCCCGACTGCTCTCCAAGGCAGAAACTGATGTTACTCAGATTATTAATAATCATATCCCAATCCACCATATAATTCCCTGAGGAATTAATTTCAAAATTTAGTTTAAATTATGCATGTGGTGTGATATATCTTGAGAAAAGACTTGAACTATTATTAGAGGACATTGTAACTGCTTGCAACATAAAATACAAATACACTGTGTTTTCCAGAAAAATCCTGTGGTTTGTTTGTATGGGTTTTTTACTCATTTTCCTTGTCCAAACAAAAATGGAAAGTCAGTAAAGTTATGCTAGAGAACTAGGACATACAGAATGAGAGCATGGATACAAGAAAATGTGCTCATCAGACTAAGAACTTACAGAGGGAGCCAAAACAGAGGAATAAGCAGGACACAATCTTCAAACTGTGAGAGAAAAAGATGAATACTAACAAAGGCATGCCTAGAACACTTAAGACAACAAAACGACCTCAGGAGAAAGAATTCTAAGAGCATTGCAGAACTACACAAAATGTATTAAAAAGACCCCAATTAACTTGTAGAATTACAATATCTTTTTGAAGAACCACCAGCACTCTGCCTTCAGGAGAGATTTCATTCCCTTCTCCATCCCCAGATTCAACTGCTGTCTAGAAGGGCTCAAAGACAAGGGATCCACAGAAAAGGAGAGCTTGCTCTTACACCCTATTTGTCTGCCTCTTTTTATCCCTTCCAATTTTAATTACAGCACAAAACAACTTTGAAAAAATGAGCATAATATCGCTTAAATTAACACAATCGCTTAAATTGTAAATACAATTGTTTACCTTTGTGTAACTTGGAAATAACACAATTTTCCTTCAATGACAAAAATACTTTGATTCAGTGCTATTACAAAAAGGTCACCTCTGAAGACTGTTTACGAGTGAGTTTATCTCACGTCTAAGACTGACAGAAAATCCACTTTCATATTCATTTTGCCCTGCTAATAATAAAAAGTATTTGGTATTTTAGAAAAATCAACATTCTTGTGGAAGGTTTGTAAAGAGAATGACCTTGTTAAGTAACTTCTATGTTTATTATGGAGGAAGATGGATCAGTTAAGGGATCTAAATAGGTTGACGACTGGTTAAAGCTCCACAGCATTTGCTCAGTCAACTGGACTAAGCCATTTTAGTCAATAAAAGTAATCCCCCGATACTCAAAGTGCATGTTAGGTATGATGCATCTCTCTCACCTACCTGGTACGCTTGCACAAAAGCACCAGTACTAGCGTACATCAAGAAGAGAAAAATTTCAGTATTAACACCTTGGAGGCAAAAGCCATAGTCGTGGAACTATCATCAAGGACTTCTGACACTGGTGAGGTGCTGTCCTCTGAATTACCTATTTATCTCCTTTGGTTTCATGTCTCTTACCACAAGAGCTAAAGCACATGCACTTGGTGGGGACTGTGATGTAAAAATTTAGGAAAGGAAGACCCCCTTGCTTTCCAGGTTATCCAAAGATGTACTGGGTCCAGAGGTATCTACGTCTTCTCCTCCTTAGTTTGTCTGAGTCCCTGGGAGACCTTCAGAGATAATAGTTTAGAGTGAACAATGCAGCACTCTAAGTCTGCATTAGAATTCTCACGAACACAGAAGCACAAAAGGTGCAGCATTAACAGTGGGCACATTCCCAATTTCAGAGGCACAAACTGTGCGTGGTTTACTGATCATTGTGACAGAATAAGGGTAAACAACTGTCCTTGATAAATACACTGATATGAGAAAGCACAAGTAGAATCTGCTTGGGATAAAGGATACCTGACAGACACCCCTGTGGAGAAGCAGTGGGGTACAGCCCACCAGCTAACCCAAGGTACACAGGACAAGTCTCCTGACCCCCCTCCCCTCCTGTCTTGTACTAATAGTTTTCTTTGAGGGTGGGGAAAAGACAAAGCTCCAGCTGATGTCATTTCATGATTACACAGAGATTGAGTGACTTTAGTTCACACATATGAAACATGTACAGGTTTCACTTCATTAGCATATGCAAGTATGAAAACTTTTATGTATTTTCAAGCCAATGAAACAAAATTCAGCTTTTGGTGACTAGTTGGGCCCTTCCTTGGCTTAGCTCCCATTGGCTGCATCGCTTTAAACAGAGCATGGCCACAACACCTCCTTGCCACTCCATCCTTTGTTCCTGCCTCTCTCAGGGCAGCACACCAAGCTCCCTCGGTGTCCCTGCTCCTGGGGCTACAGACTTGTTTCTGGTGAACTACTGCCACCATGGACACTACTCTGTGCTCAGACTTGTCTTTTAGTATTTCTCCACAAGGACTGAAATAAAATGTTAGTTTATGGCACTTGTACTCTAAAGCTACAGAAAATGTATGTGAAGACTGCACCACGACCAGATGGCTCTGTTGTGTGGGCAGTGACAACAGTCAAAAAGCATCTTCTGTTTGCAATGGTGAGAGAATACACCTCCTCAAGATGTGTACAGGCAAAGTGTCTTACTTGGAGAGTTCTCTAAGAATGCACACGATTCTACATAAACATAATCCAAAAAAACGAAGAGAACTAGTCCTCCTCTGACCAGAAAACTCAGAACAGCATACAAGCATGCTAGGAGGCACCAAAATTTCACTCCACTTTTTAAGAGAATAGTCTCCATTCAAAAGAATCACATTAGCAACACACTGGAGGTCTTTAAAAGTCTCTGGACACAACCCTGAGTAATGTGCTCTACAGGACTCTGCTTAAAGCAGGGAGGTTGGACTTGATGACATCCAGTGATCCCTTCCAACCTCACCCGTTCTGTGATTCTGTGATAATAAACAGCAAATCCAAATCCCTTCTCACAGTTCCCATTACATTATTTTCCTGTTGGCTTTCAAACCATGTTGTTAACATTGCTCTCATGCTCACAACCGCATGAGAAAGGGGGGAAGACACAGCAAAACACAAAGAGCCACTTTTTTAGGCATCTCCTTGGTGTTTATTTGTATTACTTTGCATAATCTCAAGCACTTTCTGGATGCTGAGATGTTTATTCACTATGCAAATGAAGAAGCTCCTTCTGCAGGTATTTCCATGATAAAGCTATTCCCAACTATCCTAAAAAGGGATGACTAAGCTACACTTGGTACTCAGTAGGACTCACTAATTCTAACGTCTTCAGCTGAGCAAGACCAAGGATTTCACAGGGTTTTTTTAACATCACTACACCTTCAGCTGCACCAGCAAGTCTGGGGTTTTCCAAACAGCACAGGAAGTATTTGGTTTAAGCAGCAACTTACTTTACAAGGTTTCTCATAATGTTTATAGAAGACCCTCTGTACCCAGAACCAAAATGGTTCCAGTGGTTCATGTAGTGAAACAGCTGATAAAGCTTGAGGCGTTTCTCAAACCCTACGGCTCTGGGGATTTTACTGTGATAAGTGGAATAAAAAGAACTGCTGAAGCCACCAAACATCCCAGTTATTGCAAGATCATACTCTGAATGGCCGTAGAAAGATGCCGGATCAAAGATAATCGGACCAGAATCATCCTCAGCTACATTTCCTCCCCAGAGATCCCCATGCAGGAGAGAAGGAACGATTTCTACACCACAGAAAAAACTGGGTATCTTCAGCTGCAGGGGGGGAAAAGCAAGACATGTAAATTACTACAATCATTCACCTTAAAATGTAGAGGTTTATCTGCATATGTTATACTTTTATTTAAAAGTCAGTTAAATAAACCTGTAACTTCAAACAGCACAGGACCAAGTTAACAGAGATGCTGAGCAAACCCAGAGGATTCCTGTTTTTCCTAAAAGCTAACAGCAGAGCAGTCACCCAAATCCCTTTTAGGAAGACAGTAAAGAATTTAAAACTGCATTTGGTGCTGTCATATTTACCAGATTTAATAACAAAAACCACCACCATTTTGGCATTAGAATGCTCAGGCATCTCTCAGCAACCTTGAGAAAGTACCCAAAGAGCCAAAACTGCAGTCACTTAACCAGATGCAATCAGCAAATCAACAGTGTGCAGAACAGTATTGCTTATGCATGTTTCTCATCATGGAAGTGTTCCAGGGAGTGAGAAACATGATCTCCATCTATAAGATTTCCCAAACAGTAAGGCAAAGTGCTATTTGGCACTTTGGAATTCATTCTGGAATGTTAACATAGGGTGATGTGACAAAAGCCATTACACCTTAGAATAAAGGGCATTTTAATCCCTAAAAACTGGAGCCTCCTACCAACAGAACCTGGTGCACACCAACAAACAGGAACTTTAAGAAAATAAAATCTAGATAACTGATGCCCAGCTGTCACGGTAATGAGAACTGAGATAATTGCTTGTACCTGAAGCTGTGCCCAAAGTTCCCTTGCTTCCCTGTCTCCTGAGCTCCTTTCCATCAGGTCCATCTGGGGCTGGATCCTTTGTCTGGCAAAGAAACTCACCCAGTCACTGCACCAGTTGTTCACCTGAAGGAACAGGACTGCAGATGTCAGTTCTACACCACACAAAAGGCAGATTTGCTTCTTTTTCAAATAAACCTTTTGAGAACCACACAGTTTTTGTGCTGATGCCATCCAGGACAGTAAGTGCTACCATTTAATTGAATGTTATCTTAAAACATTAAATTGGAGGAATAAATAATTTTATCTCAGTGATTAAAACCCCAAAAAACTGAAGAGCCGTCAGTGTCCAATGCGGCTATAAGTGCTGTCCAAAGCACTACTTTTCTTGGGCGAATAAACCATGCTTTTTCTTATTCATGGCCCCACAAAAATTAATTTATTTACATTTATGATAATTTTGACTCTTTTTTGTCACCCAAGGAAAAATGCAGTAAACTTAAAATTCTATCAGTCTGATGAAGTACAACCTACCTGTGGAAGATAACCACAGCAGGTAACTGTATGAAAGCCAAACTGATCCACAAACTGGACTTCCATTTGCCCTTCTCCTTTACCTTTCAAACCAAAGACAGAAATTCAACACCAATGACAAAATACTGAGCATCCACAATGCAAATGAACCTTAAAAACTATGCACTAGGTACAATGCTGCTTCCACTGAGAACAAATAAATTTGCACTTTAATGTTCTTTTTGTTACAATGGTTGCTGCTGCTGGTTTTTAAATTTAAAGCTCAGCATAAAGCAGCCATACTATACTCTTTAATTTTGTGTTTTGAGGTACTGTAGCTCTTCTGATACCATGTCCTTGTAGAGACTGTGGTTCAGGCTCCCAAATTGAATACGTGTTTTGATCACAAAGATCCAAACAGGGCAAACAAAAGCAAAAAGAACCCCTCCACCTGTGTGTTTCATCCCAACCTATTCTCATACTTTAGTGGAAGAAGATGAACCTGTCCTGAAGTGGCAAAAGCTATTTTAATTATTTTGTAAATTATTATTCATTAGGTTAAATTTGCAAATAGCTGTGCACTGTACCAACTGTACTCCCTTCTTTCTTCATCTTCTCTCTAAGTTGCCGGTTATGAAGGTGAAGATCAGCCAGCTGAGCTCCAAGCAGTGCTGAATGTCTAAGAAACAAAAATAACGTTAGCAACTCTGACACATGAATGAATCCAGACCTTGATATTCCAGGAGTTACTTAAAAATGTTAATGAAGCAAGTAAAAGTTCTTCAACTCAAAATAACTTCCCAAAGTATTCCAGAATTGTAAACACTCTGTCTTCCTATCAAGACTGCATATTAATATAGACAAAATGTACTTACTTGGTTGTTTCTGACACCACTATTGAAAGTGAAACAATAGATTTACTGACAATTATAAAATATCAATCCTAATTCCTGTGTTATACACTTCCATAAAGATTTTCAGTGAGGTACATTTAAGAAATCATGCACATAAGGTGGAACATTTTTTTTTTTAATTTCCTCTGGCAAACTGTCTTTGGAAAATAGAACAAAACAAGACTGATCCTCTTCCTATCACTGTCTCTGGCTGCTCTTCTTTAAAAGGCCTCAAAGGTGGGTGTTAGGCAGGCATAGTTTATTATCTATTTTTAATAAAAGCTGATTATCTGCAAAGTTCAGAGAAGTCTTGTAGTCATTGCAAACAACCCTTACAGCCAGTTGCCCTCCATGTTAACAAAATTATGTTCCTTTTCCTTTTTTTGACCTTCCTCAACTTTCTCTATTCTAAAGGTGCGGTCATTTAAAGCAAATTTAGTTAATTTCGTTCCTGTTAACACAGATTGTAGCTACCCCCAGAACTGGCACCCCAAAGGCACCATCTGAAATCCAAACCAGCAAGATCTCTGCCCTTTCTCTTGGGACTCACTGAGAGCTCTTCATGAATCAGAAACCCTGGCAATGAGCAGGATGAGAGGCAAGACTTTAAACTGGCTACGGAAGTTCTGAAAGTGAGATAAGAAATTGGCCATGATCACCTCCCCAAAGGAATCAGATGGGATTCATCATATTAAGTGCTAGTCACAGAGAAGGGTCAAAAGTATTAAAATGAAGGTTAAGAGTTGCAAAAATATTGAAATCAAGATTAATTCATTTGGGAAAGTGCCTCTTCATACTCATGGCAAGCATTACAGCACTGGTTCTTTTATCAAAGGCAAGTACACAGAACAGGTATCAGGTTGGTCATTTTCCTTACTGTAAAAAGGAACCCTATTGTAAAAACCACTAATTACTTAAACAAACAAGACAAAAGTAACCAAAACCCAGACTCGCTTCTTGATGTATTTTCAGTTTGCTAGGTGAGGCATTAAAAAGTATTTTATACAGTTCTCTGCTGTAAAACTTCCCATATGTCCCTTGACTTGCTTTATAAAAAATTTAAACAAGTTTCTTCTGTGAAAACAAGCGACTTAATTGTTGTAATAGCCAAAATTTCTGGTCAAAGGAAGCTAAAGTAACTGTTTTACCTGTTTAGGCTCTTCATTTCCAAATGTTCCATCACCAGCACAGTATTATCACCAGGAAGTTCTACAACCTTGACGGGTTTAGGCACTCTTACTGTCTGTGTTTTCAGGATGGCTTCCAAACTTGACATTTCTCCCAGAAACATTCTTCTGGCCTGCCACATATTAAAGAAAATCATTAGTCTCTATAAGCATCAGTCACAGGGAAAATAAAATAAAATATAAAATAAAATAAAAGTTTGGAGCAAATATTTATTGGTGCACAAGATACAGAAAGAACTGCACCATCAGGCTTGATGATAATTTTACAGTTGCAGAAATTTCACTTTGTAAAACAAAGTGAAAAGCAACTTAGGTTCTAGCATTCTCTGTAACTTAGAAACTATTTACAGTTGAGGGAGTGCAAACTGCATACACAAAATGCGTGCAATATTCTATTAATACAGCAAATGTCTAGGAAGCCGTGGACAATATACACCAGTTGGGAGGCTAGAAGAATGGTGCTGACATTCACAGACCAAGTAATAGAGCCAAGCTTCAAAAACAGCTCTATTTGTAGCCACAGAATCACAGGACCATACAATTCTTAAGGTTGAAAAAGCCCTCTAAGATCCCTGAGTCCCACCACTAACCCAGCACTGCCCTGGGCACTCTGTGCCAGTGCCTGACAACTCTGTGTGCGAAGAAATTTTCTCAAGCATCCAATCTAAACCTCCCCTGACACAACTTGAGGTTGCTTTTTCTAATTTTTTCCCTGGGAGCAGAGCTTGACCCTCCTATCAGGAGGTTGTGCAGAGCCACAAGGTCCCTCCTGAGCCCCCTTTTTCTCCAGGCTGAGCCCCCTTCTCAGCTCCCTCAGCCGTTCCTGGTGCTCCAGCCCCTTCCCTAGCTTGGTTCCCTTCTCTCGACATTCCCCAGCCCCTCAATGCCTTTCTTGTCACGAGATGCCCAAAGCTGTCCCCAGGATTCGAGGTGTGGCCGCGGCAGGGCCCAGCACAGGGGACAGCCCTGATCCCGCTGCCACACCAGGACTGGCACAACCCAGGGATGCCGCTCCCCACCGCGGCGCCCGCCCAGCCCGGGCACCCCGGATCCCCACCCCGCCACACCTCCCCCTCGCAGTTACTCTTCACGAACACCCGGCCGCGGTCCGTGTCGAAGCTGCGGCCTTGGCTGATGCAGCCGCCGCCCGAGTGCCCGGTCGGCCGCAGCACCGCGGCGCCCAGAGCTCGCTTCAGCGCGTCCTCCATGGTGGCCGCTGTGAGGGGAGTCACGGGCGGGAAAATAATTAAAGGCACGGGGAAAGGCGGGGCGAGAAGGGGCGGGCAAGGGGCAACTGGGGCGGAGAAAGGGCGTTTGAGGGGGGCAAAGGGGGTCGGAAGGGGGGCCGAAAGGCCGCTTAAGTCGGCAAAAGGGCGGCGGAAGCGGCTGGGGCGGCTAAAGGAGCCGGGCTGATGACCCGGGCGCTGCTGTCAAAGGGCTCTCTCGTTCCTCATATGCAATTTGCTCGCGTGTTCAGTTTTGTTCTTGTGTTCATGACAGAATCAATTACAGAATCGCAGAACGTTCTGAGTTGGAAGGGACCCACAAGGTTCGTCGAGTCCAACTCCTGGCCCTACACAGGACACTCCAACAATCGCACTGTGTGCCCGAGAGCCTTGTCCAAATGTGCACCTTGGGCTCTGTCAGGTTGGTGCTGTGACCACTCCCCTGGGGAGCCTGTTCTAGTCCACGAACACCCTCTGGGGGAAGAAACTTTTCCTAATATCCAACCTAACCCTCCCCTGACATAATTTCAGGTCCCCTTGGATCCTGTCACTGGGCACCACAGAGCAGAGATCGCTGTCTGTCCCTTCTCCTCCCTCACAAACTTGAATACAGCAATGAGGTCTCTCCTCAGACTGATTGGGAAAGAGCTCCGAGCTCATCAAGTCCAGACTGTGACCAGACACCACCTTGTCAACCAGACCACGGCACTGGTGTGCCACGTTCCTAAAGGCTTCCAGGGACAGTGACTCCAGCACCTCCCTGGGCAGCCCTTTCCAGTGTTTAATCACCCTTTCTGTGAAGAAATACCTCCTAATGTCCAACCTAAACCTCTGCTGGTGCAGCTTAAGACTGTGTCCTCTCATCCTGTCCCTTGTTCCCAGGGAGCAGAGCCTGGCCCCCACCTGGCTGTACCCTCCTGTCAGGGAGTTGTGGAGAGCCAGAAAGTCCCCCTGAGCCTCCTTTTCTCCAGGCTAAGCCCTCCCAGCTCCCTCAGCTGCTCCTCATCCAACTTGTGCTCCATCCATCTGTTGAGTTGGTGGGTTTCTTGGGTTGGTGGCCACGAACTGGTGATCACAATTTCCTCTGCCACAATTACACTTTACCCAGTTTGATGAGTTGGCCTTATTTTGTTCCTCATAATCTGGCCTTGTCTTGGCTGTTCGACCGAATGTCCTTGATTTGAAGATGTCAGCATTCTGTTATGTCTGGTTTTAGTTTACTTCAATTTACTTGCTTTTATTATTTTTCTGTAGCTTCTGCAATTGCTGAGACATGTTAAACATAATTTATCTATCGGGAAGCCTGATGGTTCATCATTATCAAGTACTTGACTTCTGTCTTGAGATTTAGTTTAATTAGTCTGATCCCAAGGATGGAGCTCCTCTGCTATGGAGACAGGCTGGGAGAGCTGGGGGGGCTCAGCCTGGAGAAGGGAAGGCTCCGGGGAGACCTTTGAGCCCCTTCCAGGGCCTAGAGGGACTCCAAGAGAGGTGGAGAGAAACTTTGGACAAAGTCTGGAGTGACTGGACAAGGATTGATGTGTTCAGGCTGGAAGAGGGCAGGGTTAAATTGGATATTGGGAAGAAATTCTTCCCTTTCTTGAAGCAACCTGGGATAGTGGAAGATGTCCCTGCAGGGGACATCTGGGCAGATGGCAGGGGGATGGAACGAGGTGGTGTTTAATCCCCTTTCAACCCAAACTATTTATGGATTTAATGAAAGCAAAGATCCACAGAGAGCTCTGCCTGGCACTGCCATTCATTTTGTCTCCTTTGAAAGCTTTCAGGCATTGCAAGTCTTTTAATTTTGTGTTTTGAGGAACAAGGGCCACTCCATCCTTCCCTGGTGGTGTCGGTGAGGATGGAGGAACAAGAGTGGGAAAAAGTGATGGGAGTTCTAAGTGGCAATAGTGATGTGTACCTGAGGAAAGAAAGAAACCATCAATAAAACCTTTTTTTAAAGTGCTATGATTCATGCTTTATGCAAATGAACTAACCTCCTGTTTATACTCATTAACCTCCCATTTTTTTTTCCACAGTATTGCTGCAACTGGCAGAAGTTTTAGATTTTCAAAGTTTATGCTTTCAAAATACAACATAAGATGTTCAAAGCCTATTTTGATTTTTCAGACAAGTGATGTGGTTAAGCTGTATCCCATCATTGAGCAGAACTGCATGCCAGAAAGACCAAAGCCAGGTTTCCTGCTGATCATGTTAAATGTCTTGAACTGGAGTGAATTCTCTGCACTGGCTTGATGGTGGAGAAAAAAGAGCAGAGAGATACTGTTTGATCACTGCTCAATACCAGTCTGAGGATTTACAGCAGCCAGGATCAAGGATTAGTGAGATCCCATGTGGAGCTCACCTGTCTACAGCTCTTGGAGCATTGAAGCGGTGATGGAGTGGAATCCTCCAGGAATGGCACTGGATTTCCAGCACCTTCTGAAGCAGCACACTTACTCAAATGGAACAGAACAAATCCCCTCCTGATCACCAGCACACCTTTCCCGTTTCTCTGCCTGCACCTGAGAGCAGCACTCTTGCACACTTTGTCGGCCACCCCAGCCAGCCTGTCACCAGGCAATGTTTGTGTGCCTCTGTGAGCAGGTCAGGTCTACAGGGCAGGCAGGAGCACCAGCACGAGCCCTGCTTCAGTCAGCTCCCAGCATTTGCCAAGGAGCAATGTCCACTCAGGGCACACAGAGAGATGCAGATTCACAGTGCTGTTTTGCAGGTTGCTGTGGACACTCACAAGGCTTCAGAAACGCTCAGTGCAAGTGGAGCAAAACCTTCCATTAAATCCCTGTCAGGTCCAACGATGAACTGCAGTGCTGGACCTCTGCAGCAGCACTGACCTCCAGCTGCAGTACAGGCACAGCCTGTAACCCAGAGGGTGCAGGCGAGTACAGGTCAGTGCTCTGAAAGAGGGGTGAAGAAAAGAATCCATCAGCTGTGCTGGGTCTCAGTGACACAGGGACAGGGCTATGAATGGTCACACACACTCAGATGCTGTGTCCCAAGTGACACATGACAGCTCATGTCAGACCCAGGCACGTGGCTTAGATACAGGGCACAGAACTGCCAGAATGGATCCCAGTATTGAGAACTCCACAGCATTTTAAGCTGAGCAGCCACATTGTTCATCAGTTGGGAGCTCCAAAGTCCATGGTGCTGCAGCAGGACCCCAGTGAGTTCAACAGCCACTGTGTAAGCCCTGGGCACTTGGCATGGGTGTGCTCAGGACACAGGGCAGGCACACCCAGGGGAATGCAGCTCTGCATGGGAGGGCTTCTCTTCCTTTTCTGCTGAAGGGTAGAGCTGAAAACAACTGCACTAGCCCAAGGCACCCAGGGCCAGCATGGTCTCCAGCAGGAAACACAACTGTCCCTTCCATGCAACAGAAAGGGATGCACCTTGCCTGCCTTTACACTTCCAGGAATGCAGTGCCTTTGAACCCACTAATTAAGGAAAAAAAAATCAAACTGATCCCAGTTATCTGAATGCCTGTTTTTGGGAAGGGAAACATTTTCTGGTTCACAGTGACACACAACAGGGTAATTTGATGCTGGAGATGAAGTCTGCTAGCCATACTACCAAAATCTTGTCAAAAGCACCAAAATAAGATTAGAAAGCATAATACTTCCCTTTTCACTTGGCAGCATTCTGAAATGACAAATGCAGTGAGACACTCAAAGATTTGGCTCAGTTTTGACCAAATAATCTGTGCTTTCATAGGATAAAGTAAGCAATGATTTCCATTAAAATAAACCAAAAAGCTGCATGAAATGAAAGTTTCAGCTATTTGGTAATCACAGTAGTTTATTGTTATAGACACGTGATCTTTGTTATATTTCTGGCACCTGGGGCAAAAATCTTTCAATAAATATTTCATGTAAACAATACCTTCTTTGCCTCTCTCTTAAAAAAAAAAAAACTTGGTAGTAGCATAGAAATAGATACTAACATGTTTAAGTTATAATCTTGCCCAAAACCTAGATAGATTTCATTTTTGTAAAACATTCATTTCCCCAATATTATTAAAGCTGAGGAACTACTGGATTAGTAAATACTCTTATCTTCCACAATAGAAGTAGCAATTTTATAGGAAAAACCTATAGCTACAAGCAAATACTTTTAGCCATCACTGCAATGGGGGCTGAAGTTGCAGGAATGAGTTTCTGCCTCTTCAGCCCTCCAAAACAAGGTGATTTCTTGTTCTTTTGTGCAAATTTCTAATCTTTCTATCATTTAAGCCAAAGAGTTTGCATTAACAAGAAAGAAGAGAAAACAGCCTTAGACTTAGCCCAAAGTATTTCAATATCCTACAATATTTTTCTTAAAATGTGCACAACTTCACAGGAGAATTACTGTGTCTCCAGTGTCTACTGATAGATTTATTTCAATGCACAAAACCTAAGCCTTGAAAAAGAAAAAGACAAGAAAAAAGCAGCTTCAAATATGGTATAAGCAAGAGCAACAAAAGTAGTTACAATGCTGAAACTTCTTTAATACAAAAGTTTGACACTAATTTACATAATCTTAAATCATTAAGCTACAATTCAATAATGGCATACACAATCTTACAGGTATTAATCCTAAATTCTAAGTAAATAAGATACACTTGATAGACTGGCTGGCTGAAGCAGACAACTGGTGCCAGGATTCTGCTTCCTGATTGTCCAGTTCTTGTATTAATCTCTTAATGTGTACAGCTTGTTGTGGAGATACTGTGGATATTCTTCACCTCAGAGTAGCTGTGGCCAGACCATGAAGGAGAGATAAAACTAGGGCATGCAAACATTTCGTAAAAGTTTAGAATTTCATGTTCTTTGCTTTAAAGTAGCCTTGAGCAAGGCTCAGAGTTTTTCCACCCTCCCAGAGACTGTTTTGTCTTCTGATACTCTAAGACTTTTCTAAGAAGCGTCTTCAGGACCAAAAAAACCCAATGAAGTCAATAAGAAGAACATTTCCGCACTACCAGAAAATGTAAACTTATGTAAACCACTAAAAATACACTAAATTTGACACAAGGTATTTTCTTCTCTGTGAGCCACCACCCTCCTGATTTACAAAAACAAATCTCAGCCCTCTCTGGCACCCAAGATCTGCAGTTAAACCTGTCAATGGGCATTAAAACCAGCTCATGCTTGAAGATTCTCTTTGGAAAGTATTTCGTGCTGCTGTGAATCCACAGACAGCTCAGTCAGGTGAAATCTGAGGGGTGAACAACTTTTTTGGCTCGGTTTTGCAAAAATCTGAGGCAGCCCATTGAGCTGAGGGTATAAGCCAATTCCACAAGGTTTTTCTTTGTCTGCTGGAGCTAAGCCTGGGACTGTACCTTGCACAGCTGCCAACCTGAGAGTGTGGCTGTGGCACGGGGCTGGCAATGCAAATAAGGCAAAAACAGAGTATTGTATGGACATCCAGTTCTAAAGTTGGGAAGAACGGTATAATGGCATATTCCAAGTGGAACTGGTACTCAAGAACACCCACCACTTCAGGGTGCTCAGAGACCATGAGACCAGCAGAGTTCTTTGCAGAATGTTTTCTTTTATGCTTTGAAGTAACTGGTCTTAAAATTAATGTTTATATTAAAAATAGAGCCCCCAGAATCCTGTGGATCCTTGGGCGATCAAAGACTCCAGGCCTCTGCATCTCTTCTCTTGCTTGCTGCTTGTGTTACATGTGTGGCACACTTACCTACACAGTGCTCACTAAGGAGCTGACATTGCTGTTGTTAGTGCCAATTGTTAGTTATGTCCTTGCTGTGAACCAGAAGATATAGCTAATTATGTTATTTTTTTCTTTAGAGACTAATCTAAAAGAAGGAAAAATGTTCTATTTAAACTTTTAAAAATTCTCTTTTGGAGATCTATTAATAGCCAAAAACATTTTTTGCATTTTTTTCCCAGTCTGCACGGTGTCTCAAACTTGTGTTTAGGACACCAATAATCACACTTTGGTATTTGTTCATCATCTTTTATTAAGTGACCAAATGCCATCCCTGCATTTTGGCATGAACAGGAGTCAGTCACATCACCAGAGACAGGCAAGAAGTATCTTCTCTTTCTAGTTCTGCTGAAGAAAGACCAGACCATGACTGAGCATTTTGAAAGGGGATAATAAAGAAGGTTCTGATCGCTAAACCTGCAAGTGCTCAGCTAGCCTTGGTGCCACTGGAATTCCCTGGAAAATGTAGTTCTATAACCACAAAAATTAAGGACAAGCCCAGCTTGCTGAGGGTGCTTTCTGTCCCAGCATCCAGGTCATTCACCAGAACATTAAATGATGTTTTGGCCCCAGCACTGATCGATTGGGTGCTCTATAAGAAATGGTGAATATGAAAACTTGGTGGTTTGGTTTTTTTGGGTTTTTTTTTTTGATCAGTAGACCGTTTAAATTTTTTTCCCCTAGAGGAACAGTGGAAATTATTTATAAAGAAATCATGCTAAAAAGCACAAGAAAAACCACTGCAAAATAGTGAAGCACAG
>VWZP01004075.1:0-70440 GCA_013396995.1 Dicaeum eximium | reverse complement strand
GCACCGTCAGCCTAGGACAAGGTACCCCATTCCATAGCGAGTTAATAAAAATTTACAGATTTGTTAAGCCAAGCAACAGTCAAATCAAGTGTAAATCCCAAACCCCTGGCAAAGGTAGTGTAGAACTACCTATTCCTGTAGCAATACAGCAATATTTTGGCATTTATTCATGAGCTTTGCGACTGCCTCTCTGAAAAAGACATCCATCCAGTACTAGGTCTGTTGTTTTTATGCAAATGTGTGCTTTTTTTTACACATTACTCTGAATTATCTGAGGGTATTACATGGCAGTATTCCCTGCCCATCTCTGGGGAGTTGGAACCTGATGATCTGTAAGGTCGAATGCAACCCAAACCATTCTATGGTTCTACATTAAAGATAACTAAATCAAGTTCCAAGATGTTTGATTACAATACATTTATACATCATCCAATTGAGTGTTACTGATCCAGACAGGATGAGGTGGTGGCCCCTTAGTAATTTTTTTTTTCCTTTAGGTCATCTACATTTTAAAAGCCACATGCAATGAGGTGAAAAAGGAACACCAGAAAACATGACTCTACTATCCTCACTTTATTAAGAGGATCAAGAGAGGGACAGGCCTTCTGAAGGAAAGCTTTACACAGACAGACAACCTACCCTTCTACCCCTCTCCACTTCCTCCCCAGCCTACTGGTGAGTTGGCAGGGTTGAGACCATAATTTCACATTCTTTACTATTTCGAAAATGTTGCAATTTCAGAGGGTCAGATTATGTTCTTGGTTATGAATATCTGTGTACACTTGGACACTTATTCAGGAGCAGGTATTCCTGATTTATACTGCTGTGGAAGGTTCCATGAATTCAGTTGGATTTATACCGTTCAGCCCAGAACAACCTTTGTCCTGGTGACTGAGACCCACATTTAATGCCTAGGTAGAGAGTAGGTCAGCCAGTACAAATTAAAAGACTTCAGAATCATACTCTATGAATTATTTAGATATATGAAATTGGTGTAGCCTTTTCGTGCTAGCGTTTTTCCCAAAGATCTACCATTTTCTTTATTAAACATACAAGAGATGCCATTAAATCTATTTGCTTGAATTTTAGATTCTAGCCTTTTAAAGCTTTTAAGTCATTCAGCCAGAAGTGATTTCCTTCTGCATGCATAAAGCTTTCCTCACTAGAATTACTCTTCTGGAGATACAAAATCCATGACTGACCTGACCTTGAATTGTTTATCTCTACAGCAAAATTCCTTCTGAAACAAATTTATCAGGCCAACAAGGCACAGAAGTTGATGCCCTTTTACCTCCTGCTTCTCTTCCTGTCATTGTTACTGACCTCAAATCCTGAAGAGGGAGGTGAACCTGAAAAACTGTGTGAGCTGACTGGCACATACTACAGCTTGCAGATGTGTAGCGTCAAGCTGTCATCTCATTTACTCTTCTAATAAAATCTACTAGGTGTTATGATGTTGTATGGGAGAACAGAAGGGAAAACAAGAGTGTTTTGGGAAATGATCACTACAGATAGGTCACAAGGGATTTCTCATTTTGAACCCAACTACTGATGCAAGGTCATAGGATCTTGATATGCGTCATAGTCAGAGGACTTCTTAAAGTTGTCAGCCCCTTAATTACGTAAGCATCCTGAAGGTCTTTGAATCATCAGTCAGTGCGGCAGGAAGCAACAGCAGCAACAGCTACAGTAAGTCCTGGGAGCTGAGTGCTAGACCAAGCTGGACTGAAGGTTCCCAAAGTCAGGAAAATCCATACAAGAGCTCAAAGAGCCACCAGGAAGAGGCAGCTTTCATTACTGAGGCTGATGTGAAGCAGATGTTGCCTACTGAAAACAACAACTGGTTATATAAGGAAGTTTACAAGAGAAATAAAGACTTGGTTGCAAACCTTAAAGTTTGTTTAGGATTTTGCAAATAAAATTTCCTGAAACCCCATGTTCTACTTTCCAAATGATAGAGAACTCTCTAGACTCTAGTGTAGAACCCATCAGTATCTGTCAGCAGTGAGCTTTTTTTCTCTTAACCTACATTAAGTCTTTTAACCCACATTCTTATCAGCTTTTTTACTCTTAATCTACATTAATTTCTGGATATCTTTTGTCATCACTCCCAGAAAAAAAAAATCCAGGCATATTCTATTCTGGTTTTTCAGACAGATGGACAGGAAAAATTTTTGTTTTGTTGATTGTTTGGACTTCTTTTTCTGGGATAAAGATACTTCATCTTTGGAAATCGAGATCTGCTCATATAATATGCATAGGTAAAATATATGGCTTAAAAAGTATCCTACCTGGAGCAGGCTGTGGTGCACACTTTATCTGATAATGAATAAGGAGCTGGACAAGCCTCAAAAGCACTCCATCCAGTGTAGAGGTGAGAAAAAATTGTGTAACACTTGACAAGTAGATCTGGTGATTCCAAGTGGAATTTACCCTGGATAGGTGTGAGCTAGCCCATTTTTTCTTACAGTTACTTAAAAGTTTGCTGTTACAGTATGACTGATCCTTCTGTAGCTAATGCTTACTTTTCGCAGAGGCCTTCAGGTACATTGACCAGATTGTTTGAGCTCTACCATAACTCCCCATTCTACTGTTAAAAACAGGCTTCAAAATAAAAATTTTAAAAGAATGCAAAGGAGCCTATCAGTAAAAAAACCGAAAGCCTGTTTATTGCAGAACAAAACAACTGGAAGCAAAGCCTCAGGCTAGTCCCAAGGAAACTGGCTCCGAGGAAAGACCAGTGTGTTGGGCGCTCCAGGCCTTTTACAGTCTCCTGAAATCAGCTGATTGGGGCGCTCAGGATCTGTGCCATGATTGATTCATTTTACAGTTCCTGATTGTTTTATAAGTTCAGTTTGTTCTGGGCCAATCATTTTGGTATTTTGGCTTCTCATTGGTGGGTCTCCTCTCCAATCTTGACTGGAGTTGTAGCTCCAGCTTTATGATGTGACATTTCTGGAGGGTTCCCTGTCAGTTTGCGGTGATGGCTGCCCAATCTCCTCCCAACTATCAACCCTCTTTACATATACAACAATAGTAAATTTTTCAACAATTAATTACAGCTTATTACCTTAATTAATCATACACCTCCCCTTAAACTTTTCAACTAACAACCCCATCCCCCAGATTTCAAACTTTATTCATTCATAACACTACCAGCTGGGATGCTGGATACTCTATTATATTTTTAGGTATGTCTTGAAAATATACTAACCATAAACATGTTCGATTTCTTCTTTTACGCAGGTGAACCATTTTTTTCACACCTGCAAATCTAGAGTAACAAAAGTTTTATCAGCTTGACTGACAACAGAACTTGATTTCTCATTAAGTGGCATTTATTAGAAACCCTTGTTTCTTAAGGAAAATAGACTAACTATTAATTCACAATTTGCCATATTTTTCTAAATAATTACATATGTTTTAAAGCAGGACATATTAAAATACCTGACTAGTAATGAAGAAACTGTGCAGTACCAACTTAGTAGTTCCCTTGTTAGTGAAAAGTAGTGTCTCTGCTATTTATTAATTTTAAATTGACCAAAAAAAGGAAGTTGGTTCTATTTACTTAAAAAATATAGGATAACTTGTGAGAATATTCATTTTTCTGAGCATTTCCTCTACTCTCTTCTCAGCCAAGGTGGTACTATCACTGAGAATGAGAAAAAGGTGCACCGGAAGTGTGGTGTTGATGTCAATAATTTTTATCATTCTCAGCATCATGTTGTAAGGTAGCCAACATTTATGACAAACTATTCCACAAATCTCTGATCAGACACTTCAGTAAAATGACTTTTTCATATATATAGGCTCTTTCATTAATCAGAGGTATATGTGTAGAACTATTGAAGTAAAAACTCACAGAAAGCTAATGGGCCACACTGCAGTATTACTCCTGCGGTGAAGATAGTGATGGGGAACCCAGCATCTGCAGAACTAATAATTTAGCACAGCAGATTACTACACCTGACTGTGAAACAATGTGGGTAGAATGCCATTTCTCAGCAGCATTTTTTTCACTATAAATAAGCAGTTTGCATCGTAAAATACAACCTCTTTACCAAGCACATATATATATATATATATATCTTATCTATCTTATTTTTTTTTTGTGTATGGTCTCTTTGCTAGTTTGTTTGAGTATGTTCTAAGCTGTGATTCCTTTTTCCTTTATATTCATCAGAGATTTTCAGTCTCACAGTGATGGCTTTACAATCATTTGGTATAATCAGTAGAAACGAGAAGAAACACATTTTGAAGGTTTTCTAAATACTGAAAATGTTTCAGCCAATGTATGGTATTTACTGTGCAAACATGTCATGGTAGCATTGGTCTGGGGTGTGTGTTGAGTGCAGGGAGGGCAGAGAACCAAAGATCATCTGCAGGACAAATAATTTGGTACAGTAAATTAATATACTTGACCTTGAAACTCTGCACACAAGAAGCTATTTCTCAGTAGTAGTGTTCTTGTGATACACAAGCAGATTGCAGCCCCTATTTCCAAAAAACATTAAAGTGATGAATACTGCAACACTGGTGAGAGGTCAAACATGCAATTTTTAAAAATTTGATGGAAACACTGGGTTATATAAGGTAGCTTGTAACAAAGTTTAGAGCAGATCAAGAAAAATATGTTAAAACATCCCTGTGCAAACTGGGATATGATATCCACAAAGAACGTGGATCCACCAGATCCCTATGCCATTCATCAAAGGAGCAATATGTACCTCTGAAAAATATGATCCTCTTTTCCTAGGATTGTGTACATGCTGGTTTTGGCAAATGCTTATTGAGATTTAGAAGGCCAAGAACTATTAGCAATGTCATTCTGCTCTACAAAAATATTAATAGCAAAACTTTGGCCTTCAAGAACCGTTTTTCTCCATGCCTTAACAACTGCCTCTCTCTTATTTTTTGTTCCATTACTTAGAAACGAATGGGTGTCCTGAGAAAAAAATTTAAAAGCTAATGAATCTCCAAATCACAGTCATCATTGTCTAGGAAACTCATCTACTCTCATGGTGTGCAAGAAGGAATCTCCGTTTGCTCAGCCTTGTACAGTATGCAGCTTCGCATCTACCCAGAAAAAGAAACTGTTGTAAGGCCTTCAATTATTTAGAAGACTCTATGTAGTGCCTTCAGAAGTCATTAGAGATTTGAAGAAGAAAGATTGGCTGGAGAAAGGAATAAAAAAATTGATGAGTAGGATGACCGATGGATTATTTTCTTTTACCAAATTACTCTTCTTTTTTTGCTGCTATTTTCATACAAGAACACGTAATTAGGTGAAAAGGAATCAAACAGTGTTTCTAGAATTGACGGAAATTCTTCAGTTGTTAGATTGTAATGCCTTAATCTTCCTGCAGCCTGATAAAGGGGATCAGGATCATCCAATGTTACTACTTTTCTCAAAGAGAAGAATAAGAAAGATAATACATAAATTTATGTTAAATTCTTCCTCAGGCAGATGCAGCAAGAATGGATGCAGTTTTTTCTCAGTTTCATGATACTGTGGATTGTTTTTGTCTTGTGGGCCTTACAGAAAAAATACAACTTGGGAAGTATATTGTTAAAAGTAAAATTTACACAACCCTAGTCCTGACAGTCTGATTATAAAAGTCTTTTGCATCTCAAGAATTTAAAAATTACTTACTGAATTATGATAGAATTCTTAGTCCAAATTTGACTTCAAATATATGGTTAGTATATAGCTGAAGGTATACCAATAAAAAACCCACAACAAACCTAAGTGCAAAAAATAGAAAGTGTTGAAATATATACAAAACTACCTAAAAGTTAAATTCTCCTTATAGAGAAAACTTGGAATTAAGGTAAACTATAAATGTATTGTGGATTTATTTCTAAGTTTGTTAATTTTTTGTCCAGTAATATGAATATACAACAAATGTCACAGTTCTTATGGGAGAAAGTGGAAGGAAATATGTCTTTGTTTTTAGAGCCGAATGTAATTATTTCTAAAACCAGAAAAGTCACAGTTGGCCATGAACAATATTATGGCAGTTAATAGACATAGGAACACAGAAAAATACTGATGTAGATTTAAGTTTGGCCAGATACAAACTATACCCAGCTGGCTTTTTCACAAGGGTTAAGAGATGTTCAGGGTGTCTTCAGTACATCTGGCTTCCTTAAAAAAGAACATGTGGCATGAACGCTCAACTGGATACAAAATCCTAAGTATTTTTTGTCTCAGAGGCATGTTGAAGAAGAGCAAACCATCCTAAGTATGCTTGCTTGTTTGTGCAACTCAAAAATGAGTGGAGGTACAGTAATTATTATGCCTATAATTACTGTTAATATTGATTCAGATGTACTACTGGGCTTTCAGACCTATGAAGTCATATAATGTGGCAAATATGCATCTTTTTAGCTGGACATTACTACACAACTATTATTGATGGGATGAAACTGATATGACTCACGAGCCAGGACATGAGGTAATGAAACTATATTAAACCCAGAATTTATTAAGAAGTGTAGTTTGCAGTTTTCACAAATTCAATGTACCTTATTAATCCACCATTAGAAGTTCTTCTGAACCCTTTATTTTTATTTGCTAGTACTTGTTTTTATTATTACTGTTATTACTACCAGAAACATATATATTCAAAACTTACTCCTTCACAGAAAACTGCTCTACAGTGTTTGAGGTTTTTTTAAATTGTAACTGACTGCTATGTAACATGTTCCTGATAGTTTAATGCTGCACCTGTACCATCAAAAATTAGCCACAGCTGAACTGTTTGGAAACTAATGTTAGAAGACAGCTGATGTTGTCTTAGTCACTGGTGCACAACTAGAAAAGAAATGGTTTAGGTGAGGTTAACTCTTTGAATACTTGGCATTTTCGGGAAAAATAAACAAGCAACTGTTGTTTGAGCAATCAGATTGTTTAAAAGTCTTGTTTTAATTCAGAATGAAAAAAAAATGATAAGCTGTTATTTATACAGAGAAAATATCTCTCACACTTTGAAAGCTAGTGGGATTTAACCTCAGTTTTTTTTTTTTAGTCATAATGATTTCTAGACTTTACCTTCCTATTTCTGAATGCTTGAGTTAAACCACAGTATACAGAATATTCTGCTCCCCAGTCCAATTTAATCAATAATCCAAAACCTAAAATAAAATAAAACTAAGAAATACAGTTTCTGTCGTGGTCCCCGGCAAGCTGTTAACGTGCCAACGGGGCACGCGGGGGAGACTTGCGGGGCGCGAACAGGTAGTAGTCGCTCCCGTCTCCGGATGATCAGGCCGGAGACGGAGGCTCACCACGGTGACGGACGGGAGCCAGAGCAAACCGCAGCGAAAGAGGAGAACACCAGGCTCTGTTCGTGCTCACCAATATTTATTAGTAAGCGGGTACAGATACCTGGTTGAGGAGCCACTCGCACACACGACCGCACTCAGGCAGGAAGGTGGCAAAAAATGGCCCCTTCTCCCAGGGGAGAAGGGTATATAAAGAAACACAATAACCAATAAGAATCGAGAAGAAGGGCGTAACTCAACCGGCAGAGCAAATCAGGGAACACATAACATAACTGACAGATACATAAACCAATGGGGAAACAAACCGTACAGAACTTTCTAGCAAACTAACTTGACGGGCGTGGGTTCCCCGCCCAGAAGGGGTGGAACAAGGTGGACCTTACACAATGTGGCCATCCCAGGGGCGTGGTGACGCCTCCTGGGATGCCACAAGTTTCTAGAATTTCTTTTAATTCATGGGACTCCTCTAAATGGCAGGTTTTTCCTCCCTCTCCCTCTCTTAATCATAACTGACCTTCAGGAACTGCTGAGCTCTTCACAGAAACTGTAAAAGGATAGGTCAATTCCTTGTGGTATACATTTCAAGGCAGGGCAGGATGGGGGTAATACATCAGAGTAATTTACCATGAGAGTATATGGTTTAGATGGCTCTTTGATATGTTAAGAATAGGGTCTAGTATTGCATATTGATTTTACATTGTTTTATTTTCTAGTGTTTAAGGGGAATCACATAACTATACAGTAAGCACAGTAAATATGATATAAAAATTACTTCTGATGAGGGAAGGCATAAGAAAACCAAACACTGTGGTGAACGGTAGAGGAAATATCAAAGGGAGGGCTAAACATCTTTGAAGTGTCATCAGTATAATTTTAGGCTGTGAGTGTAAATTCAAGGGTACCAACAGGACTACAGTCTAATGTTCTGAGGTAATTAGCAATACCCAGGCTCTGTTTCAGGTAGGAGTCAGAACTTAAATTAAAAACATAATATTCTGCTAAGATACAAGGATAACTTCTGAAATAGAAAAATGTGGGCTAATTCTCCATTTTCTTTTGAGGATGTTATTGTGAGAAAGAAACAAGTTATTGGAAGAGCAATTTAGGCATTTCTGCTAGTTTTGGCTGGGAAAGAATTAATTTTCTTCACAGCGGCTGGTATGGGGCTGTGTTTTGGATTTATGCTGGAAGCTGTGATGATAACAGAGGGATGTTTTTGTTACTGCTGAGCAGTGCTTACAGAGAGTCACAGGCTTGTCTTCTGCTCACACAGCCCCAACAGCGAGTAAGCTGGGGGTGCACAAGGAGCTGGGAGGGGACACAGCTGGGACAGGTGACCCCCACTGAACAAAAGAATATTCCATACCATACTGCATCATGTTTAGTGGGGAACAAAGGAAGAAGGGGGACATTTTGAGTTATGGTGTTTGTCTCTCCAAGCCAATGTCATGTGTGATGGGGCCCTGGCTTCTTGGGCACAGCTGGACACTTAACAGCCCATAAGACATGGTGAATTAATACCTTGTTTTACCTGGTTTGAATGTGTGGCTTTTGCCCTACCTGTTAAACTTTTATCTCAAGACATGCGTTTTCTATGTTTATTTTTCCAGTTCTCTCCCTGACCCTGCTGATGGATTGACAGGTTGTGTGGCATTTAGTGGCTGGCTGGGGTTAAAACTATGACAGCATTACAATGGGAATGCTGTGCTTTGAAGATGGAAAACTCAGCAGGACAAGAAAGCTAAGAATGACTGGAGCAGTAGTGTAGGGGAGCAAGGGGAAGGAAACACTGTAGTGTATTGAGAATATCTGAGAGGCTTATACGCTCTTTAAAATTGTTTCTCTGCTTGTTTTGCTTATTCACGTAGTGCATGTGCACACACACACACCCACACAAAAATACACAAGACACACAGACACACATGGCTTAGTGCATTTCATCTCTTTGGTGCTTCCCTTCCTTACTACACTAATCTGAGAATGTAAGGTGGGTGGGAAGAAGGAAAACTAAGGGAGTGATGGTACCATGTAAGACTGCTAAATCGTGAGCTAGGAGACACAGGGTTTTTCTATGTTATGTTTTGGTTACAGCCCTCAAAAGAGCAAGTTCACTGCCTATGGCTGCAATTACAGGCAGTGTCTGCTTCTGGAAAGCACTCAATGCTGTGTGCTGAATACACATATTGGCTCTGTGTACTTGCTTTGTCTGCAAGCCAGACCCATGGCTGAAGGGCAGGTGCCCTGCAGAGTGTCTTGTACTAAAACTGTTCTTGAACTTGTCACATTATATGGGCACAAAGTCTGTGTCTTAATGAGCTAGAGCAACGTGGTGCTAATCTTAACAAAATACATGTGGACTTAGAAACTGGTGTAGAACATGAACCAATTTTTACAGACTTGAGATACTGATCTTTATTGAATAGGCTAGTATGAATACTTTTGGTGGACATATGTATCTCAAAGTATAGATAAAATCTGTAGATATTGTATCGAAGTTTCTGTCATCTTTTTTTAAATTTTTCCCTCTGTGAAAGGAAATACCCCCAAAAACTAAACAAGTAAAAGTCCCAAGAATAACTTGACACATATTAACAGGACTGAATGATATTCTATAATATTTTAACTGCAACAGTCCAGAACCTGAACTAAAATACTTTATAGGTAGATTTTGATCAGGGCTGAGACTTGAGTTTCAATTAACAGATCCCTGGAAATCCTGTCAGATAGGTAAAAAACACCTGTTTTGAGTGTGATTACTAAAGCAATATGAAGTCTTATATGTAAAAGAAAGCTGTTTGACATGTAGTGGCAGAAATATAAATAATGGAAAAAAATCCTAGTTCTCTCTTTGGGGTTAGGTAGCACTTCTGGTAATGAATCGTCATCAAGAGCAGCATGACAGGAAGAACATCTTAAAAAACGAAAAAAAAAAGGTAATCAATGAGAAAGTGATGATTTTTAAATTAAATACTAACTTATGTCAACATTAACTCTTCCAAGACTTACTTAGAAGAGAGTAGTAGTAGTATAAGCAGTAATGTAAGCCATAGCTGCTGAAATCTGCAGACGGCAGTTCTGATGTCAGACAAACCTTGCAGAGTAGAACTGTGGCATTCAGCTTTCTCTGCCGAGAAGATAATGGGGCTGCGATGGGATTTCTTTGATGACTACTTTGGGAAAGCTCAGACAGTTACTACATTGAAAATAATCACAAGGTTTCCCACCTGAATTAGCACCATCACCAATGAAAATCCAGGCTTGACCCCAACAGAATGATAATGGCTTTCAGTAGTTCAGAAAAAGATGAAGAATTAGAAGACAGAAAGTAATAAAGATAGCTGAATGGTTACAGGTGATTTAAAAAAGAGTAATGGAGTTGTTGACCACCAAGCTTTAATTAATGTTAAGTAGATGTTCTATTTCATGCCATGATTGTTGTTATTTTTCCCCAACAATTTTGCTGGCAACAGTTCTTCCTCCGGGATTTTTGTGTGTGTTTGTTTCTTTTTAGGTTGACATCACCAAAGAAGCAATGCCAGTTATAAAAGCAGAATACTGTTTTGACAGTTTATCTGATTGCTATTGTGATTCTACAAAATCTCTGAGATTGTGACCATAGTATTCTTAAGTAGGTCTTGTTCATTATATTTCAGGCACTCAAGAGCATAGATTTCTTTTTTTTAATTGCAGCAGGGTAACATGAATCCTAGGAACAGATTATTATTTTGCTCCAAGTATATTAATATCTTTGGAAATGTGACTGATTTCAATTTTGGCCTTAAAAATACATAAATGTGTACTAAAAAATAAGGCACAGAACTAAGAAGGTCAGCCCAAAGTTGTTATCTTAATTTTATGTTTTATTTAAAAACACAAGACACTGTATAAAAATTAAACTCTGTATCTTTTAATTAATAATTAATGAAGGTAGAGACACATGTAAAGAATGAAGTAACAGGGAGGAAATAATACCATCTTAAAATGGATTTATAGCTTGTAGAAGTTTTCTTTTATTTCTTTTAGTCATGAAGAGGCTTGTGTCAGATTTAAAATACTACATTTACTGGCTAAATATTCTGCTTGACTATTAAAATGTTGAAATTTTAGATTCGCGCAAATATATTTTATGATTAAAAATGTTCTTAAAAGTCTTCACCAGGGGGTTATAAATAGCTCAAGGAATTTTTTTTCATCTAGAAAGCTGTGCAGTTTTAATTGGAGGGACATTTGTATGGGGGGGGGAAGTGCGGAGAGTGTGGCATATAAGAAAATTAACCTTATTTTAAAATTTTTGTCTGAATTCTAGGTGGGAAATCAACAAAGCTTTTTTAATCTTCACTTCTCCAATGTATTTCATTGTGTAGAAAGCACTAGCAGTAGCAGCTATTTTTCATTATGTTGGGATATATGAAAGCACACCAAAAGTGGGGCAAGAAAAGTTGCTAGATATTTCAGGACTGGCTGGGCAGGGAGGTGAGAACCCATGATGAAGTCATGCTACAGGGGATGGTTATGCCTTGTGGCTGTGCCTAAGGCTATAGGGTTTGGAACAGTGTTTAAAGGGTCAGTGTGCAATTTAAACAGCAAAAAAACCCTCCTAGATTTACCTTGTCTTGGTTTTATTTTTAAACTCTGTCAAAACCCAAAGCACAGAAATTTTTTACTGAGCCAAGGGTTTCTTTTTCCCTTTCTCTTCTTTAGTACTGAATTTTAGAAATAAGCCAGGGTGCAGCTAAGTTGCTGGACCAGTAAATGGTATTGTCTTAGATGAGACTATTCTATATTGTAAAAGACATTTCTCTCTCTCCCCCTCTTTCTCTAATTTTTTTTAATAGAGCAGTTACTGGTTTTAATTGTGGAATTGCATTTTATTTATTTAAAAATTACTGTTGGCTGGAGTTTTTTTTTCTTTTATTTTGCTTTGCTTTTCTACCACACAGTTGAACCAAAAGGAAAAAATATAAATAGTACATCATAAGCACTAAAACTTTAATATTTTAATTACCTTTAGTTCTGAGAGCAGGATTTTAAGAGTGCTCTGCTTAGGCTAAATATAGAGCTACAAAGCACCAGGAAAACTGAAAGGAGAAAGTTTCCAGGTTAAGGATGTTCCCAGCATGGCATTCTATAAAAGTAAAGACCAAGTGAAATTTCTGGTTTCAACCCCCTTACACAGCCTAGTGCACACAGCACCTAAGATACATCACTGTTCCTTTTACTTGCACACATCTTGAAGGAGATTTGGGTGCTTGAAATTAATTTCCATATGCCAAAAGGGAAGCTGTGCTAGAGTCACTGGTTTTCTCAATTTTTTTATCCTGCACGGAGAATAGGTTAGTGTAGTTTGTGTTGGATACAGCTCTATTTACCTTCAAAGAACACTATTTATAAAGAGTCATATCACTGTATGACTCATATCACTATAAGACTCATATAAAGACTAGTACCAAAAATTTGGGAATTACCAATCACATTTATTTCTAACAATCTAAAATTAGAAGAAAGAAAGGAAAAAAATACCCATCAGACTGAAATGTTGATAATGAAAAGAGTCTTGTGGATGAAATGCAAAAATTATACTGCCCACACAGCATAAAAAATCAAATAGAAAATACAGTGCAAAAAACATGCAACTCTTGCCAAGATGGCTATCAGGATAGCAGAAGGATAAAAAAGCAGCTGACATAAATGAAAATGGAACTTAAATGATAATTCCGATGGGGAAAGATGCAATAAAGGGCATCATGGTGATGATGCTACAACCATTACAGCTCACAGATTCAATAGGTGGTGCAATTTTTTCTAAGGACGAAGAGTTAAAGTATCATTGGGCACTGTATGATTGCAGGACACTCCACTTTCTCAAAGACTGACAGAAAATGAATGCTGATAGAATTTGGTTCCTTCTTTCCTATTTTGACTACTCTCCAATTTCTCTACTACCTACTCACAAGAGATGTCATGCTGAACAGATTTGTTCCTTGGTGTTAAAAGTTGGGGTTTTTTTAACAGAATTCTATGGTTCCAGTAGAAAAGTGTATACGCAGACCCTTCTGAGCATTTGTTTCATAGTTATCTGAGACTGCCATAATCTCCAATCAGAGATCGAATCTGCTCTTTCCAATCTTATGTAGAAAGTAAAACTATATAGAAATTTCCCAGTTGTTCATATCTATGAGGAATCTCCATACTGGGAATGACAGGCGTAATCTGGAGAGACAAGAAAAACTAGATTACCTTGAAGAAAATCATATGAATTTGTCAGTAGCTCACAGAGACACACAACTCAATTACTTGAGAGGGCTCAGGGTGCAGAAAAATTTGTGGAGCATTTTGTATTTGCAAAATACAATTTTCCTTCAAGCACTCAGATATTTTCAAAGGTAGTCCTGTGACTCTTGAAAGTGAAGATTTATATTAGGCCTGAGACTCACTAGAAATCTGAATTAAGTTCAATTCTGAAAAACAACAAAGTAATTTTAAAGAAAGAATTCTTATTGGGCCAAATACAATAAGAGTATGTTAGGAATTCTGCAATTATAATAATTTTCTCTTTTTCCCACCTTCACACTGAGCTCTGTAATAGTACTCTTTGTATGTTCACTGCCAATCTTAACAATATAAAGAAAAAACAACCTGTTTGTTTCCAAAATAACAAAACATATTATTAGCTAATCCATAAGGAAGAAAGCTGTACAGCTGCTTACTGTATTGAATCTGTTTTGGCTTTTACAATGCTCTATTATATCTTGTAGGTTGCGTTAAAAAAACCCCCAAAAATACAATGAAACAGAAACAAAACAAAACAAAGCCCTAACCTAATGCAAACAAGTAGCCAAACCAAAACAAAAAAACACTCCCAAAACCCAGTCTACTGTGGTTCTGTGTGTTTTGCCTAGGCTTGTTTTGCTGGTTCACACTAGATTCTGTTTGTCTTGGGAATTTGTAGAGGTAAATGACAGTGGTTTTTTCCCTCTATATGCTTCTGTCCATTAGCCTACAAAGCAGACACTGATAAAAGGAAAAAGGGGCCCTGCGCTACTTTGGGTGCTACTTTGAACACAAACCATAATCTCATGGAAGTACAAATATGACATTGCTCACCTCTCGCATAACAATTAAATTAATTAACACCAGCTGCCTATGAAAAAAAAGGAACAAGAAAGGTATTTTGTGTTTGAGAAGCTTTTGCTAAACTGAGATTGAATAATTTCTGCTTTTCTATGCCTTATACTGACAGTATAAGCCAATATTTGTGGCAGTCTGTACTCCAAAAAGCAACGGGCAGACTGCATACTGAGTGTATAAAGGGTAGGTTAGGGGTGGAATCTGAGCATGAGGGTCCAATGAGGAACAAGGCTTAGGAATATTTAAATCACTGCGGCAAGGCTTTAACCAATAACAAGAAGGAGAACAGAGAACTTTCCAGGACAAATCCTTATAAGGATACAACTATTTACATACTGATTCCCAGGGGGCAACACTGGTGAAATTTTGCTCACCCTAACTTAAATGAACATCTTGGTTTGATACTGGCTGTGGTTTAATTGCCCCACAGAAATACTATGCTACCCGTTGCACAAGTTAAATAAATTATGTCTGTGTTTCAGCAGTAATCAGTGGGAATATTATAATCTCAGTGATTGTAAGAAGTAACAACTTTTAAAGCAGAAATACAAATGTAAGAAGTAATTTAATCAGCCACTAAAAAAGAGGCATTATTTCAGGTATTTACTCCTATTTCACATTTCCTCAAAATTTAGTTCTTGTACTTTACTTGAAAAACAGTGTTACATACATGCACATTGCTACAGTGCAGTCATTGCAGAACTAACTAATCCACAGGAAGAGAAAATGTGTTTCAAATCAATAGCAAGTAGTTTAGCTTTTACTCAGGAAAGCCAGGTGGTCTTGCCCCATTGAAGTGTCTTTTCAACAATCATTACAAAGGTTGAGGCTGCAACAGAAAAAGCCACTGATGTGTCCTGAGGAGAGAAACTTTATGTAAATTTCATGGACATGGAGGATGTAATAACAAACTGCAAACCAGACCTAGAAAATGCAGGCAGAAGCTCAGCAGATAAAGCTGACTGCAATAGATCATATGTCACCATAGAAGCTAAATCAGATTCAGTAGAGTAGAGTAAGCTTTGCTTCTCCCATATGGATTATTCAATATTATGTCTGGTTATTTTCAATGCAAACAGTTTGTTTCCTCCCCACAGCTTAGCTGTGAGCGTATAAATGGTGCTGCTATGGAGCAGAGGGGTAAAGAGAAGGTGGCCAAGCCAAGATTGGATAGTGGATGGAGAGTACCATCTTTTTAACAATGAACACGTAACTATTGACAAACCTCACTGGAAATTTTATTTAGTAGATACACTGCTTCAACCTGTCTCCTCTGCTATAGCTTGCGACTGGTACCTCATCAGAAAAACAGGCCAGATGGAAAGCTAAGCTCAGACCAGGAAAAAAGAAGGAAATCGATGCTAAAATTAAAGCTTTCAGGATGTGCCAGAAGAGGAATTTTCTTGAAAAGACCGTAGTAGTTTCTTAATTTGATTCAGCTCAAGAGCCTGAATGCCGTATTATTAGTTGCCCTGATTAAGGCCTGAAACACTATGTCAATTTTTCAAATTCAAATCAAGCCGAATCCACATGAAACATTATACTGAATTCAAATGAATCATTGCAATTTTCCTATCAAAAGTTCCCAGAAACTTCAACCTATAAGAAGTACTATTATCCTCATTTATATGCTTATATAATTATATATTTATTTTGGTTTTGCTGCAGGATAAAATTGAATTTCCAGTTACTCAAATAACATAAAGTGATAAGATCATGCTATTAAGAATCAGATAATGTGTGTGTAGAAACCATGTCTTGGAGTCTTCTGATGTGAGCAAGGATACAGTCTATTTTTAGAAGCTGACTGTGTTACTGTAAAATTAGCACTTCTGCTATAGTTCTTCACTCCCTGATTAATTTTGTAGATTATGACTTACTGACTAGAGGTCAAAGTTGTATGGGCAAATAGATATTCTACAGTGTATATATGGTATGTGTATATATATATAACTGTAACAATGATTAAATGTCCACTCACTGAATTTATACAGTACTGAGCTAATTGCTGAATTGCTAATCCCTTAAACATAAATGAAATTGTCTTTTGCTCGTTACTATTTCATTTTCAGAGTCAAAAGGGTTAAAGTCACAATCTGAGTTAAAATTCAGAAGAAAGTAAGCATGATGAGTTGAGAAAATGCTGCCATGAAATCAGAAATGCATATATCAAAATGCCAGCTGTAACATCATTATTTCAAGGGAAAGGGAACTAGGTCTATTTTCTTGTGTATCACTATTAAACCCTCAAAGGAATTGTAGAATTTACTGCTTATTAAAAATGCCAATAAATTTGTGCACCTCCTGAAACCTAGCATTTTAAAAGCTCCATGGAGCTGTGCTTGCTGTACCTATCAGCCCTCTCCCATCGTGCCCATCATGGCTCCTGCCTGGCTGTACTGCAGGGATGGTGATAGTGAAAACATTGTTAAAGACATTCTACCGCTGAAACAAATTTGATTCAGCCAGCAGCACTTTTGTGTTCATGGACTAAAATAAGACGGGTCTGGTGCAGTTCTTTTCTTAAGGTGAATTGACACCTGTGATAGCAGGTGGCTTTTTTTTTTTTTTTTCCTATCAAAGGCTTTTCTTTAGGACTGAAAAGAACAAAAGACCTCTCTAACCACCTTTTGTTCTGTTTTTGTGTGTTGTTCCAACAGTATGTATTTTGCTCACTGAATATGGCAAATGAAGCCGGTTGTGTCTTTTCAGGCAGAAGTCTCTCTCCAATTTGACATATATCAGGGTCTGAACGCACTGCTTCTATAAAAGCAGAACAGAGGAGCACAGAAACTAGGAATTTTAATCAGCGGGGCGAATCTTTAAATACCATATCCACCCTACCTCCACGTGGAGAAAAAGAATGACGTAATGCTCCGGTGAAACAAAAAGGCGAGGCCCGGGACCGGGCGCTGCGGGCGGCTGGGGGTGGCAGTCCCGGGCCGGGCCGGGCCAGCGCCTCCCTCACGGACCGCACCCCGCCCACCTCGCGCCGTGCCGCCAGGTGGCGCCGCCGCGCCGNGGGAGTGCCCGCCCGCCGGCCCCACACCGCCCGGGAGTGCCCGCCCGGGTATGGCCGCCCGCCGGCCCCAGCACGGGAATATCTCCCCGGGAGTGCCCGCCCGCCGGCCCCACACCGCCCGGGAGTGCCCGCCCGGGTATGGCCGCCCGCCGGCCCCAGCACGGGAATATCTCCCCGGGAGTGCCCGCCCGCCGGCCCCAGCCCGGCCGCTGCCGTGCCTCCAGCAGGCCGCCGCTGAGCAGCCTGTAAATGCAAGGGCGCTGCTGCTCCTGTAAGCACGGGCTGGCTGTGAGTGTGACAGCCTGTGCTCAGGGAGCCGTAGCGCTCCCGAGCTGTTTGGGAAATTTTCTCCCGGTAGGTATGCTGTACAGCACTGCAGAAACTTACACTGGCTGCTAACATGGGGCTAAAAAGAGCGCTGAAAGAGCCAAATAGCTACCAGCCTGTGTAAAGATTTTATGTTAACTCCCCTAGTTTCTAGCTAAGAGCTCCCCCTCGGCACTCATGAGACCCCACCTGGAGTACTATTGCCAGGTCTGGAGTCTACAGTGGACCCGTTGCAGCGAGCCCAGAGGAGGGCAAAAAATTGATCAGCGGGCTGGAATAGATATCCTATGAGGAAAAGCTGGTGCTTTGCCTAGAGGAGGGAAGGGTTTGTTACTGAAAAAGCGGATTAGTGGAAAGATTGGGTCAAACTTCTTAGCAGAGCCTCTTAGGAGATGAGGTTGTGGTTTTAAACTACAAAAGAATATATAAAGAAAAATTCTTTTATGATGAGGGTGGTAAAATCCTTGTAGAGGTTGCCCATAGAGGTCTTAGGTACCCCATCCCTGAAAACATTTAAGGTCAGTTCAGGCAGGGCTCTGAGTTACCTGATCTGATTCTAGATGTCCCTGCCCATTGCAGGAAGTGGTTGGAATAGATGACCTTTAATGCTCACTTCCAAACCAAGCTTTTCCAGATAATGTTGCCATTTACAATTAGCGTGGCATACTCAGAACATTACTTCTGCAGGATCTTTCCATTTTGTCTCTACCACAAAGGAATTATCTGCTGATGTTCAGGACATGTCTTTGCATGGACTGGCTAACCAATTTGTACCAATAGACCCATGGAAAAACCTGCTCTGTACTTTTTCTGAGCATGTTACACTGTAAGAAAGAGAAGAGAAACAAGCATTAATGCAAATAAGGAACAGAAATAGAGAGGTCTGAGCTAACTTACCTACTGTAAACATGCCATTCTGGCATATTTCACTCTCCTTAAATAACCAAGTTGTTTACAATATTTTTGGTTTAGGGAGAGAAGAGACCTATTTCCTATTCTCTTTTAAAGAAATTAAGGGGTAACGCTTGTGCCGATATCTGGAGTATTTTATCTGCACCCTGAAGAGTTTTCTATTGTTGATGCGTGTTGCACCTTCTCTACTTTGTTGTGCTGAGTACAGATGCATGAGAATTAACATAGATGTACCCAGAATGAACCCTCTACTCCAGGAGAAAACAAACCTTCAATTATAATAAACCACAAAAGCAGGATTAAACTTTTCAAACCTAGGTGGTTTGTGAAAGTGAAAATAGGTAGTAATTATGTATAACAGGAACACCTAGTAAACATGCAAAATATTGATGATATTAATATTATTTAGAGCTTAAGTTAGTCATACAGAGATATGAATATGTATTCAAGTGTAATGAGCTCTGTGGATCTTGTTAATGGGCAGCTTCAGTGGGTGCATGTCTTATCATAGGGTACGAAATTATTCAGACCTGGGACTTCTATTGCCTCTTCCCCTCCTTTTGTGTTATAGAGACTGTAGAAGAGTACTGGGTGGTATAACAAGTGATTAAAGGGCACTTGAGGCATAAAGAATTTAATAAGCTGAATGATCAATTTTTATTGATGCTTATCCTGCCTATAGCACCTAATTGAAATATATTCTTAGCAGAAACTTCCTGTGTCTTTGTTTTAATAATATTTACAGTGTTGATTCATACCTTTAATCTTCTGCTCTTGCTGGTATTTACTTGCTCACTTTTAATTCTGGTTTCTTCTTTTTTTATGTGCACTCTTCTCTGGTTTTTCACGTTCACCCACATCATCCTCAGCTCTCTGACATTTCAGTCTGTTGATGCACACAAACATTCTGCCAAAACAAGTTAGCTAGAAATAGGGCCATCCTTAGTGACTGCTCCACTTTCAGCACTACATTGTACCCACTGTGATTGACAGAGCTCATGCTGTCAAGCCTAATAATTCCTAAGTGGTGATTAACTGGGCTAGTGATACATGGATGGGGGTTGATGGACACCTACCTTTCCACTGCACTAATCGCCCCCAGGTGCAGATCCTTTACTCTTTCAGAAATGCCACACTGGATGATTTACTATGCTTTGCTAATTATTGTGGTGGTTTGGTTGTTCATTTTGCTTCTACTCACCTCAGTTATGAGCTCTGCTGAGTCTCACCCTGAGGAAATATAAAATGCGGGAGCTGCATGAAGACAAGAGAATGGAAGCAAAACATCTGAAATGAATCTGCCGAAAGTCTGATGTTTTGTCTAAACAGTATGAAATGGCAACTCAAGTTATGGAGCTTAGTAAGTAAGTTCTGGACCTATGTATATTCCAAGAACATACAAGGATTTTTTACACAATGTTACTCTTCCAGGCAAGCTCTTTACATCATGTTTTTATTCTTTCTGTTCTAATATTTGTCTGCTTTGTCCTACCATACTCTAATTATCCAGACTATAACAGTCCAAGCTCTAATAGTACCCCACTTTTTATTGTCTATTTCTGTCTTCATGTTCCAAAAAGTAAAAGAATAACTTTGAGAATTTTTTAGGCCTTACTCTGTCTCCATAGATCATTGTAAGATTTCCTTTATATTTAAGTATATTGTATTTATTATGTCTGTGGGTGCATTTAGTACCACACAAAATATTAATGGTTTAAGCAGAATTGTGTATTACAGAATGACAGGTAGCATATAAAACTGTTGCACAACACCAGAATACCTGAATGTGCTATGTGCCCAGATTATGTCATGAAGGAGGATCTGGACCTGGCATATTTTCTCACTCAAAAAGAATCTAAATAACCATTAAAAAAATCTTTCTGTGAAAGACTGTGAAATCTCTGGAATAAAACTAAGAAGATGTAATAAAGTTTAAATTCCTTGCGCTGAGATAGCCTTGTGGCCCACTTTGGGCTGTTTTATAGGACAGCTTTTGTTAAGATCAGGCACGTACCCTCAACACAAGAATTGTTATCCTGTGGTTTGCATTGTCAAGTGTTTGTTTTTAAAGTGCACAAGATGAATACTTCGTAGATGAATTTGATAGAATTTTCGATCAAATGGAGTTGGGCAGGTACTTCAAAAGTGCACATACAGCAGTTCAGCTTGTAATTAGCTTAAGTCCCTGGTTGCCTGAGACATGTAAGCTACCTTAGATTTATTTTTGTCTTCTCCAGCCGTAGGCACTGTTCCCATGGGGAGATGGCTGTTCATTACCTGACCAGTGCACAAGAATAGTTCAGCATAGAGCAGGAGCAGAAAAAATTCTGAGGTAAAGGTTGCTCTAATAGGAAATTGGAACAAGAAGTGTATAAATGAAACTCTAGAAATGTCTCCTTAGGAATACAGTTTACCAGGCTTGCTTTAAGGGCCAGAGAATTCAGTGAGTTTTGATATTTAAATATCAGGCTAGTGTCACTCTGAGGAATTTTCTTGACCTAGCAATGGTTCCAGGAACTGACCTAGTGTCAGTGTCAGATATTCCTCACCAGCTTTTCTGGTGTACAACCAACTTCCTCTCATGTTGCACTCCGTATAAATAAATGCAGACAGCCTTTAACGATTGTGATGATTCAGATGATCCTCATCTGTGAGGTAATGATAATACTTCTCTGACTGAAAGATTTGTAAGGCTATGGTCATTGGCATTTGTGACACACATAACAACTGTGCAGGCACAGCTTTTGAAAAGCCTATAAATAGAATAGCCCATTATATATTTGGAGACAGGTTTGTTGCTTTTTAAAAAATCCAAAGTTTAGTGATATTTGGTAGTATCTCTGTTTAGATGCCATAGAATTTCAAAGAAAAATTACTCTTCTTTTATACTTTTTAAACTGTGGATTACTGCAGTAAAATGTCATATGTTACGATTTATGTGAAATCTTAAGATTAGCTGCTCAATGCTTTTTGGAAATTTGTAGTATTCATTGTTTAAGTTGTACTAACAAGAATATATACTTGAGTACTCCAAGGACTGGATTTCATCAGCAGAAACACACTTAGAAAATTAAAACAACTGGGGGACAGCTGCATTATTCATGTATAGGGCATGACTGCTGGAAAACGCAGAATCAGAAAACGATGAAAGAAAAGGAAGAGATGCCAGAGAAAAAGCTTGATGATCAAGCACCTGTTTATAATTTTTTAAGGCCTTTAAGGGAAAAAGGCTTTTATGAATCAATAAATTTTACACTACTTAGATTTTGATTTTACCATAATAGCCATAGTAGTTAAAAAACCCTGTCTTCTTGCATATTAAATGACTTTTCAATCTTCTAAGTTTATTGAGAAGAAGTGTTTGTTGTATTCTTTTAGATATTAATTTTGTGGTCAGTATTTCCTAGCTGATGCATGCCAAAGCTGTAATAAAAAATGCTGAGAGAGATAAAGAGTATTTTAAATAAAATATTCCCATGCTAAATGTATGTCTGCAGAAGTTGACACAGAAGTGCAGCTTTTCCCTGAAGATAGTATAATGTGTATTTGAGGTATTTATTTGTATTTAAATATGTATTATATTTATGACTTGAGGTAATTGTGCCTCAAAAAGACACACTTGTCATTTTTCATTGTACCAAGTGTAAGGTGCTTGTAGGCATTATGCCAATCAAAACAAGAAACCTACAGGATAATACTGGATTCACATTGGCTGTTACTGCAAACTACTATAGTACACTTAAAAAAGGAGCTATGTCATATGACTTATCTCACAAGGGTTTCTTGATTTGTTTCATAGTCTGTTGCTTATATTGATAGACAGATGGACTAGAAACTTTCTGGTTCTGTTGCTTCTACAGATGCTGTTTTAAATTGTTTTGTTGATGACTTAAATTCCGATATTTAGAATCAAATAGAAAGCAATAAAGGTAAAGGCTATGAAAGCAAAAGTAGAATTTGTAAACAAAGTGATTAGCATTGCTCATCTAAACAGACAGAAAGCTCAAAACAAAAAATTTGTGCATGAAAATTTTTGAACTATTCTCATGTAGTTTTAAATGAGAAGCCAAACAGGGCTCTGAGTACTTTATAAGATTAGCAGGTTTACCAGGTACACTATGCCTAGTGTTCTTGTCTGTACTAGTGCAGGCTGTGAGATTCACCTATGAGTTGCTGGTGTTAGTTTTTGTTGCCTCAGATGCATTTCCACTTAAACACAGATTTCTATTTTAATTCAGTTTCAAAGCATTAACTTCAGGTCATGCTAATGCTCTTGATTTTCTTCTCAGATTTTCAACCCTTTAGGAAAGGATTTAGGGCATTTATTGCCTTAACAGTTTGACTCGAGATACCATTCGTGGTTCAACAGTGCTGTGCTGGTAAAATGTTCTTCCACCTCCTTAGCCACTTCTCCAGCACACAGCCAAGTATGTACATAACTAAGTGAGTAAGTAAATAAATAAACAAATCAACAATGTCTGCCTGATAAAACACTTTGCATCTGTTATGTCTTTATATGAGTTGCGTTGTATATAATTTGTGTCTGACATTTCATTTGTCTAACCAAGACCAGTAGAAATGGTGTTTCACAAAGACAAATATGGGGTTTTCCATAGTAAATCCTATGATCCGGTCTCATAGAGAATGCAGCCAAATAGAGGTCTGATATAATTTCACCTTGTTTAAGGATTACTAAAATCTAAATATGAAAATTACTTAGTAACTTTTTAGAGTGACCATTGCTTGCCTTTTCTTCACCAACGTGGAACATTGAGGTGTAGGAGAGAGTAAATCATAAGTTCTGGTGTGGTTTTTTATTTGTTTGTTTGTTTTTTTTTAATTAATCCAGTGAACTCTCATGAGTATGTACTGCTCATGAGAGGCATACTGCTTCAGTCAGTGCAAAAATCCTTCTTTAAGGAGGGATCCTTTAAAGGCAGAACTGGGGAAGATGGTGAGAGGGGAAGAATCTGAGCCATTTCCACACAGCGATATTTATCAGCACTGGAAGTACTTCAATCAGACATCTGAAATTCTGAAGACACTTTAAGGAAGTTTTTTGTTGAAATACCTTGTTTTAAAATCTTGAACCTTATATATTACAGCTAATATTGCTGTTAAAAACTGTAATTTGTCAGCTCAAGATTTCTGGGAAAAGTACCTTTGTTTTGCACTGATAATACTGCAAAGGTTTATTCCATCTTTGTTCAAATCTGAAATTTTGAGTCCCGTTTGCAGTCCACCATAATGTGTTGTAGGTAATTTTTGTTTGTTTGTTTATGTTTTTCAAACCTGGGAAATAATTTTTTTTTATAAGTCACTTTTTCCTCTAGAAAATATATCAGGTAAGTCATCATTAAAGTCTCATCTAAGTTAATTAGAAAATTTAGATTTGAGCCTTGATATTTTCTTTAAAAATTGCTGCACGGAAATTTATGACTTTTTTTCTCAACATCTTTCAACAGCATGATGCTACCATTGTTGCTAGCTGTTTGAAACATTATTGCTCTGGACTATAACTGTCAGCAGAAGCTATTAATAGAAAAATGGAAAAACCTAAGACACCCTAAAATAATGCCAGGGAAAATGCCTAGAATCAGAGAAACCTCTGACAATAGGTTCCAATTAGGTGTTATTTTTTTAACTGTGCCAAAAAAATGCAATAGTTTAAACTGAACACTGTGGTTAAGCTGGTTTTGTTTGAGGCATGATGCTGTTACATTATCCTGTTACCCTGTAAAAAAATCTAATTATAGTCTGTGTTTGTAGATGAAATTACTGAGAGTATAGTATTAAAAAAAAAAAAAAGCTGGTTTGAAACATGATGTAATGTAATACTTTATATACTAGCTCATTTGAGAGGGGTATGTGCGTGAGTGATTGTAAATATTTTTCACATTTCCATTACTGAGCAAGACTTTTGACCTTGCAATTCAAGATTTATATTGTCTGGATGTGATTTTTTTTTTTTTTTATTTTTTAGCTATGATCTTGAGATCTGTAAGGTCTATTTATTATAGCAAATTGAGAGAATTTCACCTTGCACTTCGGAAATCTGCTGTACCATTTGGGATCGTAGCAAACTTTATGTTCCAGGGAGAGTAGAATAGTTAAGTCTTCATGTATATCAGAAGGAAAAGAAAGAGAAGAAAGAATGGAGGAAGGGAGGGAGGGTAGCATTTCTCCTTAGCCATATGTCACTGTTCGTGTAGCTTACATTAGCTCTATTAAAGAATTCTCAGAAGTGGTGAGGATGGCTTTGAGTCTTACAAGAATGACTGGGACAGGGATACAAACAGAGTAAACTGAGGTCATCAGTCTGACACAGTTGATTTTTTCTCCAGAAAATTGTGAAATGTGGAAAGAATGTGATCTTTTGTGATGTTTTTCCTAACCCATTTCACCAGTTTGTCCAGAATCTTCTGAATGGCAACATAGCCATAGATTATCAGTCCCTTCTCTCCATTTTGTTTTTTATTCAAACTTGCTAAGGACTCACTCTCTCCTTATGCAAGTCATTTTGGGTTCAGTATCAGTCTCCAGGCTATACCACTAGTGAATGGCCTCAAGCTGGACTTCGTGCTTCTGTTCACGACCCGTTTTTTAACCTGGCACTCCTGTTTTAAATCTACCTCCCTGTCCATTTATCTACTTGATACTTAATTAGCATGTTTATAAGGATGCTATGACAGAAAGTGTTGAAAGCCTTGATACAGTCAAGATAAACATATACACTGCTCTCCACCTAGCCAGTCATCACTTTAACAGATATTCATCACTGTTTTGCTTATCAAATGCTAGTATTGTGAAACTCACTCACAGAATAAAATTTTGTGTGAAGGCCAGTACCTCTAAATTCATTGTGCTTAGCAGCAAATATTTGATTGATTGCACTTGGTGATGAGCATGCTGAAAACCTTTTGGTAGTTACGGCTTTGCAGGACCAGGCCATAACGTGTTAGGCACTGCCACAGAAAAAAAAATGATTCTCAAAGGGTAAAACAAATGCTGGTATGATGCTTTTTAACTGTGTAACACTGTGGAATTTCACAGAAGTGCAACATTCATCTTCCCTCTTCCATAAGTTAATTTCTGAACTCTGGAATACTTGATATGTGGAAAGAATGAAATTTAAAAAAGAGCAGAAATCTTCTGACATTTACAAATCAAAGTGATGTGGTGGTGTCATCAAACTAAACTGCCATTAGGTTTTACTTTGACATTAACCTGTTTATGTTGTCAAGGTTAAAAAATAAAGAGTAGGTGTTTATCACTGGAGGTGCTAACTATTACTTGACAACTGAGACGTGAGAGTTTAAATCTATTCACACAATTCAGCAGGAATTCTACCAATGGTTTTAATGGAGTAAGGGGCTGGCCTTCAATTATAAAGAAAATCACAGATCCTGCAGTGCTAGTAAAAAAACTGCAAGGAGGTATAATTTATAAAGGTGATTTGTTAAAAACACAGGACCTAATCTTGCAGAGCTAGCACTAGCATAATTCTTTCAACAGTTAATAAATTAGAACAGGGAAGCCTATGGTTTATAAGTAAATAACACATAAAGTAAGAAAGACATGATGAAAGGGAAACAAAAGTTTATGCAGAAGATACAAGCACTCCAGTTTTAGAGTGTGGGCTGAATACATGTACATGACAGCATTAAAGCCCAGGTTTTAGAAAAAATTAAAATCACTATAAAGAGGCAAATTTGCAGGTGATTCCAGTAACAAAAAAAAAAGGGGTCTTATTTGTGTTTAAATGGTAGTTTCTGGAGACACACTGGAGCATCAGAGAATGAAAATTTGATAAATCAAAATTAATAATGAATTATTGAAAATAATTGTGCACATACAATCATTACCTAATATTTGTTAATATACAAGTGTCTGCTTTCTATGGCCTGCTACTGACCTGCTGTTTTCCAAATTAGCAGATATAAAACTGTAGACTGGAGATTTTCTTAGGAACTCATAGTATAAGTTTTAACACTCTTCCCTTTACCAAACATCTCATAGTCTGAGAAGAGTTCAGCTATAAACCAGTGTCCAAAGAACAAATTCATTTTTTTGCTTTCTTGAAGGCATTAGTGATGCTTGAGATGAAATGAAAATACACAGCCCCTTGAAAAAGTAGGCCATCTGTGACCTACTGTGACTGAGCATAGATGTAATTTGGAATAATAATAAAGAAACAATCCTGTAAAAAGTATGCAGCCCACTAGTGTGCCCCTGCAAGTGTCACTCTTCTGCACAAAATAGTCACTTGGAATTTCATAGTGACAGAGGGGTTGAAGTCCGTCACTATGTCAGCTACTAGGAGGCTTTGTACAGGTAAGCAGTTCTTTAGTCTAGTTATTGCAGGACAGTAGTACAATACATACAAGCCAAGTAATTGTGAAAAAATATTAAATAAAACTTTAATACAGATACGAATAATACTGACCACAAAAAAAATATTACAAGTTTTTTACTCATTGTCAGAAGGTATTCAGAAGTCATGTGCCTTTATTGTGATTCATCAAATATAAACTAATAACAAGTAAGAGTAAGGTTGCTTTTTGTTGTTTTTGTCACCATCATTACACATGATGGCAAGAAATACTACTATTAAAACCAGGCATGTTTGTATATGCTGTGGTGGTTAGTGATGTCCACACAAAATGCTGACATTTGATATCTAAACCTGGATGCACTGTCCCTGCCCTAGCCCACTTATTGGGGGTGGAACTTCCAGCATTCCAGTGCAAGACCAGTCATATCCTTATCAAGGGTGGGAGGTACTTTGAAGGCAATTACTGTCATGTTGTTGGATTGGATCTCCATCCTCATACTCACTTGAATGGGCCATTCAGTTTAGGGGGGCACTTTCTTTTTGACTCTCCATGGGGCAAGTGATTTAATAATCGTGGATGCAAATAGGCAGAGGTATTCAGTGCCTTCATAGCCTCAGTCTTACCAGCAAAGACTGGTGAAGAGATTCAAGGAGAAGAAAGTACGTGCAGATCAAGCCAAAATTTATTTGGGTGAACTTGACCCATAGTATATCCATGGACCAGCTTCTTCAAAGGTTTCTGAGAGAGCTGATCAATATCTTCATAAGGCTGCTGTTTAGCATCTTTAGAAAGTTAAAATTGGAGGATGTATAAGATGTTTGAAGGAAAAACAGTATTACACTTCTTGGTGTTGGTTTTGCATGGCCTGGTCTTTGGCAGTGGAGGGGCCACAGAGGTTGCTTCTGTAAGAAGCTGCTAAAGCTTCAACCACATCTGGCAGAGCCAGTCCCTGATGGCTCTGAAGATGGACATGCTGCTGGCCAAAACTGGGCCAATGAGAGAGGTTGCTAATGCCTCTGTGGTAATGTATTTAAGAAGAAAATCAAAACACTAGGGGGACACAGGTTTTGTTCTTCCAGCCACAGAAGAGGAGGAGGTGAGAACATGTGAGGAAAACAACATGGTGACACCAAGGTCAGTGAAGAAGGAGGGCAGGAGGTGCTCCAGGTGCCAAAGCCGAGATTCCTCTGCAGGCTGTGGTGAGACCATGGTGAAGCAGCTGTGCCCCAGCAGCCCCTGGGGGTCCTTGGGGGATGCAGAGTCCACCCACAGCCCATGGGGGAGGTGCCCATGCTGGAGCAGATGGATGCCTGGAGGAGGCTGTGATCCAGTGGGAGACCCAGTGGGGAGAGAGGGCCCTGCTCCCAGGCTAGAGCAGCCTGTCCTTGGAGGACTGCACCCCATGGAAAACCAACCCATGCCACAGCAGTTTTGGGATGACTTTGTGCCCATGGCAGGGACTCCCATTACAGCAGCTTTGGGAGTGCTGCTGCTCATGAGATTGGAACCACACTGGGGAACTTAATGGAGAACTGTCTCCCATGAGAGGGACCCCACAGTCTCACAGGGGAAGGACTCCTCTCCTGGAACAGTGTAAGAAGATCTTGGGTGATAAACTGACCAATTGATACATGGATACCTGCCACGTGTCTCCTTGAGCTTTTGGTAGGAAGAAGGGAGGGATTGGAGGAAAAAGGGATTTTTTTAAGGGCTTATTTTACTTCTCAGTATTCTCATCTGATTTTGTTGGTAATAAATTCACTTTGTACTTCTAAGTTGAGCCTGTTTTGCCCTTGGAATGTTTTCTCCTGGTCCTGATCTCAACTCTTGAGTCCTTTGTTAGTTTTTGTCTCCTCTGCCCAGCTGTGGCAGGGGAGGATGAATGAGCAACTTCCATGGGTGCCTGGCATTTGGCCAGTATCAAACCTTGACAACATCTAATCAAAAAGTACCAAAACTACTATCTGAGGAAGTACAGACTAATCAACCAACTTTGATACTACGGTGGTGTAGTGGTTTTGGTTCACCAGTCCGAGTCACAGCACCAATTCATGTGGTGGGTTGAGCACTGGCCAAATGGCAGTACACCCACTAAAATTATTTACTCATTTTCTGCTGTGAGATAAGAATTAGGAGAAGAGCAAAATCAGGCTCAAAACTTTGAAGAGTATAAAGAAAACTTTATTAGCAAAACTAAAAGAATAATAATAAGAAGAAAATAAGCCTTCAGAACACTTCTCCCCCTACCTCCTCTCTCGTTTCCCACTGACAATGTGAAGAGACAAAATCTGGGACTTTCAGCCAGTTTAGCAGCTCTAAAATAGTCTTTCATCAGTTCACTTAGGGAGAGGAGTCTCTCCTGCCGTGCCATGGAGACCTTTCCACAAGAAACAATTCTCTTGTGGTTTTAATTTTCACGGATAGCAGCCGCCCGGAAATCTACAGTTGGGAAGTCCTTCTCACGTTCGGTAGTCTTCCCACAACTACCACCATGGGTTGTCTCAGCTTATTGGGGTGCAGTTTTAAGGATAAGCTGTTCTAGCATAGAGACAAAAGTTCTCTTCATCCATCTCCGGGAAACAGACGTCTTCTTCTTCTATCCCTGGGACAAGGTTTCTCGTATCTCAAGCTTCTCATCAAATCACAGCTATTTCAACATCCTCTTGCTTCAGCGCTCATGCGTCTGCTCATACCATGGCTGTGGTTAGAATGCTACATTACCTCCCAATGCATTCCATGAGTTACAGGGAAGAAGTGTCTGATGTATCACTTGCATCTTCACCATAGATTGACAAGAGAATTTCAGCCCAAGACTAAGGCATCTCCTCATTTTCGTCCCATCTAAGCTTTGGCTCTTCTCTCTTCACTGATGTTGGTGTCTCTGTTGTTTTCTTCACATGCCTTCACCTTTCCTTTGTTCTGTTTTGGGAGAAATGGTGCCCACAGGCTTATCTGTTTTTAAATGGAATTTTGCAGTACCAAAAAGTTAATTTTTCCTGGACCTTGCATTGGGATATGGCCTCTTGCTGTTGCTCACATGATCTTTGCTAGGCAGCAACAGCGTTGATTTCAGCTGCATAATTTCCTGTGGCTCCCGGATGGTTTTAGCAGCATGATTCTGGCTGCCACACTGTGGGAAGCCAGCAGTGGCAGGAAACTTATAAGCAGAGTTTCGGCAGCCTGCGCCATGGCCCGGTCTGGAGCGGCTCCCGGGGCCCGGCAGGGCAGGGCTTAGTGGCAGCAAGATGTCAGCAGCTGCGGCCCAGCCTAGCCTTGGCCCAGGCCCCGCGGCCTCCCCTCCCTCACCTAGCCACCACTTCAAAAGCTGGAAACAAGAGAGCTTTTCACGCTCTTCTTTTCTTAGATATATGGATTTGTAGGGCGATTCTGCTGGTTTTTGGTTTTGTCAGCCATGGAGGAAGCTGTAATATTTCCACAGGGAAGGTCACTTCCTTTTCCTTACCAACAAGACTCAACTGGGGCAAACCCAGGACAGGTAGGTCATAGAGTGGGTCTTAGTAAAAAATATTTCTGTGTCTGTGATTGTTAACCTTGATTTATCAAGGGTAAAACATGCTTGACTCATTGGATTTTGTTTTGTGGAAAAATAACTGGACTTTTGATCATCAGGAGAGAAATGGGTGTCCTTTACTTCAGCAATGCTTTTGACAATCTTCCACACATTAGGATGATACAGTCTGAATGGGAGAAAAACCAGATGTGTACAAAACTCACTGGATTGTTAGGCTCAGCAGGTTGAGTCGAAATGAGTTGTACTCTACCAGGTTGCTGGTAACAAGTGAGGCAACAAAAGGACTGACCCTGCTTGGCACCTTGATTGTTCACATGGAGAAGTTTATGGAATTCTTGCATGTAAGGTGTTCTATAAACAGCAGACAAGGAGGTATCAGTTTTGTCTAGAGGGACCTGGAGAACTTGGAGGAATGGATTGACAGGAAATGGATTATATTCAACAAAGAGAAATCCAAATTTCTCTTCCACCTGAGAAGGAATATATCCCTTTGTAACTGTACATGCTGGAGACTCACTGCCTGACAAGCAGCTCCTCTGTAACAGGCTTATAGGATGCAGTGGATGGTAGGAGCCTGTGGTATGTCCTGGAAGCAAAGAAGACCAACAACAACTCTGTGAAGACAGTGGGCTTCTAAAGACTAGGGACCATTTAGCCTGGAAAAGAGATGGCTTTAACAGCAGCTCTTTGGCACTGACAGGCATTTGAGGAGGCACCAGCCAGTCTATTCACGTTAGGGTATGGGGAAAGGTTGAGAAGCACTGTGCAGGTGCTGAAACAAAAGAGAATCAGATCGGATCATCCAGAGGACAGTTGAGCAGCAGAGCAAAGCAGGCCAGAAAACTTATGTTGCCAATCTAGTCTGACCTCACATCCAGGACAGCTAGAGGGAGGTTGAACTGGAGATGTCCTCGGGTTTCCATCAGCCTGAGTTGTGTGCACATTCTTATACTATGGTCTTGTTTTATATTTGTGGTGGTAGGGACATGTAAAACCAGGGGCAGATTGTAAAAACAGTAGAGGAGTGGTTAGTGGGGCAGTCAAATTGAAGCTGCCATCTCAAGAACACTTACAACAGAGACTGCCCGTGCCACCACATAGTGACTGACTGTCTCATCTGCTTTGACTGCTTGCATAAATGCAGTCCTATGTCAACACCACAGTAAATTAGTTTTGCTTTCAACAAACACTCTCAGTATCTGTGCAATGGTGCTGTACAGCAGCAGTATGAAGTAGTTTAATCAATTTAGTCATTTAGTCAGTTGTGTGGGAGAATTTGAGATAGGTTTTGGCATGCAAAGGCAGCTTTATCTTTCTTAATATGTTCTTCTGTCATGGTCAGAAGCTCAAATTCATATTTGTGGTTTTGGTATCACGTTATTTGTTTGTATCATGTGTGGAAGGAGGTTATATATGGGAATATGAGGGAATATGTGTATCTTTAACAATTGCTGTTGTTGATAAATAACATTATCATTGTCAGATTCAGGACAGGGTTAAGAAAAAACTATACTGAAAAAAGTAGTACTTAAAAGTTGGTATAAAAGTGTAAGCATTATGGCTTTTTGTTTTGATTTGGAAAAAAAAAAGGGGTTCTAGCCCTTATGAATGTGAAAACAAACTTGTAAATTATATTTATAAGTCTAAATATTCCTTTAAAGAGGACGTCTAGATATTCCTTTAAATTTTTATTTATTCCTGAGACCTGTATAAAAGTTTGGAATGTTATGGCAGAGCCCCAGTCAAAAGTAGTTTGAAAAGTATCAAGAAAACCCTCATAATACCTTCAAAGGAGGCACTTAAAATGTTTCACACTGCATGTGTAGAAATGGAGGGGGGGAATGACATTTTTGTACTTTCTGATTTCCCATTTATCTTAGCATTCAAAAGCTGAAGCAGGAGGATGGCGAATGTAAGTTCTGATTGCAACAGGGCAATAATCAATTGCCTTGTAGGGGAGAAATGGCCTCTTCCAGCTTTTAAATACTGCATTGAGGCAAACCTTCCTATTGCTTTCTCCTACCTAGGATTGTCTCATTCCTGTAACTCCTGTTAGTGCTTCTGCACACGTGCACATTTAAAATAATTTTTTTAGAAAGCAGGTGCTCTAAAATCTATTTGAATCCCACTGCTGACATTATGCAACTAAAAAAATAGGATAAACTTTAGAGTCTAATGTCTTTTCCTTAATTTAATGTCTTTTCCTACCCACTCCTTTCCTTTTTTTTTTTTTGTCAGAGTACTTTACACGTCCTCTGACCCATTAAAAACAATCTGATTCATTTTCCATTACAAAAGGTAAAAGCTATATGTATTTCCAGTCTATTTTAACTGTATGTAACTTCATTGCCTGAAACATAATCTGTTAAACGATTTCTGAGCTTGAAAAGCAGGCTGATATCTGGCATTCTCATGGCACTCCAGACCTCTTAGGATCTGTGTGTTTCCATCCAGAAGAAATAACAAGTACCCAATGTTAAAAACAGACAATCTAATGGTTTCCTAGCCTGTTTGCTTTCAATATCTCTAGGAAAGAAGTGGAAGAAGCTGCTGAAAAGGTGAACAGGAACAAAGAAGGAGGTATAAAAGGGTTTATCATCATAAAAGGTGAGTGAAATAGAGTGGAAGTTTCCTGCTGTTTCTTGTGCAATTTCAACTGGCCATTTGCCCTAGCACAAATGGATGTGGGGACTGCACTAACAGAGAAATTATTTTGGATTCTATTGCACAGTAAATTAGATAGTGTCTTAGACATCTGTGTCTGAGCTGACTTTTCTTTTCCTCAGAGGTTTTTGAAAACCTCTCCAGTAATGGTGAATAATAATTAAGTTCCTACACAGTTTTTCATTCCACACCTCTGAGATCCTTCTTCTGTGACCTCTGGTATCCTTCTCTTACTGTTTTAGGGTATAACCGTCTCTACATTTCTGCAGAGGTTTCTCCTTCCAGACTTCAGCTACTGAGGGATAAATGACGATGTGCTGTGACCTTTTATACTAGCACTTCACAGTCCCATATGAATTGCAATTACATTTTCTCTTTTTGGCATGTGTGGCCCCTCAAGGCTTTACACAGCTGATGATCTGTGGCAGGTCTCTCCTGAGTATCAGAAACAAGATTGCCCAGACAAACAACAGCTGCACATTCATGTACAGAATTATTTCTCATGCAAAAAGGTATAAGAATTCTTCCTGGAAAAATAAATAAATTTAAAAAAACATCCAGAGATGAGTAAGACATTACTTAGTAATACAAATACAGGTTTTTTTTCCAATGGAAAACCCATTCTACTCCTACCTTAACAGTATACATTCATAACCCATACTTACTAATTATCTGTGGAAATTAGTTAGTCATTCAGTGATAGAAGAAAAAAACATGGGGAGCAGCATATACAATTAAAGATGTAGGAATTTATGTGTTCCTCTCGCTAAGAAAAATATTTGAAGTGAGTGGACTCCTAGAATTAAAATAAATGTGTCTGAGAGAAGATAGATACCCAAATCTGGAGACAGGGGATATACTAAGCTACCTGGAGAGTATCTAGAAGCTGTATTCATTATTTATATTCACTTATGAACATGTTTGTTAGTAAGCCTTTCAGTCAGTTTAGTAAGAAAACTTGAATGAGCATCTTGGTCTTGTGATTTTCCTTTGATTCCCGTTTTGTGGATTCAGCAGTACTGGGAGGAAAAAAGTCTGTGCAAGAAAGCAAGGATCTTGTTCTAAGTGCCCTAGGAGTTCAGTGAGATTCAGAAACTTCACAAAATAAAAGCTTTAAGAAAGATAACCATTAACACTCTAAGAAATTAAAACATTGCTTCACTTAGAATTTTGCATTAGGAAAAATATCCTCCCCCATTGCCCCGGTTATATGGATCTGCGGGTAAAAAATTTTGCCTTGCCATTATGAAATTTGCAATTGCATTGCCATCTGGACCTTGTGATCTTTTGTTATCAGACCAAACAAGTTCTCAGTGTGTTATAAAGCACATTTTTTAAAGGTATTCATCAAGTTTGTTTCCTTCTTGCTGAAGGAAAGTAAGAAAATGCCTGCTAAAGAGGGTAAAGAATAATTACTTTGTTTATTTGTTTGATTTGCCATGTCTTTGTGCTCAGTGTGACTTGTTTGTAAACAAGTCTCTTGGCAGACTAAGACTAGAGATCACTGCAATATTTTAAGAAACAGGGAGACATCATGTCTACTATATAGAGCTTTTTTAAAACTTACATTACATGGTAGATTTGCAAGTGTGGAAAAGCAGAAGTCTGGAATCAGTATAAAAATTATGTGGAAAATATTTGCTGAAAAAGCAGGTTGCTTTTAGAAATAGCATTTAACATTCATTTTTGACCATCACTTTTTAAAAAACGTGGCTCCATTAGACTATCTTCAACACTTATCTCGTCTTCAGTGTCATCCTTGTACAGAGAAAAGTATGTATGCAAGGAGTGCTTATTTCTTTCTTAGACATAGGAAGAAATATAGCCTTTGAAGAAGCCTTTGGTAAAACAGTTTTATAAATTAAAACAACAACAACAACAAAAATCCATAAGAAATCTGTATTCTGAAAATCCCCAGAAAACACATGCCTGCTTTGCTTTCCTCACTATATTCTATAGTATTGAAAAATTCCTCAACTTTTTAGTATTTTTATTTTATTTGACTTGATTCACTTGATTGTTAAAAAACATTGTCCAGAATCTGTGATTTGGATGGTAATAGAATCTTCATTTTAATGCAATTTTTTAGATTGCATAGCATGCAAATACCAGGGTCTGAAAATAGAAACTTAGAGCATGCATGTGACATGATTCTTAAAATACTGTTAGAGAGCACATGAATAATTTTTGGTGAAAGTTACTAGAATACTCTAATCAGGCAAAAACCTGTAATATGATGACTAACATGATGAATCCACCCTGTACATGGTAAATTGGAAATTACCTAGAACTGTGATATTATTGGATCTATTTAACAATTTAGGAAAAATTTGGGGTGAGCAAAAAAGCAGAACATTATCTAAGAACAGATATAAAGCAATTCAGTGAAGATTGGCATGAAATTAGAAGAAAAATCAGCCTTTGCTAATGACAATCTTTTACCTTTATGTGAACTTCCAGCTGGCTAGGGAGGCCTGTTTAAGAAAAAATGAGCAATCCCAGAAGAAAACAAATTAAATTACAGGAAACCACTTCTTACCAGTTTGAACCAGTTCTATATTTTCTACTGAAGTGTGATCAATTTTCTTTTACTCAAGTTATCAAATTATCTCCTCAGAGATTTTCAATTTCTTTGCAGCTGGTGGGTGCTTGGATAAAGCAGAGGACAGAATTCAGCTCACATTTTTTGAAGCGCTTTGGTATCTTTCAGGATAAAGAATTCAATGTAAATGTAAGATTATTATGTAGAAGAAGTGCTCTGAACTCGGAAAGCAATTAAAAAAGACAATGTAGAAATTATTATCAGGTTCATGAACAGAATAATGAAGGCTAATGCATCTTTTATAGGAATTGCAAATGCAAATGAGTAACAATGTTTATTTATAAACTATTATCAGTGTAGGCTGTGATGTGTTTGGAGATACAGTGTATTTTAAAATGAAAGACAAAATTGCTGGAACATCTAAAAGAAAAAAATAAAATCTACTAAATCCTGAATTCCAAGGTTATCATTGGGAATCTGTATGGTTAATGACAGTCAAGGAAATAAATAATATCTGTTTATGTAAATACTTTTGGTTGGCTTAAATATTAACATGATATATTTCTTATATGAGATTGTATAAATTTTAGGATGATAAAATGGAAATAAAATCAACTGTATTATGTTCTCAGTGCTAATATTATTCTGAATGAGCCTCCAGGAGAGACTTATCTGAGCTTAGCAACGTCATTGTACCTGATATGGCTATAGGAATATTAAATGAAAGCTACACCTGTACTTTGCCACATCTCTGCAAATAAACTAATTTCTCTTTGAATTTTGTAAAACCTGATTTTACTGAATTATATTAAAAATCAGGACACTTCTGCACAGTTTCTTTCTTCTCTACGCATCCAAACACAGATGTGTGTGGAAGGTGGAAGAGGAATTAATCGAGGAGTGGTGGTAGAGGTAGTTTTTATATATTCCCTTCCCTGTGAATTTTAATTTTCTAAAATAATTTACATTGATTGTGTGCTTAGACCCATAGCCCTGTGCTAGGATATCCTTTTGATGTATGAGGTCAAACTAATCTTCAAATGACCTCACTCAAAATAAGCAATTCTATATAGAAAGTTATGCTGGTTTGGGCTAGGGTGGACTTGCTTTTTTTCATACTTGTGGCTTTGGCAGTGTGTTTTGGGTTTGTTCTGAAAAGATTGTCAATGGTACAGGGATGTTTTTATTTCTGCTGAGCAGTTCTTACACAGAGTAGGTTGGAGCTTCACAAGCAGTTGGGAGAGGACAGTTGGCCCCAACTGACCAAAGGGGTATTTCGTACTCATGGCGTTATGCTCAGTATATAACCTGGGGGGAAGAAGGAAAAGAGGGATATTTGAAGTGATGGCTTTTGTCATCTGAAGTCACCATTACTCATGATGGAGCCCTGCTTTCCTGGGAGCAGCTGGACACCTGCCTGCCCATGGGAAATGGTGAATGAATGAAATATCTTTATTTGCTTGCATATGTGACTTTTGCTTTACCTATTAAAATGTCTTTATCAAAACCCATGAGTTTATTCAAGTTTACTTTTCTATGTCTCCCCCCATCCCACTGCACGGGAGTGAATGAGCAGCTGTGTGAGGCTTTGCTTCCATCTGGGGTTAAACCATGAGAAAATCAAAACATCTTCTTGTGGGGAGAGCTGTCTGAGAATGCTGCTATTTGATTTCAGTAATTACTGAAAGGTTGTCAAGAGGGGTGGGGAAAGGTAGTACCATCCAGTACCTGNTTCTAAAATAATTTACATTGATTGTGTGCTTAGACCCATAGCCCTGTGCTAGGATATCCTTTTGATGTATGAGGTCAAACTAATCTTCAAATGACCTCACTCAAAATAAGCAATTCTATATAGAAAGTTATGCTGGTTTGGGCTAGGGTGGACTTGCTTTTTTTCATACTTGTGGCTTTGGCAGTGTGTTTTGGGTTTGTTCTGAAAAGATTGTCAATGGTACAGGGATGTTTTTATTTCTGCTGAGCAGTTCTTACACAGAGTAGGTTGGAGCTTCACAAGCAGTTGGGAGAGGACAGTTGGCCCCAACTGACCAAAGGGGTATTTCGTACTCATGGCGTTATGCTCAGTATATAACCTGGGGGGAAGAAGGAAAAGAGGGATATTTGAAGTGATGGCTTTTGTCATCTGAAGTCACCATTACTCATGATGGAGCCCTGCTTTCCTGGGAGCAGCTGGACACCTGCCTGCCCATGGGAAATGGTGAATGAATGAAATATCTTTATTTGCTTGCATATGTGACTTTTGCTTTACCTATTAAAATGTCTTTATCAAAACCCATGAGTTTATTCAAGTTTACTTTTCTATGTCTCCCCCCATCCCACTGCACGGGAGTGAATGAGCAGCTGTGTGAGGCTTTGCTTCCATCTGGGGTTAAACCATGAGAAAATCAAAACATCTTCTTGTGGGGAGAGCTGTCTGAGAATGCTGCTATTTGATTTCAGTAATTACTGAAAGGTTGTCAAGAGGGGTGGGGAAAGGTAGTACCATCCAGTACCTGAATGGAGCCTGCAAGAAAGCTGGAGAGGAAATATCTACAAGGACATGTGACAGGACACATGGAAGTGTCTTCACACGGAAAGAGAGTAGGTTTAGATTAGATATTAGATACGAAAATCATTTGAGGGTTTTAAGGCACTGGAACAGGCTGCCCAGGAAAGTTAGGGGTGCCCCATGCCTGGAAGTTTTCAAGACCAGGTTGGATGTGGCTTTGAGTAACTTGGTCTAGGGGGTTGGAACTAGGTGATCTTTGAGGTTCCTTCCTACCCAGGTAATTCTATCATTCTATGTTTCAATGATTCCGTCTGGAACTATGGCTTGGATAGCTGACCTACTAAATGGGCAAAAGTCTTTGAGGACAGAGGGTTGTTGTTGTCATGCTCTATCTGGAGGCCAGTTATAGGTAATTTCTTGGGGATCTGTCTTGAACCTATCCCATTCAATGTATTCTATTCTTCTGTGGTTGTGTCCTCACAAAATTTGTGGATGAACCAAACAAGCATGTGGTTGATAACAGCTTCTTAAAAGTCCATGGAGAACTTGAAGGAATGGACCAAAAGGAATGCTATTAAATTAAACAAGGATAAATGTAAATGTCTGTGTCAGGTATGGACTAACCCCTTTTAATGGTACAAAGACTAGCACTTTGTGTTGCCTAAGCAGTGACTGACTGATGAAAAACTTTTGAAAAGGCCCTGGAGATACCAATGGACAGAAACCTGATCAGAAACATAGGCAGTAAGTAGATTGAGGAGATCCTTTTTTTCCTTCATCATTTTCTTGACACATTAGATCACCTCTAGAGTACTATATCTAGTTTTATAACCATCATTCAGATTATTTGTTTCTTGGAAGAAGTTTAATTTACTTGAAGTAAATTTAAACAGACGACTACAAAATCTCAAAGAATAACACCTCTTTTGTTTTAATTAAGTAGTTAGCAGCTTTTTTAATGTAATCTGTCTCTCTCTTTATCTCCTGCTGCCTTACTCCAAGGTACCTGCAGTTTGTCCATGCCTTTTTGATTTATACCTACCACTATTAATGGAAAATAATAGACACAAGGAAAAGAAGAATGAAATCTCAAACTGAATACTAACAAAGAAAAGAAGAAAAACCCCAAGAAAATATGCGTAAATATCTTAATATAAGATTAATTTTATTTCAGTGAGATATTTAGGTCATGTTTTTATTGACCTTGTTTTGCTAGTAATTTTGTGGTGAACAGAAGGAATAAGAATTTAGTAGGAACTCAGGTTTAGATTTCTGCCACCAGCCTCTTCCAATAAGGAATAATTACCCAAATCCAGACAGTACAACTGAAATCCAAGGCTGGCTAAAACTGACCAGAGGAAGTCATGGGAACCATTGTAGAATTGCCAGAATATGTCAGGAACAGCTCAAGTACATAAAGCAGTTGCTGATAGCAAATTTCAATCACTGTGATACTCATTGTAATAAAAATTGATAAATTGTTTATAAAGTTACACATTTTCAAAAGCTGCTATGAATAGTTTCTGACTGTTTTAATATGAAACCAAGATCAAACAAAACATTCAAACTTGAGATAATATAAGCATGGTAAACTAAAATGCAAAGATGATGGAACAAAACCATGATACATTATGTAGGAAAGAGCATATTCATAAAGAACAGTGAGTGAACTTAGCATATCTTTACAAAGCAGATGAAGCAAACAAAATATCCTTCTAAATCAGTCTTACCAGGAAATATCAATACTGAAATTTTAGGTCCTGTTTAAGTTTCCTGAATAGTGGCGAAGGTCTGTGGACTGTGGTTTTTTTTATTAGATTACTTCTCCAAGGTGGGCTCCATGTCTAACAGGAGCCAACATTTTGCTGTTGTGGTAATGAAGGTTAACAGTATCCTGGCCTGCAATAGGAAAAATGTTGACAGTGGCCAAGTAAGATGATCCTGCCCCTCTACTCAGCTCTAAAATGGTAAAGGGACTGGGCCACCTCATTTGAGCAAAGTTTGAGATAGCTGGACTGTTCAGACTGGAGAAGTGAAGATTCAGGGGAAATATTGTCAATGTGTGCAAATACCTGAAGAGGGACTACAAAGAAAATGGCACCAGGCTCTTTTCAGCAGTGCCGAGTGACAGGACAGGAGACAATGCCTGAAACACAGGAACTTCCATCTGAATGTCAGAAAGCACTTTTTCAGTGGAAGGGTGACTGAACACTAGCACAGGTTGCCCAAAGCAGCTGTTAAATCTCTTTCCTTAGAAATACTCAAAAGGCATCTAGACTTTGTCCTGGACAACATTTTCCAGGTGATCTTCCTTGGGCAGGGGTGGTTGGACAACACAATCTTCAGCAGCACTTTCCAGCTTCATCCATCTTATGATTCTGTGATAAAAGCAGTGAATTAGTAATAGAAACCAATTGCTTTTCTAAATAAATAGAAAGCTTTGTGACTTTGGCAAAATTATTTACAATTTTACTTGCAAATTTTTCTGCAGATATTTCATATTTTTTGTTGTTTACTAATTTATTTATTTATTTTTTAGTTCCTTTTACAAGGCTACCAACTTACAGAAAGAACCTATCACAAGAAAATATTAAGGAATTTTTCAGTATTCACATATTTTTTTTTACCTTAGAGATGGATATACCTTGGTGCAGAGACACTTTATAATGACCTGTGAACATCTCAGTGAAATTGTGAGTGGCATCATTCATCTCAGTAATGAGGTATCATAAAGGAGGCATGTATAAATAGGTGTAAACCTTTAGACAAGTTTTGTGAAGAACAGAGTTATCCTTTATCTGAAACTCTAAATTCACGACCTTCATAGAAGCTACAGTTTTGTGTTAAGTGTAAAAAGGCTATTGCCAGATTTGATTAGAACAGACAGATTTTCTCCTCACAGACATAAATTAATTTAAAATATGATTTTTAATTGCTTTGGTTTAATGCAAATAAGATTAGTTCAGTCTTTTGATTAATTGTTTATTATTTATAAATAGTAGGAAAATACATTTTCTGAATTTGTACAGAAAATAAGAGAAATGCTATTACAAATATCAAATTTTTGCCTACTTATCCCCACCAAAATCTGCTGTAAAAGTCTAGATCCTGTCCATAAGAATGCTTATCATTTCTTTAGGCTGAGGGCTGATAGTTGCATACTTTTCATGGATGAAATATTTACTAATTAATTCCCTCCTGCAATTCTAATTTAAGCAGCCTAGTTCCTTATATTACGCAACACAGTGATTTAGTGCAGCTGTACAAGAGGCAGTTCACAAGGAGTGATCCTTGTGCATAAAAATTACATCTTCAAATGTGCCTGTGTCTTGTATGTGAGTTTAGCATAACACCAACACAATTCAATTAAAAATCACAATGGCTTTATCATTGTGCTTAGATCAAAGAATAAATAGCTGTAGGGAATTCAATTAAAAATTACTGATGGAACATACTGGTAGTATCTGTTGTTTAATATGGAGTGGTTTGTCTTAATTTATATTTTGGTCTATGTTCCTCTGTTTGTCTTCACAGTAGTGTTTCTGAGTGATTAATAACTACTGATAGTATTCAGGCTTGCCTGACAGCGTGAAATTCAACTTCAGAAGCACATGTCTATATTGTTGCTTCTCCCTTGGTCTTGCAGATACTATGGCTGAAGGTGTTATCACACAGTTTCTAGTACTTAAAAAATGTTTCATGTTTGATTAATTTTTGATTCCCTGTGAAGTGACAAGAAGTGTGTTGACTCAGGCTAGCCAGTGCAAGATGCCAGTCTTGCAAGCATAGAGCAGTTGTGGCTGGAAGGAGTCTGTAATTAGTTTGTCCAACTCCCCTGCCATGGGCAGGAGCACCTTCCACTAGACTAGACTGCTCAAAGTCCGAGCCAGGCAGAACTTGAACCTTTCCAGTGATGGCGCATCCACGGCTTCTCTGGGTAGTCTGTTTCAGTGTCTCACTATCAGCATAGTAAAAAATGTCTTCCTTATGCTCAGTCTAAAACGATACTTTTCATTTTAAAACTATTGCCCCTTTTCCTGTCACTACAGGCTTTTGTAGAAAGTCTCTCTCCGTCTTTATTATAAAGCCTCTTTAGGGATTTAAACATTGCCATAAGGTCTTTTTGAAGCCTTCTCTTCTCCAGACTGAACAACCCCAATAATTCCATTGTCTGAAGGGGCCTATAAGAAAGTTGGTGAGGGCTTTTTTACAAAGGCCTGTAGTGAAGGGCCATGCCTTCAACCAAAAGAAGGCAGATTTAGGTCCAGTAAGACTTATTTTCTAGCTGCATATTAGTGGATTAAGAAGATACCCTTGATATATTTCAAGAGTTTCCTGGATGGCTTATGTCTTGGTGTGCTGCTTTTCCAGCAGATGTCAGGATGACTGAAGTCCCCCAATGGGATCAGAGCCTGCGACTGTGTTTCTTCCTGATGAAAGAATGCTACATTACCATACTCCCTTCTATCACACACCCTGCTGTAAATACCAACCACAAGATTTCCTTTGTCAGCTGGCCTTCAAATTGTTACCAATAACTCTCAACCCATCCATTGCTGCCTTTCAAAGGCAGCTTTGTGCTTTCAATCCATTGAATGCAGCCTCCTTACCTCGCCTTGCTTGCTTGTTGCCTCTGAATGGTATATAGCAATTTTTGTTACCTGTGTCTTGGTTTAAGCCCAGCACTACCCAACCACTCACTCACACTCTGACCCCAGTGGAACGCAGATAAGAATCAGAAGTAAGACTTGTAGGTTAAGATACAAACAGCTTAATATTGGAAAGAAGTTAAATAGAATAATAACAATGAGGATAATGATGATAATTAATAAGCTAAGAAAAAAAAAGAGAAAACCCAAGGAAAACAAGTGATGCACAATACAGTTGCTCACTGTCTCCTGACTGATGGCAAACCCCCATGGTGCACCATGACTAGCCTCTGTTTCAGGTAACTCCCTCAGTTTAAATACTGGGCATGATATTCTGTAGAGTTTGGGTCACCCACCCTGACCATGCTCCTTCCAGTGCTTTGTGCACTCCCTTACTGGCAGAGCAGAAGACACTGAAAAAACCCCTGACTAAAGGTAAGCAATGCTTGGCAACAACCAAAAGACTGGTGTGTTATCAGCAGTATTCCTATAATGAATCCATGTCCTCCAAACATAAGCAGTGCAACAGTCCATCTCCACTGCTTCTTCCTCCTCACACTTTTCTCCTGCTGTAGTGTTGTGTCTCTTCAAGAGAATACAGTCCATCACACCTGTCTCCAATATGGATTCAGTTCTTCAGGAAAAGTGTGGGTCCCCCATGAACCAAAGTTTCTGCCAGAAAACCTACTTCTTTGTGGGCTTCTCCATGGACTGCAGTTCCTGCCTGGAGCCTGCTTCAGCTTGAGCTCAGGCTGCAGCTTCTTTCAGGACATCTATACTTGGTCTAGCATGGAGTCCTGCACAGCCTGCAGGGTGGATATCTGCTGCAGGTCCTACCATGGTCCTACACAGATTGCAACAGAACCTCTGTGCTGGCACTGAGTCTCTCTTGGAGCCAGCTGGAACTGGCTCTCTGACATGGGGACAGCTCCAGGTGTCTTCTTGTAGAAGCCCTTCCCATTAAAACCTTGCCATGAGAACGCAGTATAGAGCTGTATCACAGGCGGTCCTCTTGATGCCTTGATAGGCTACCAAGAACAGAGTCTAGACAGTGTTAAAGAGTAAAGTAGGTATTTATTAAAAAGGGCTTTAAAGGAAACACCTTGGGGAGTACCAGGGCCTGGCTGAGGCTACACCCAAGATGCATGACAGGTCACACATTTTTCACACCTTTATAAGCTTTGGTCCATTTACATATTGGGGTTAATTGTCCAATTTTAGGTTATGAAGTCCCATCCTTCCAGATTGCTCTCCTCAATTCACTTTTATTTATACTTTTTGGGCCCAAAGCTGCAATGGTGTCCTTGGATCTCAGACTGGAAAAAGATTGTTTTGTCCGACTAAACTGTGAAGAGAACTTGCTAATGCTTTATATGCAGTTCAGAGTTACATACTAATGCAGTACAGAATCTGGAAAATACGAAAGCTAAAACTTAAGGTATCATCCTCTTAATGCCTAGTTCATCAGCAGCCCCTGCCTCTTTTCTATTACTCAAAATTCCACCCTTTTCTCCCACTAAGTCCAGTTTAAAGCTGTCCTTATAGGTACCTTTTGATACTTTTGCCTCTATATATACTTACAAGCTGGTTATCCTCAAAAAAATATAAACTCAAGCCATAACCTGCATCTTCCGAAACATCCCCAAGGACTCCTTTTGAAAGGTTTTATCTTCAACAGCAAAGGATTTTAGGAACAGAATTTTAACATGCAAACTCTACAGGGATTATGCAGCTGAACAAGCATTGGCTCTGTTTTATTGGCTTTTGTGCCATGACAGTGTCTGTGTTACTGCTGGTGCCTTGGGTGTTTCCCAATGTATTGGAGAGGGATGAATGCCAGGGTGGAGGCTTGTGACCTGGATTTCTCTATCTCACTCTTTCCTAGCCCTTTTCAGGCCACTTGTAGTCAATTCTCTTTTTTTTTTTTTTTCTTTTCCAGTTGTTCTATGTGTTTGGAAGAGTTCTGAGATCATGAACTTTTGGAAACTTTCCTGTGCTTTATAGGAAGCATTGTGATCAAAATGTCTATGGCAGACATCCCTGGGGTTCATCTGCTTTGTGTCAGAAGACTTATGTTGGTTTCCTCCTTCTATTTGTGGCTAAATTTTAAAAGGAAGTTTCAGACATTTGTGGAAGTGACTCAAAGTCATTCTTCGTTGCCAATTTAGTTACAGCTCACTTGGTGTTTTGAACTGCTTTAGCAACTGACTGCTATTCTTTTGGAATGAACTAGAAAAGTATAAGCAGCAGGTAAAATATATTAAAAGCTGCATTCACATGGATCTTCTCACTGTTAAAAGATCATAATTTTCCAAACTCACTTGAGATGTACACAGTATGTATCCTTCCTATCATCTCTTTGATATATTTTATAAAGTGCTCCTAATTATAGTTTTCTCCAAAATATCCATTTTCCTATTATGTAGATAAAATACATGTTCAAAATGCAGTTTCCCTCATTGTGTGATATTCTCATTATCAGACTTCGTAGCATTGGAATGGAATGACCTAAAACAGAGCTTGAAAGACTGAGGTCCTTCACCTGGCCTCCTATTCAGTATCTGCCCCGAGCACACTCATAGTTGGGCAAATTTCCCTACTCCTCTTATCTCTTTTCATCAGTTCATCCTCACTTCCAGAGACACATTTTACCTATAATCCTACAAATCACCCCCAAAAAACAAGTGAAAAACCCCCAAACAGATAAGGCATCTCCTTAGTATTTACTCAGATATCCAGTGTTTGTGCGTTCATGTGAAAACAATGTCTCTGTGTGTATATGTATGTGCATAAGTATGTTTATGTGTGTGTGTGTGTGTACATTAACTTCTACAGAAAGTAGAAAATCTATGTGTTATTAATTATAGGTCTATGCATTATAATCCTGTATTCAGAGAATGAATGTCTATTTCTGTTTACAGATTTTAAAAAAATAAATACATTAAATAAATAAATACAATAAATAATTACATTAAACCAAACTTAAAATAAAGATTAAAAAATAGTTCCTTTTGTCATGTTCTGTTATAAACTGAGAATGGGAGCAGAAACTGCCATAAATAAGGAGAGCTTGCTAGATAAAGGACCAGAATCTGATCAAACTGGAGAGTATCAGAGTAACATATGCAGATGTGGCACACGTTGGTTGCTTTTGAAAAACAGGTTCTGCATCACAAACTCAGTAGCCAACTTTTCTGCCAGACTGATTATCATTTCATTTTGTCCCTAATGTGGAGTAAGTGATAACAGTATTCCAATTCCATGCAATTAGCTGCTCTGGGAGATTTTAAAACACTCTTAAGATAATGGCATTTTCTTAAGGCTCATTTTACTTCCTTTCTCTATAGATTTTTATATATCAGTTGTTCTATGTGTTTGCCAGAGTTCTGAGGTCGTGAACTTTTGGGAACCTATCTGTGCTTTATAAGAAGTGTTGTGATAAAAAAATCCATATAACAGAATTATCCCTGGGGTTCATCTGCTTTGTGTGAGAAACCTTATATGGGTTCCCTTTTATCAATTGTTGATGAATATTGTTATTAAGACAGGACACAGTGGTTTCTAACAATACTAGCTTTCTTTTCTCTTAACTGGGGTGTCTTGAGGTTGTTTCAAAGTTTTTTTGGTTGTCCAGGCTTAACAGCTGAGGAGGCCAACAGCATGGCATGGCACAACAAAAGAAATTCTATACTGAAAAGTAGTAATAACATTCATATTTTAAGAGATGATAGTGTTGGGAACTGTTGAGGTCAGTGGATTTATTTATTATATGGCCCTTTATATTTTAGCTTTATTTTCTCTGTATCTAGTTGCAGTGACAGGAAAGTGATTTACTTCTTTTTTGAAACCTCCCCCAAAAAAAAGACTGAACTAGAGCAAGGCATTAATAGCTTATGATATTTAATTCTTCTATATGTTACTGTTCTTTTTGAAAAATTTCAGACACCTTTTGTAGAAATCCTGCCCTTAAAGTGTTGATCTTTCTCTCTTTTAAAATAGATTTTAAAGACATTGTCCTAGAAAAATTACTTTTAAAGGTCTATGTTTTATCCAACATATCAGACTATCAATAATTTTAAAAATGTTTTAATCAATTAGTTGTTTAAATAAGTTTCAAGACTAAAAGGTGCAAAAGACTTCTCATTTTTTGCTTGAAATATTTGACTCATGACATAAGAAACAAAATAATGACAAAAACACGCTAATAGTAACATGGGAGTTTTAGCAGGTTGTACCTGTCATGATTTGACACTGGCCAAATGCCAGGCACTTATGTTTGTTTCACTGCTCACTGCTCACACAAAATGTTATTGTGGGTTACTCTCCCTAGAAAACAATATTGCTCAGGCCCTGTTCACACACTGGGATAAAAAAAAGTCATGGTGCTTTTTTTTTACTTTGGTTTTTTTTTTTTTTTCCTACTTTGTTTAGTTTTGTTTTGCTTTTGAAGAATTTATTATTTATTTCCAATCTATGGTTTAATTAAGCTACTTCTAGATGGAATTAAGGCAAATTTTAGCAATGATTATAAAACATAAGGAATCACAGTAATAAAATCAATAAAGAACCTCTGGACAAAGATGCCTTTAATACTCCAACTTTTGTTCAACCTGAAGTAGTCAGGCTGTTAAATTATTCAGTTGATCATTGAAGGTCCCTTCCAGATGAACTTAACTCTTCTAGTCTAGTCTAGTCTCATCCAGCCATCTAATTAGAAGTTCCAAAAGAACCTTTCTAGACAAATCTGATTCAGTGAATACCATGAGCCAATAGGACCCTCCTCTCTAAGCCAATACTTTGAAAATCACATTTGATACAATATTCAAAGATTGCTATGCTAGAGGCTGATTTCCTCTAGAAAATGAGATCTTCATCCTCACTAAGTAAACCATTTTAGGAGAGCAAAGTCAACTTGACCGATATTGCATACATCACATCAAAACACTAACAACCCTCAACAAGTTCATATTTTAATATAGAGGTAATTTAGGCAAGTACAGCAGAGCAGGGAGAAGGCTCCGACCCAGGCAGCAGGTCCCAGAGCAGCCGTACTCTGTTCTCTCCCTGTCCTCGGGCATCTGGCTGATGAGATTCACAACACCCCAAAGTCACTCTAACCCACACTGTCTGCACTCAAAGTTTGGAGCTGAGAGAAGCAAAGATGACATGGAGCTGCTTCTGCACAATTCCCTTAAGCTGAACTAAACTCATATCTCTTGTGATCTTCTGAGGTAGCAGCAATAACAGCAATCATAGCAGCTTTCCCCCCTCATGTTGAGCTGCAGCTCAAGAGGAATAAAATATGTCATGTGCACTCTTGCAGGCTTGAAACTGAGCAGCTGCTACTGGAGAATAAATAGTATTATAGCATTATGTTACAAAATATTGAAAATGTTGTGGCTACCAAAACACAGTGGCATGATAGTGTAGGCAAATTTTGGATTGGAGAAGAGAAATTCCACTACATTTTTCTTGCTAATCATGGAATCCTAATGATTTTAACATAATCATGGGCATAGCAAAATAAAAGTTGTTCATTTTACCTTCCTTAATTCTAGTTAATGGATTTTAAATGGTTATGCTACAGATAAATGTTGCTTGAATCAATTGATTAATTCAGTTGATACATAAATTATGTTTGCTGTATTTTCCTGCAAAGCCCACAATATTGTCTTACCCAAGAATAGAAATTTTTGCTATTTTAATTTGTTGTTGCTGTTGTTTTAAATTTGTTTTGTTTTGTTTTTAATGAAGAAAACCCTCAAAGCTATCCTTTATTATTTATTTATACAAAAATATAATTTGCTCTTACTCTGGTTTGTTGTGACCCTCCTTGGATACACAACAATTCTGTTTCAATGATTTCCTTTAAAGAACTACTGCTTTGTAAAATAATCACATAATTGCAGCTCTTAACATTTTATCTTTCATTGTCTTTTTTTTTTCCTGAAAGCAAAAACAGAGTTATAGTGAAAGAAAACCATTATTAAAACTTGTCAGGCAGGTGCTTTCCCTTTTGTATGGCAAGATACTATACTAAGCTGTTTTCAAAGAAATAAAGAGAATATATCAATATTTTGACCATTATCTAGGATTTAATCTGTGTTATACTTTTATAAGATTGTAGGATGTTTCGTGGTATAGTTTTTCTGATGCAGCAGTAGATTGTATGCTTGCAAAATTATTTGGAAGTAGCTGTCATGATTTTAGTGGAATAATGAAGGTGCTCAATTTTATTTACCCTCAAAAGCTGGAAGGAAGAACAAATTTCAGTGTTCTAGAAATTATTTCACTTCTTGTGTTTCTTTGTGTGAGGCAATGCACACAGGAAAGGATTATTTTTAAATTTTCATCCATACCAACTTTCTTAGTTGAAAGCTTATTGTTTACAGATTTATTGGAATCCATGTATCATATAGACATAATGCATCCTTTAAAATATTTAAAACTTCCAATTTAAATAAAAAATAAACTAAGATTATATAGGTTGATTGTATTGAATGTTAGCTATTGCAGTTAGGTGATACTGGGTTGATTTCAGTGAGAATATTGACTTTTATCATGCTAACTTTTTTTTACTAGTCCTAGAAAATACACCTCTAAAGGAAAATTTGAAATCCTGAATTACTGTTCTTGTCAAGATGTATTTTGATGTTTTATCTCATATGGCTGTTAGCATGTGCATTTTTAAAATTACTTTAACTAAAGCTTCACATTCTCATTTGATTCAATAAGGTATGACTAGTTGATACTGATCAAATATTCAGTGGGGGAGACAGAAAATAGCTAACATGTTTCCACAGAAAAGTCACCTACACTTTCTTTCCAAATGATAGTGCAGTTATAAGGCTACATTACTGAAATGCCTACGAGCCAATTTAATTAGTCAGCTAAATGAAACTGTCAGAAATTTAAGAAACATGTTTTTAGTAAATTATAGCCTTAGGTATTTCTTAATTTGCTCTGTAACTTCAACTGGAAAACCTGTTTATAATATACTATTTATTCAGCATGGATGAAGGTTGCTTCACATTTACTTTTATCTTCTTGCTGTCTGGCCATTTCACAGATGTTTGAATTTAATAAGAAGAAAAGTGTCTGGAGACATTTAAAAAAGAAAGAAAAAATGATATTTAGGAGTTTTATAATAATTCTGTTCTTGCCAACAACAAAAGTGAAGATCATGTTTTTGATTCAAATTCTAGATTATGGAAATGAATGCTACAGACAAAATTAATAGGTGTAAAATTATGGTAATTATAGCCATGGTAACTAAATTTCCTCATGCATTAGAAACTAAAGGCCTATGTTACAGTACTTTAGGTCAGGCATGGTATCATTGACTCACAGGATATCTGCTCACAATAACCCTTTTATGAAGTGTGTTTAAGTGGTCTATTAAAACACAAAAATGTTTCATAATTAAAAAAGCAAGAAAGAAAGCAAGAAAGAAAGAAAGAAAGAGGAAGTAAAAAAGTGTCAAGCAGAGATGCTGAAGTACTAGTAGTACTGTAGCCTTTCACTTAAATTCCATAATTACTTACTTGAAACCTGTAGCCCCTTTTCCACTTATTTTGAAGCTGTATGTTAGAAGACAGAGTGGTGGAACCCATCCAACACTGACTTATCAAAAACTTGGCATTGTCAATGTATTTTTGTGTTTAATACAGGAGCATTGAGTAACCACAGCGTGGAAACCACATTACCTGAAATAGCACATTGAAAGGTAAAACTGATACAGGATAGAATTATTCAATTATTACCATTACTTCCAGACATACTACAGAGTTTGTCTGTACTGCCTTAAGAAAAAGGCAGTTGAAAATGATTGAAAATACTCATGTTTTCTCACATCTATGTTCTACAAAAGTTAAAAGGAGAGAGAACACCAAGATTTAGTAATGTATATGCTAAGAGAATTTTGAAATGCACCAAATTTTTAATTCACAATTCCTACTTACCATTTATGTTATTGCTGGAATACTCCATTATGTCAATTCTATGAAAAGAAAATAATTAATTTCTTAAGAAATTCTATCCCAGAGCCATTAGGACTGGAGTGATGTCAATCTGTCACAAAAAGAGGCTTCTCATTGAATGATCTGTGTAAAGACAGAAACAATAGTATCACTAGGAAGGCATGATCTGCTCAACCACACTTTATCTCATACAATTTCAGCTGGCTTTGGCTTGGAATTTCTCCTGCCATTGAGTACAGGGATAGCTGAAGGATGGAAAATTAAATACTGCCTTCACTGTATTTATTCTTTGAAATTTGTCACATCAGTATAATTTGAGCAGTCCTTGTGAGTCCAGTCTCTCTGTGACTTGTAAACAGTTCATCAAATTCAGAAATACTGACTCCTCATTTTTGTTCAAGAACTTAGACATTTATGAAAATGAAAGTAAATATATACAATTTTGCTTCCCATGCAATCACATTACCTTCAGTTACTACTACACAACCCATGCATACATCTGAGAATTCTTCCAATAAAAAAATTGTAATTTGTTTGTCTGGAAACTAACACCGATAAATGCCTCTAATTTTTTTTTTTTCCTTGTGATGCCAGCAATCCTATTTTACTGAGAGACATCTTTGAATGATGTCTCTTATGCCAAATGAGATGAATTCTCTAGATAAAGAAATTGACATGCAGATAAAAAAGTAGCTGTTGCTTCTCATTCTAAGTTATTTCTGGGTTAAGCCTGTTCTAAAGGAGGCAGTCTCTGGTATCACTACATTATCAAGGAACACAATGCAAATTAGCGTGAACCTGTAGAGCAAAGCAGACTAAGGCTGAGAATTTGACACCTATAATGTGTCTTCATTAATTTACTTCTGACTGATTCTAGATTGCTTCCATGCTCTAAATTTTCATAAGCAGATGCAGCATATCTTCTATTTCCCTTAATACTAATTGAATCCAGTTTGCTGGCTACAATCTCCCTATGTGTGGTATTCTGAAGAGAGGTAATGGAGATAATTCAGTTAAAAACCTGCTCATAAACAGAATAGTAATGCAGATGCTCCGTTTACATGTTAGATAATATAATAAAAAATAAAACAGGCTGATGCCTATTACAAAATTCATATCAAACACAGTAAATTACTTGTCGGGCAAATAATACATATCTTTGTAAATAAGGTATGTTTCTTTAGACAGTATGATGCAATTTTATTTCTCTATCTTGTGGAAATCAGAATGTGAAAACCTGCCACCCGTGAGTATTTGTAGATCAGATGTTTTGTACTATCTACAGGTAGATTTAGACAACATGCCTCAGTTCAGTGCAGAAGGTTTTCTTGAAAAATGCAGCTTCAGGGATTCTATATTTCCAAATAATTTCATTGATATTTCATTCTACTATGTAATAGCATTTTCCAGAAAATAACACAGTTCTGAACTGTCTCCTTCAAATGAAATAACCTGTCATTTACTTTTCCACCAGGAAAATTTCAGAAAAATAGTCTCTTATTTATATCTGACTAGTAACATAACACTCATTACCAAAACAACAATGCTCACCTGAGAAACTACAGTTAAGTGAATAATTGACTTAACTGTCTCAATGAACACCTAGACCATGAGCAAATTTTAAGGGAAAAAAAAATATCTCTGTGAATAATTCTAGATTTGTAGACTGTGAGCCATTTATTGGAGAACCACTTTTTATGTGTATAAGATTAATTCCTTCTAAGTTCTTCTGATATGCTACATGAATTAGGTGGAGCTGTTTTCTTTCACAGATGTATGGGAGTAATTCTAAGGTTAAATTTTCTGGAGCAGTACTCACTTTTTCTAAATCAAAACCTTTTTGATTTAGAATTTGTAGAATTTATTTAAAACATGTTGCACCTATGAACACTATTTTCAGTGATTTTATTGTTATTACAATATGAAGGAAAAATAATTATGAAAGACCTTTTTCTGGCTGGAAGTTATCAATGTTGTCTCCCTATGTATTCTTTTTGTAGTGTTGAGGTACTTTGCAATTGTTATTTAGTATCTTCTCAATTTTAATTTCAACTGTTCTTCATAAATAAAGATTGTTAATATTTTCCCTGCTTTTCAAATGGAAAATTTAATTATTTAAAGATTTGGCAATAGCCAGTATAAGCAGTTTTTCATCCAAATCCCTATGTTTGAAACACCCATCTGGGAACATCAGGTTTGGATTTTACTTTTTAAGTTTATGTTCAGTTATTTTCTGAACTTTACAGAGAGACAGACTAGATTGTATTTTATGCCAAAGATCCATGGAAGAGAAAACTAAGCAGCAGATGATATCACTGTCGTGGTATGGAACTGTATCAAAATCTCCAAGTGACTCTGTAGTCAGTTTATGTCAAATAGTAGAATTTTTTTATTTTTTCAATTTTTTTCTGGGAGAGGGCTAGTACTGTGTACTTGGAGGATTGATAGAGAAATTGATACACTGGAGTCTATGAGTTTATGAGTTCCTTTAAAATAGTGGTGCAGAACTGTAATGAGAGTATTTGATACAGGTGATTAATAGTTGATTTACAGAAGGCAGAATTTAATGCTTCAGGTTTCTTAAATGGAATGCTGGTGATTATATGCTTTCTAGTTTAGACATCCTATAATATCTTTTTCGGCTTCAGAAGGCTCCTAACCTGAGACATCAAGGCGTCTTTGCTGGTAAATGAAATTTTACTCCTAATGAACAACAGTTTCCAAAAATAATTGCTGTGCAGTCTTTTATCAAGATTTCTTTGCAATACAGTTTAGTTAACAGAACATAAGATAGGCTGTGCCCTTAAAATCCTCTTTCACTCATCCCATTTCCCTCCATTGAAAGTCTGAGAGGGAGGTTGAATGATTAGCTCAGCCCACTCAAAATCTATGTGTTTAATGTCATTGTCCAGAAGGACTGCCTATCTCTATGACTTTCCTTTTAGAGATTATGTAAAATGATGGCATGTAGTGACACTTATATTCTTTTGCCAAAATATAAATAGCAGAGAGAGAGGCATAAATACCTAAAGGAAAAGACCACATGTATATTCCTTCCTTACTCCTGGCGTTTCCTGCAGCCTTAGCAGAGGCTCATTAGTATTTTCTTGAAGAACCAGTTAGACCTGCTGGCTGCAGACTCCATCAGCCTCTCTGTTACACATCTCTCTGTGGGGCTGAGCTCCCCTTAGTTCAGTGCTTATGAAATACAGGTTCTTTGTTCAGTGTTGATGTGAATGTGTCTCTGCATCTTTTTTAAACTAGTTTTGAATGTTATCATACGTGACAGGTTTCCTTAATAACATTTTTCATATCCATAATAAAAATTACATTGCAAGCACATAAATGGTTCTCCAACACCTGCAATATTCACCTTCTATGACAATTATGCACATTAAAATTATCTTTATAAATTACTCCCAAAATAGCAGAGCTGGAAGAATGTGAACAATTCCCAGAGGATGCTCACTCTGTCTTCTCCTTTTTCTTTTTTTTTTCTTACTGCCCATGACTTTTTTCCCATTGCCTACAGCTTCTAAGCAGAATCTTTTGAGAGTGAACTAAAATTTTCTGCAAACTGAGTAGGCAGATCCCTTGTTTCTGGTTTAATGTTTAGAATGAAAATGCTTTAGGGAATCTTTTTGGTAATGCATGTGTAATGCTTAGTTTCATGAGTCTATGACTGGAAATTTTGGCTCTGCAATAATACAAATTGTGAATAATAATAAAATTTGGAAAATATACACTGAGGGAGATATTGTCAGCTAAGTGATTGGAACAAAGAAGTTCCCAGGGGACAGTCAGGAACTTTATTTCTTAAAGAAAACATAATGTGGATTTCTTATTTTTCTCTCTATTATAACACTTCTTATTTTGGCAGAGTCTGTACTAACAAGTGGGATGTGATAGCACTCAGGAGAATAGTCATATTTGTGTTGTTCACACCATTTCTGATTAAAATAGCTTCTCCCAGTCGTTTGTAAAATCAACCTGTTTCCTATGCAAAGTTGCACTTTAAAAGTTTTGACCCTGAAGCTATTTGCCCACACCTTAATCATCACTAGACAGACAAGATAACTTTTAAAGGACTATTGCCTCTTAGTACACTTCTTTGCTGGCCTTTTAAAACGCCACCCAATCTCTTCAACTTCAACTACATCTCTCTTTCCTTGCCCATTTTGTGGGTTTTTGTGGTTTAAACTTGGATACCACTGCTGGAATATCCACAAACTCTTACAAAAGCAAATTTATGTGACTGCTACTTCATGTTATGTAGACTTAAAGCACAAAAAGGTGTGATTTGTTCTTAGATATGAACGAGGTCTGTAGTGATGCAAAGATATGAAGATATCTCTCCTGTGTTTTAATCAATTGTTAGATTTTACACTTTATAAAGTTTATGTCTTTATAAATCTCTTGCAGATATATAATGTGATGAGACCCCCGTGATCGTCAAGTTGGAGCTGACCTTCCTTTTTATGTTTTTCTTTTTTGAAGCAAACACATCAGAGAAAAAGCTTCTGTTGCCTAATCTCTGCTTCATTTGAATGATTTCATACTAAATAAAAATAGAATTACTTGGAAATATAGCAAATCCTGATGTTTTGCCTTGAAACAATCTGAACAGGGGGCTTGAAAAGAAATCCCATGTTACCTATCTGCTCTTCCCTTGTCAGGCTTGTCCCCCCTCTGCTTGTGCAATGCAGTTTGGCATCTTTTGGTGGTTTCCTGGTTGATGATTACCCTGTCTACTCCTAGGAAACTTTTTTTAAATCTCATACCTCATGCTGGCTTCCAAAATGCCCTACACGTCTATGAGCCATCTGAATGCTGTCTTTTTTAGAGCTGTGGTTTCTGTTCGTGATCAGTTAGAGCAAAAGGATTTCTCTCCATCCCAAAATGCCAGATAGTTCCTTGTGTTCATCCAGGGCAAATCAAACTTGTGCTTCCTGGCCACCATGCTTTTAATAGAATAAATGTAGCACAGTAACCACAGAGCAAACCTTGAGCAAACAAGCATCTCCACAACTTTGTCATACATACTAAGATATATGTACTCCTGAGTATCAATGAATTGCCACCAAATCTAAATCAAACATAAAAATTGAATTAATCTCTTTTTCCCTAATGGCATTAGGTCTGGCATATGTCTTTAGATGGACAAAATCCTTTATATGCCACTCTTGTTTAGGTTACTGTGATCCTATAAGCATTTATTTTCATTATTAATGCGGAGAAAATTAATCTTGTCCAATTGCTTCAATGCAAGGCAGCATAATGTATTGCTTTGTAAACTCTTTTCTTCCCTAATCCAACCTGTAAAATAACATTGGCATAAACAGTTTCTTAGTTAAAAGATTAAACAGTTCCAATTGCTTAATATCCCCTAATGGAACTGTGAAAACACATATAAAAATAGCTTCAGTTATTTTTGTTCTCTGAAATTAGGTCCACAAAAACAATGGTTTAATTTTTTGCAAAGTTTATGAATAGCAGAAAACATTTTCAGATACAGGATGTTTTGAAACTTCTGTAATGGCAAGGTTCTCCTGAAAGTTTGTAAAGTATTTTTTTCTTCTATTCCTGATAGATTACTTTGAGGCTATTACATTGAGGCAAGCCTATTAATGTACCATTGAAAGTTTCAGGTGAGAACACACTTCTATCATACCATGCTCTGTGCAGATATATAATGACTAACACATAGATTTTGTCTTGAACAGATATGCTTAAGACATTCCTTTGAAGAGAAAAGTCTGAAGCCATTGAAGAGCTCTACTTCTAAAACATAATTCTGTGTGTAAGAATTACTTTGATAATACAGGAATAATGTCAGACTAATTCTGCTATAGATGGCTTGTTTTTACAGAAATGTAATTTCACTGATTTCAACATGTACATACCCAATTTGCATTGTGGTAAGCAAGAAGAGACTGACTCATGGTTTATTTTACCTACTTGCCAGTTGAGTACAGGGTGTTCGTGTTGACAGGCACCTAAATAGTTACTAAGGGAGCACAGGGTGAATTATATAATAGTTTTTCTTAATGTAAGCCAAATATCTCTGGATAGAAAAAGTGCCATTAAGCAAACATAAAGACAGTTCTGTATTCAAGGCAAAGAATTTAATTTGGTGTAGCAAATTAAAGTTTAACAGTGAATATTGTCTATGTCAAGAGGCAAGAAAGAATTGCAATTAAGAATTCACCCCATTATTAACCTCTAGTTATTTTTTGGCATAATTTAAACAAATTATCAGGATTCTTAATTGGGAAGAAGAGAACTTGCACTAATTTCATTCTTTTCTTGTTACTTTGCGTGTCAGAAAAGAAATCAATTATCATCTCAGCCAATAAAACAATATTGTTACTGAGAGGATCTAAAAATTTAGATCTAAAAACTTAGAATAAATCACATGTATTGGTTAATCCTTTTTTGCTGAAAATATAAATACTTTGCATATGAGGAACTAAGGAAAGAGATTTGATAAATTTTTCTTTAAAGAAAGAGTAAGTGAAACAAATTTCAGCTGTAAGCTTTGACTGTAAGATAGATTTAAAACCAGTCATCAGCTGGCTACCTTTCAGACAAACTTGGAACAAAATTGAAAAGATTACCATTTTTGAGAGTATGTTGATTTTGAAAAAAAGAATTCCACAAAGATCAATAATGTTATAATTACAAGAACTTCTGAAAAAAAAAAGAAGAAATAATCTGGTTTTGGAGATTGTGAAGATGATTGTAAAGAGACTGGTATCTCACTGGCAAATCATGTGTCATGTTACCATTTCTGTGGCAGCACCCTTGCCTTCTGCTACCAATACTGATGACAGTTAATATAATGGTAGGTACATTTTATGAGCTTAAAATACAAGTTAATTAGTTCACATAGTCCAGGTTTTGTGTTTTGTACAGACTTTTTTTAGTTCTCTGTACAGTATTAATTTCTAAAATTCAGTTTCTCTTTTAGATCTGAATAAAGCTGAGTAGGTACAGATAAAGTCTTCAAGCTGCCTGAATGTTTATCCATACAATTTGAGGATATGATAGCTTTGTATCTTGTCTGTGCTGCTAGTGAAGCAACTATCTTTTCTGGGGAAACCTTCCCAAGTTTAATGTAGAAAGCCCCCTCATCTCTTCCTTATTCCATCCTTATGCTTAACAAATAACAGAGCATCTTGCAAAGCAGAAATCTGACAGCTGTGAAGCACTGATATATTTTTAGGTGTGTGCTTGGAATCAGCTTTTTGATGCCTCATTTATTGTAGTCCTTTTTTATTGTTTTTTATACTTGCTGTGCAGTTTCTATATTTTCTACCTTGTTATACTTTCTTTCTGTCTCATATTGTCAGCTTCTTTTTTTGATACTTTCAGTGGAAAGGCAAGCATGAAAACCAGTATCTCCTTCAAGGCCCTTAAAGCCAATCATTAGTAGGATAACAGTAAGTTGACATAGCATCTTTGAATTTGAATCATTCGAGTCCAGTGCTTGCTGCTTCCTCTCTTCTTTACCAGCTACACACTCTCCATGCCAGGCTTTATGTTTGAGAGCACACTGCTTATTCTGTGGAACAATATTTGCTAGGCTTTGCCTGGAGTTTGGGTAAACCAACTTGAGCCTTATCCTATTTACAGAAGTTACCAGTGCTGAATGGAGAAGGGGTCACACTGCTTTTGGTCTTGAGGAATGCTGAAACCAAACTGACTCGTTGTAGTAGGTGGAAAACAAGCCAGCAGAAGACTCCAAGTCAGAACTAAAATTTAATAAGAAAATTAAAACAAAGGCAGAAAACACTGGTTTAAACTGACAGAGTCAGGGTACAGCCTGAAACTCTGTTGGTCAGGGTGCTGGTAGCAGTTCAATTAAAGGGTGGACATGGTTCTGTTGAAGCAGTGATCCCATAGAAGGGTCTGGTCTTTCTCTGAAGGAAACCAGTGATGGTTATGTAGCTCTTGTCCTCTTTGAACCCAGTAGTTAGGGCTGCTCGTGGTGTTCTAAACCTCAGATTACATCCAGATAGGAATGCTTGGTTCCTCCCCTTGGGCAGAGCATCTCACAATGGGATGATGTAATTTTTGAGTCATGCAGTGAGACTTGATGGCACATTAGCAGAGACAGCCCCAGAGGGAGTTACCAGGGAGGAATCATGGAGGAGATAAAGAATACTGCCCTACCTGGCCTTAACCGCTTATGAAGATGGTACTAAAATACATACTTTTGGTTGTATCTTACATTGTAACCTAAGACACTCATCAGTCCCAAAGTTAAACATCATTAGGAAGAACAATATTTCAGAAACAAACAACCTTGAGGTGTGGCAGATCTGATAAGGGTATCAACAAGTGATGGTACTGATAACTTATCCAACGCTGCTGAGCTGACACAGTCAGCCTAGAAACATATGTTTGACAGACAATCACTTTATTCCAGAAAAGCCCAGGCCCACTCTTCAATGGCAGGGACATCTAACACACACCTTCTCAGAGTGTGTGTGGAACTTCCTCCCTTGAGTGGGAATGTCTCTAAATATTACTTTTCAAGGATGAGCAAAAGATATGTGCCAATGGTCATTGGGATAGGTGAATAGCATCAACTTCTACATTTACATAATAATTATTTTGCTAGCTTTAATATCATTGCTTCAATATTTTTCAATAAATAGTGCACTGTACTAGTAGTTATAGCTACATATACTCTGCAGTAAATACTGCTGATTAAAGTATTTCTGTCTAATTGTTATCAATATAATAAATTTTAATAATTAATTTTATATTTATTATTAATATAAATATATTTGGAGTGCAATCCTTGATCCTGGACAAAGTTGTATAAAAACTCTGCATTACAGCTGTATAATTCTTTAGACATAAACTGTTGACCTTGTCTAGGATTAGGATTGGATCCAGCCACCCTGGGCTCCTCTTTGAGAGGGAGTTTTGAAGTCATGTGACCTTTTCTGAAACCCTTGACTCAACGAGAGAGTCTGCCCAATAAAACTTGTCCAAAGCTTCTGTTTCGTTTGCAAGAGCTCCCCTGACACTACCCCCGAAAACAGATTGTAAAGCTGAAGCCACAGAAGTTACTGTCTGTAGTAATAATCAAAGAACCAAATAATAATAATTAGAAAACAAATTGTTCTGCAAGAATATGATCATTTTCATCAGCATAGTAATGAACAATCTCAGAAAAAAGCAAACACAGAATTATAAAGGTTAGGTGTTGAATTCTATTCACTAAAGTCCTAAATCTAAGAGATCTAAGGGACTTGGAGGAGAGGAAGAATTTTTAAAAGCACTTTCTTAAATGAAAAGGCTTTCAATAACACATGCTGTTATATTCCAACATCATCTCTTCTTTGTGAGACAGAAAACATCATATGTCCCATCTTTTGCATTAGGTGTAGCATTTAAAATGCAGTAAAAGTTGTTCTTCCGCTCTCGTGTACAGAAGACATTGAAAAAGTTTGTGGCACAGCTTAAGGTATTATTTTTGAAGTCCTATTAAATACTTAGGTTATGCTTTGTGTACATAATTTAGGATACAGTAACAACTAATGGTGTTTTAAACAAGATTTTTACAACCTGATACCCAACTCTTCTCTTATGTATTCTTTAAAGAAAAGTATTCTGAATTCTCAGTCAGGGACTTATAACTGAAATTAACTTATTCTAGTGCTGGTTAACTGCAAAAAGATCACTAGATTAGGACTGTCATGTCTAAATGTTGAATGGCTAAAGATCTGGGACATGGGAAAAAATAGTGAATTCTAAGTTTTGTCCTTTCATTTTCTAATCAGCATCCCACAGCTGAATCTTCTGTTTTATGAGCAGTAGGTGTTAGAAGGTGCTCAGGTATTGTGGTGCTAAAAGTGCTACAGCTGTGTAAGCAAAGTGGATATTCAGGTTGATTTTCTTTAGGCACTTTGTGAAAAGAGATAAAAGAAACAGAATGGAAGATTGTTTTAAGGAAAGTAATTAGAATGAGCAGGTGAAGTGCCTTACAGGACTGCGAGGGAGTGATTTGAAGAGAGGTGTTGAGATATGAGAAGGTGAAATACTTGAAGGGTCTTAAAAAGTAATGTCAAGTTAGGTCAAATGAAAATGAAAAACACAGCATAAAGTACAGCCTTTGGTCTCAAGATTAAAACTTTTGTTTCATGTGCTTAATAAGAAGTAACAGAGGAATGAAGCAAAATAAGGTGGGTGAAGAAATCATTATACAGAGCACTCTGTAAAAGAACTTTAGGAGAACTTCTGAGGCAGAGAAGAAAATCTAAATATTCCAGCTGGATTGATACAATTTGTATAAGATACCAGAAAGTCCAAATATACTTTAAAGTAGGAAATGTAAAGAAAAAAGATCTATTAGCATCCTTGGAAGAGTGTCAGAAATAAAGATCAGAGAATTATGTGCACAGATCATATACCAGTAACTTGGCAGAATTTTATGCTATTAAGCAAAAGTGTATAGAATGAAGAATACTTTGAGAAAACAAGATCAGCCCTAATACAACTGTCCATCCACTTACAGCTGCATGTCAGAAGATCAAAAGAATTAAACAACTGTGATACTTAAATCAGACATAATGTGAGATATTTGAAAGCTCCCAATGTAGTAGTAGTCATCCTCCAGAAAAATAAAATTTATATAAATTTCATATATAATAATGATTTTTTTTTCTCTGATTCAGTATTATTTTTCTCTTTCTGTATTATGCAGTCCTCTCAGGCCTACACCATTATGCAATAGGTAGTCATGAGGTTCAGGATTCAGCCCCTGTAATACTCTTTTAATGTTTTTTAATGTTTTTCTTAGTCTGTCTTATTTGGTTGAGTATAAAGAGGGCACTTTGCAGACAGACTTTTAAAATATCTTGCTTCCCTCTTCAGTTAATTCCATTAGATTTAAATAATTTGTTTTCAAGTTCAGGTCTCTAATATAGCATACCTTGCTTTAAATACTTGCTTATCAATGAAATAAGGATTTTCAACAGTATGTAATAAACAGATTTGTCATTTCATGCTGCAAGAAAAGAGAAAAGAACTGCCCCATTAATATGTTTTTCATACTGTTGTGTCTGTTCTTGTCATAGTCATAGAAAAATTTACCTTCCACTGAGCATTGCTGCAACAGTAGCACCTAGATATATCACAGCTATGCAGCCATATACTCCTTTAACAGGCCAAAAATACTTTATTGTCTATTTGCATCAGTAAGTTGTTAAATTATTACTGAAAATAAAGTGTGAAATCCTGGCACAGCTGAAATGCTTCAGGTGCTTTGCAGACCAAGACTGAGGTTCAGAGTTTGTTTAACTTCAATTTGTGTATAAATGAAGAGACAACTAAAACTTTTTGAAAACAAATACAGAGACAGGAATTATATTTTTGTTTTTTAATCAGGCAGTCTGGGCTTAAAATGTTTAGACCAGAAATTGAAGCTTATCTGCTAAAGGTGTGTTCTTATGGCCATTAAGATCCTGAAAGAAAAATCCCGTGTGTAATGGGATTTTTAATGAGAAAGTGATACAAAATATAATAATGGAGTATTTGTATGTCTTTCACATACTTTCAACACGTGCAATAAGCAAAAGAGGAATATCCTTGCTCTGAAATTTGGTCTCTGCTTCTATTCTACTGCAGGGATCCCTTGTCTGATGTTCCCAAGAGGGGATGTGAAATACATTAGATGCTTTATTTCTTCAGATGTCTGGCTGGCTGAAGGGAAAGTTGCAGAATATTATATGAACTATAGCCTGACCTAGGCAGTTTTAGCATTTATTAACTCTTCTCCCTAAACTCATTCAGCCACATTGCATTCTCAGTAAGTTATGCTCTCTTAAAAGGCAGATGTCTGGCCAAAAGCAGCAATCCCTTCAGTTTCTGTAGCCCTCTAAACCTATTTATGTTCCTTGACAGGTGTCTCCTTTTCTCTTGAAGTAACAGAAGGAAAATCACTTTTGCTCCTCTTGGCTTTCCTGAGAAAGCACAGCATCTTGGCTGCATTCAGGTTGTCACACTGTATAATCCTTGTTTAAAGCAGAGCAGCTACTGAATATTGTGGTGTAAATGGCATAAGACTCATACTCCAGACACATCTGTGTCTGTCAGTTTACATTAAGTCACAAAGAAGAGAGAAGGGCTGTTAAATTTCTTCTGGCAGGTTACAAATGGTTTGACCTCTCTGAAGTTTAAATCATTCATTCACAAATATAGTTATTTTTCTGACACTATTTTTTTCTTTTTTTTTTTCCTTATATTTCTTGCCATAAAATAATTTGTACTCCTTATGGGTAGTAATAATAAGTGGCTTCTTGCTCTGTTCTTTAAGGGAAAGAGAGTACACATGTTTAGCCATGTTCAATATAGAAGTTATAGAAGTTTTATCTTCAATACTTAATCTAACTACTGTAAAAATAATATTATTATAAGGTTGGTTTTTTTTTTCCTTTCTAAACTGGGGCAACTTGCTGACAGATATTTGTGGGTACTTGGCAAACACAGCTTAAGTATGAATCTAGTAAAGGAGAAAAAAAGACACAAAATGTGGAGCATGAGAAGCTTTATCTAAGATAACATTGATCTTTAATTTCCAGTTTATTGAATCTCTGAGCATAATTTTTGTATCATCAAAATGACCAAATTATATTGATTTTTGGTCCACACAAGGCTGTAAAACTGTTGTGGTCTTCTTTTTTCCTGCAGGAAAGGAACACGATACAGGAAAGGACCTGAGGTCCTGGTCAATAGCAAACTGACCATAGGCTGGCAATGCACTATGTGAAGTGAAGGCAGATAGCTTCCTGAACTCCATCAGGAAAAGTACTGACAGCAGGGTAAGGCAGGTGATCCTGCCCTCTCCATTCAGCCCTGATGAGACACATCTATGTGTCCTGTAAAGCCTTGAAGCAAGGCTGAGAGATCTGGAAGTGCTCAGGGTAGAGAAGACTCAGGGACTTTTCTATGTGTATAAATATTTAATAGGAGAGAATGAAGAAGGACCCACTTCTCACAGGTAATGGACACAAACTGAAATACAGGATACTGTAGCTAAACAGAAGGAAACTCTTTTTTCTTTTCTTTTCTTTTCTTTCCCTGATGGGCAAGTACTGGAACAGGTGGTCCAGAGGGGCAGAGGAGTCTTCATTCTGGGAGATACACAGGATCTGACACATCTAGAGAGTAATACAATCTCAATGACCAGAGTGTTGGACTGAGGATTTCTGGAGGTCTCTTCCACCCTCAGCAACAGCAGCTGGGTAGGTTGATCCTGGCTATTTGCTGGGTGCCCACAAACTCTGTCTTCCCACCTCCTCAACAAGACAGGGGAAGAAAATACAATGAAAAATTTGTGGGCCAAGATATGACAGAGAAGAAATTAATCAATAACTATCATAAATGAAACAGACTTTACTTGGGGTAATTAATTTTTTTCAAAAGAAATAGGGTCGAATAATGAAAACTGAGGGCAATCTAAAAATGTCTTTGTTCCACTCATTCTTTCTAACTTCTCCACCCCAAGTGGTGCAGGAGGATGAAGAATGCAGATTATAGTCAGCTTGTAGCACTTCATCTCTACTTCTCTTTCTCTGCTCCATTGTGGGGTTCCACCTATGGGAAACAGGTATTCATGGACTTTTCCAAGATGTCCTTCTCACAGGCTCCAGTTCCTCAAGAACTGCTCCAACATAGGTCATTGGACTGCTCTAATGTGAGTCCCTTATGGGACCAGATCCTGCCAGAAAACCTATTCCTACATTGCCTCCTCTCCACGGGATACACATCCTCCAGGATAATGCTCCAGCTTGAGTTTTCCATAAGCTGCAGCTTCCTTTGAGTCATACACACCTGCTCTGCCATAGAATTCTCCACGGACTGTAGGTGGATTTCTACTCTACCATGGATCTCCATGGGCTGCAAGGACACAGCTGCCTCAACAAAGTCTTCCCCAGGATTTATGCCACGTGCCCCTCCTTCTGCACTGACCTTGGTGTCTGCAGAGCTATTTCTCTCACATATGTTCACTGCTTTCCCTCACAGCTGCTGTTGCAGTGTTTTTCACCATGTTTAATATGTTATCACCGACTGCCAACACTACTGATTAGCATACCTTTGGCCAGCCAGTTGGTTCTGGAGTCAGCTCTGACAAGGGGGCAGCTTCTGGTGCCTCCTCACAAAGTCATCCTTGCAGTCCAGTGCACACCCCTGCTACCGTACCCTTGTCACATACTCACCCCAGTGGCTAGAGATTAAAAGTTCCCAGCTGCTCCAGTGGCAGACACCAGGCCAGGTATGCCTACACCCCCCAGGTGCCTCTGACTCTAAGTTTGCCTCTAGTAGTTGGCACCAAATTTCACTCACACACAGAAGTCTTCTGGTCACTTACTCCACACATTCCTATAGAACAGAGAATAAGGCTACACTGAGAGATAGTTAGGAGAATATTCAGTGAGAAGAAAGAAAAAAATTCATGTGAAGACCTCAAAAGATAGGACAGACTGTGCTAATCAGTCCCAGGGTCCAGCCAGACAAGCATATGAATGAAGACTATATTACATTTGAACCACTTGGGCATATTTCCTTCTACTCTCTGATTTGTTCCTACCTGCTTCTCCTACCCCTCACCTACTGCTTGGATTGCCTCTCAGATCCCCCTTCAATATCCTGGTCCTAAGGTTTAGTCTTCATCAGTAGCAATGTCCCAGTTTGCCTGCAGTTTCTTGGTAGCTCATCAGTAAATGCAACTGACCAGGTTTATTTCTCATTATTGTCTTTGCTAATGCTAATTGGTCAGGTTTTGTGTCTCAGGATGTTGTATCTCTCTGTGTTCTTGTGATCCAGGTTTGAATAGGTGCTAAATCACGTGGTCATACTGAAAATGAAAATTTTCACACTTCACATATCCATACCAAGTAGTGTGGCTGCCCAGGTTTGTTCTCATCACTACCTCCCTTATGATTTTTCGTCAGGTTTCTGTGTGTATGTTCTTGCTCATGACCTCCTTTTCTCATTACTTCTCTTTGCACTGAGAAAGGCCCTAACCAGATACGTCAAGGAGCAGACACATTCTTTCCACATACCCTTACCTTACCCATTTTCTTCTTTTAAAAAGCTGACTTCCAGCTCTAAAAAAACAGAATAGCTTAGATATTTGGTCCCTAGTAAAGTTTCACCAGGCATCCATTCCTGACTCATAATGTCATGTAAAGTGGTTTAGGAGTAGCAGTTCCAAAGTTCAGAAAAAGCAGTCACTTTGGCATACTCTTGGAGTCTGATGAAAATATGTGTACCAGAAAACATAGTGTTGTGTACTGGGATGTGCTTCTGTCAATATTACAGGCCTTGAAGAGATGAAACCTGTGTGATCATAAGACTTGGCAAGATGTAGATCTGGAACAGCATTCTAGTGCCTTCGTGTTCTTATATACACCTGTAATTAGGTAATCCTGAAAGGTGGTCTCTTCTGTCAGAACATGGCAAGCTGCAGATGTGTTTAGGATGTTCACAGAGCCCAAGAAATACAAACTGAATTTTTACGCATTTCAGCTCATGAAAGAATGATCAGTTCTGTACACAGCACTATTTCCTTAGCTACTGGTCATCTCTCCTGAGCAGCAGGTGTCTTGGTTGAACACATTAGCATGAAAAATGTTAAGAGAATCCTGTCATAAAAATATTTTGATTTTTTACTGGTACAAATATTTTGATTTTTTTACTGGAAGGACCTTTGCACTTTTGACAAGAAAATCTGTCAACCAGTCTCTGTTGCTAATGAAACTGTTGACATACATAAGTGGTCTTTTATAACATTTTCTACACAAATAGATTTAACTTTATTACTCTCTTATTTAATCATGGCAGTTCCCAGACTCTATAATGACATATTGTCCAAGACAATTGGTTTCACTAAAAGCCTGAACTGAAAGTGAAGGTAAAAATACCCTTCAATCTTTAATCTTTTATTTCGCACTGGTTCCCACCACACACTGTTCTCTTGTGTAAACACTTGCAAAAGTACTGACTTATTAGCCATGTGAGGTACAAACAGGTCTATAACAGTTGCCACACATTGGTGGCAGTTCAGCTCTCAGATGTTTCAGAGCTGGCCATTTTCCAGATGTCCCCATCTCTAATTTGTCCAGGACAAATACCAGTATCAGTGGTATAGAGGTGAAGTTGATAGCTGTCTTCACAGACTCACATTTTCCTATGTCTTAGGTAAATAAGTTTTCATAGGTTTTTCTCCTGTTCTTATCTGTAGGCTTAGCTTGGCTGTTTGCAATTTGACCCACACTGACTGTACAGTCAGTGTTTGCTTTCATTTTTTTGTGTTGTGAGTTTTGTTTTTGTTGTTACTCATTTGTTTAGGGTTTATTGGATTTTATTTTTCAGAACTGAAGACTGATTTTATAAAATCTTATGTACATACATGTTCCTGCACTGCAGCTGTTCATGCATGATCCCAGTAGTGTTCATGGAAGTCTGCTCTGGTCTCAGTGGTGTGTTATCAGTTATTGACATTCAAGACAAACTAGTCATGCCAGGAAACTCCTCTGGGCAGTCTGTGACATCTCTTTCAGTGACAGACTTGAAATGGAGTGGATTTAATGAATAGAGTGTTGCAATGGAGAGATAGAGACTCTTCACAACTGCAAAAATGTGAATATAGGGAAGGGAAGATGCACTTTATATGAGAGCAGCTGAAAGGTACAACTGCCTGGGAGTGGGTGAGGAGACAAATCAGAATTTATGGCTTAGGATTTATGAGAAGAAGACAGGTAAAGGTGGCATTATAGTGTGTGTCTGCTGTAGGACACATTACCTACAAGAACAGAGAGATGAGACTCTCTATAGACATTAAGGAACAGCTTCATGTCTGCAATCTCTGGTACTCATGAGGGACTTTAAACACCCCAGTATCTAGTAGAGGGACCATACATTAGGACACAGGTAACCCAGGAGTACATTCAGGATAATCTTTTTGAGTGACACAAGGAGAGGTGGGTGGTCTGTTGCTCCTCATAACCACTAACAAGAATGTATTCATCTGGGATGTGAAGATTGAAGACAGCCTTTGCTGCAGTGATCATGAGATGGTGGAATTCAGGATTCTTGGGACAGTGAGGAAGGTGAAAAGCAAGCTTATGCCCCAGAAACTTCAGAAAAGTCTAATGAGATAAGGCCCTGGAGGGAAGAGAAGCCTCAGAATGCTGGTTGGTATTCAAGGCTCAGCTCCTTCAAGCTCAAGAGACTCCCATCCCAATGAACATGACGATAGGCAAAAATACCAGGAAGATTGTAGGAATGAACAAATAGCTCCTAAACAAACTCAGATGAAAAAGGAAGAATACAAGGGATAAAAGCAAGTTTGGAGACCTAGGAGGAATGCAGGAACATTATTCAAGCAACCAGGGATAAAGTTAGGAAAGCTAATGCCTAAATGAAATTGTATCTGGTCGCATATGTCAAAGAGAAAAAGAGCACCTTCTACAAGTACACAGGCAATAAAAGAAAGATGGAAATATGTGGACAGGTTGCTCAGCGATAAAGGGGACCTGGATACACAAGACGTGAAAAAACCTGAGGTACTGAACATCTTGCTTGTGTCAATCTTTACTAGAAAGACTCAGGGACTGGAGGAAAGCCTGGAGCAAAGATGCCTGTTGGTGGATCAAGTTCAGGGCAGGTAATATTTAAGCAAAATGGACATACCTAAATACATGGGCTGCGATGGGATACATCGGCCTGTGAGTGCTGAGGGAGTTGCTTGGAATTGAGAGGCCACACTTGATACCCTTTAATCAGTCAGGCAATCGTGGCATTGATATAAGTGCCTGAAGACTGAAGGAAAGCAAAGTCTCTGCTATCTTGAAGAAGAGCAAGAAGGAGGACCTAGGGAATAACACACCAATTAGCTTTATCTCAGTTTCTGGGAAGGGGATGGAACAACTGGACATGAGAAAAATTTTGAGGCAGGTGAATACAAGAAGGTGACCAAGAATATTCAGCATGGATTGAAGGGGAAGTCACACTGGACAAGCCTGATAAACAGCTACAATGAAATGCCTGGCCTGGTAGACAAGGGGAGGGAGCAGGGCATGTTGTAAACCTGGGCTTTAGTAAGGTCTTTGACACTGTCTTGTGTAAGGTCCTCACAGACAAACTGTTTATGTATGGGCTGGATAATCAGAAAGTGAAGTGAGATGGAAACTTGCTAATGGCTGAGCCTGAAGGGTTCTGGTCAGTGTAAGTCTAGTTGGAGGCCAGTAATTAGTGGTGTATATCAGATGTCAATACTAGGCCTAATATTATTTAACAACTTCAGTAATGACCTACATGATGGGGCAGAGTGTACCCGCAGTAAGTTTGCTGATGATGCAAAAGTAGAAGGAGTGGCTGATAGGGTCATGCTGACATCCAGAAGGACTTCAACAAGCTGAAGGTATGTACTTTCTGGAACGTCATTACAATTTACAAGGGGAAGTGCAAAGTCCTGCACCTGAAGCTGGAGCCTTGCACATCAGAGAGTTCTCTGTGGCCCACTGATCTGGAAGGAAGCTTGGCAGAAAGGGCCGTCAGGGACCTGGTAGACATCAACCACTGTTGTGACTTTGTCAAAAAGAAGGCTAATGATGTCTTGAGGAACATAATTTTCCCTTTTCCAGGGGAAGTATTGGCAGCAGGTTAAGAGAGGGGATCCCCTTTATTAAGCACTGTTTAGGCTATAACTGGAGTTTAGTCATGAGTTCTGCACTTCCCAGAACAAAAGAAGTATGGATCTTCTATCTTCTATCTTCTATCAGGAGACTGGCCAGTGAGGGGCCAGAAAAGTGATGAACTTGAGTGCTCCAAAGGAAGGCTGAGTGAGCTGTAACTGCCTAGCCTGGAGAAGAGAAGCCTTAGGTGGGATCTTGTTAATGTATATATATACCTGAAGTGCAAGTGTAAAGCCAGACTGCTTTAAGAGGTGCCCACTGACAGGATGAGGGGCAACTGGCACAAACTGAAACACAGAGAGTTCCCCCTGAAACTGAGAAACTGTTTTCACAGTGAGGGTTGACTGAGCACTGAGCACAGGATGCCCAGAGAGGTTGAAGTCTCTTATCTCTGAGATAACCAAAAATCATGGCAACTGGTTCTGGGCAACTGGTTCTATGTGGCCCTGCTTGAATAGAGATATTAGACCAGATGACTTTCAGAAGTTCTTCCAATCTCAACCAGTCTGTGATTCTGTGATAAAGCCAGTAGTTCCACATGGTGTCTCATTGTGATTACTGGGAGATGTGATAAGCATTCAGTTCATGCATGTGAGATTCGTCTCCGAAAGCGTGCTTCTTATACATAGTGGTATAACTTGTTTTATTTTGTTAAAAATGGCTGGCTCCATACAGCTAAGTATGCTGCATACATATTCCCCTTTTCAGTTTATGAATACTCAGCCCACACATAGGCTGTCGGCGAGCTCATGAGCTTGGCAAAAGGACTGGTCTTTACTGGGATGTGTAATGAGAAATTGCTTTTTGAATCATAGACTCATTGAGGTTGGAAAAGACCTC
>VWZP01004072.1:1014-44517 GCA_013396995.1 Dicaeum eximium | reverse complement strand
TTTTAACAATCCAGGACAATGGGCATCTCCCTCTGTCACAATGTTCAGTTAAGTATCAAAAAGTCTTGCTTAAGACAAAGTCTCCAAAAAAATTCTGTAACTCTGTAGTGTAACAACCGTAGCAATTCTGCAACTGAAACCTTTGTGCAGATAAGAATCCTGAAGAGGTGATGCAGGAGGAAAAGGTATTGGCAGATATTGATAAGTTTCAGTACTCATTACACCAGATGATACCTCTTATGATAGAAAAGAGAGAAGAAAATGCCCTCCTCAGCAGAAAACTCCATTTGTTTGGAAAACAGAAAAACAGAAGCACGTCTGAATTCTTCTCAGAGATCTGTCATGGCTATGGCTCTACAGATTAATGGGAGCAGAAGAAAAGGCACTGTGGTTCACAGAGCCCTCTCCAGATTAACTCCTTGATTGCCAGCATCAGGATCCTCCCTTTATATGCCACATGCACTTACCTATGAATGGGGAACATTACGTACTGAAGGAGTGTTATTGTACCAGTTTATGAAACTCCCTCTCTGACACTTTAGCTAATTGTCTAAAACATTATATTCAGGTCAGACCCTATAGAGGTTTTTGTATTTTTTTTAAGCCCTCTGGAAATTAGCCCTACTTATTTAATTTCTTAAATTGCTTAAAATGCTCATGCGATGGATTTCTACCATTTTACAACATTTGAGCATCACCTGAAAATTAAGTCTCTCTCTCTCTTTTTTTTTTTTTTCATAATAAGCATGCTGTTGACCAGAACTTCACACCCTATAAACTCATTCAATCTTAAAAAAAATACCAGCACCAATGGGACACATTTGGTTCACCAATACTTCAGAATACAGTACTGCAATACAGTAGTATAGAAACATGGAAGAACTTTCTACATTCACAGGAAACTCTGTAATAACAGTGTCACAGATGCTGTATTTCTTGGTACATTTCTAGATGTCCATTGAGCATGCATTCAGGCGTTTACCACAGCTGTTAAACTGCCAAGAAATAAAGATCTTCTTTAATAAAAGCCACTTGAGTTCATATTGCAGTTTTTAATCTCAAGCAAGAAGATGGTAAGTGTGCTCTGCTGAAGCATTGTATTTTGAGCAGTGATGGGTTGCTGGATGCTGTGCCAATAGGCTAAATGCTCATAAACAGGCTGGATCTTGGGAATAAATTTATGTAAGTATGTGGACATATTAGAGCTAGAGTTAACCTGGCCGTAAAGCTGACTGTAGTGGCAGTGAGGCAGCAGGAAACACCAGTCTGAGACATGCTGGCTAGCAAACCCTCCAGTAACCCAGCACCAGTAGCCTGCAGTACTTCATCACTTTGCCTTTATTGCTCTTACATGCTCTTGCCTTCATCCCAAAAATAAGGCCTCCAGAAATGCAATGTATACAGGCATATTGCTCTTTCAACAACTTTAATTTCTGCAGTTGCATTCAATGGTTCTATGTTTAATATTCTTCGTGGTCTGTTTAGCCTTGCAGTGCCTCCTGCCTCTAATAAAGCTCTGAGATGTGTTGGGTTTTTTTGGTTTTTTTTTTCATTTTTCATTAAGGTTTCAGCTAGGAGTTCTATTTGGGTTTAATATCATAATTATTGTACATCAAAAGGAAGAGTCTATGTGTATTACTTACGCATAACATTGCCTTTCTCCATTATGCAACATTCATAATTTCATTTCTTATTGCAAATGAATAGCTTTCGTTATTTGGAAGCTAATATATACTTTTTGGCCTAATAATACTTAGAAATAAGGAAAATGTAATTATAAAGGCTATGCTCCCCATTAACTTGTTTGTACACTAGACTATGTCCAGTCTTAGCAGTAATGTCATCATAATTTTCCAATGAACCGAAGATAGAGGGAGAAATGAGCACAGTACCAATTTTAGCCTTAGCTGCAGGAAGGGATTAGCCTTTAATCCACAAAGGTACATTCCCAGCCTGGCTGTTTGAAGTATTTGGTTTGTCAGTGTTCAGACACTCTCTATCATTCAGCAGTATTTGCAGGTGCCTCCCTCAATAAAGCAAATCTCAGCTCACACATTACAGGAGTGGAGGAAAGGGACAGTGCTAAAGTAGGGGTTAGCTAAACTTTTAATTAGTATAGCTAGCATACTTACTACTTCATATTTATTTGTTGGTAGCATAGACTGATCACTCCTGGGAAACCACCACCTTTCTCCTTAGCTGGGGCAATTTTTCCACCTGAGCCTTTGACTCAGGATTGCTGGGGCATGCAGGACAGAGATAGATTTCTTTCACTTCTGCTAAAGATGTCTGTGACAAGAGAGCAGAGTTCCTTTCCCATTGATCTCCTCTTGTCTTTCTTGTTAAAACAAGTAGGGTCATAACAGCAGAAGGGAGCAAGGCTTCCAGCAACCCCACAAACTCTGCTAAATATAGAAACCACCTTGATGAGAGAAGCAGCAGAACAGCTTGCACTGCTAATAGCTTCCCTCTCTGAGAAGTGAGTATTCACACATCCGCTGTGAATCCCAGCAGGCCAGGGCTAGAAGAAGGGGTCATATAGATTTTTCTATACTTAATAGAGTCTTTAGGATTCTAAACACTTGGACTGTGGCAGAAATAGGCAGCTTTGGATACACTTACAACACTGAAGCAATCAAGATACCATCCAAGTAAAAGGCACTTTCACTCCCAAGGACCTCAGGAAATGAATAACTCATCCCATAACCATGACTATTCTTGGAGCAATGCACAGGCCAAACACACCAGTGTACCTCTGACATGTAGTGACTCTCTCCAAAGACCTTAAAAGTTGCTCTAAGTGACTTAAATACAAAAGGGTCAGGATGCTAGATGAGGTTTTAGCTGAAATCTATATCAGAAAAGGTCTGTTTTTGAGATGTGGGGTTTATATCTGAAAATTGACATGAGCAACCTATCTGTAGCTGCAGAAGTCTGATGTGAAGAGTTTAGCATGATGAAACTATGTTAATTCAGTATCAACAAACAATTCCCTTTTACATGTAACACTGGGTTAGATTTCTCTGTATTTTGTATAGCATGGATTAAATTTAGATGTGAATTCCAGATTTTCAGGCTGACCCAGATCTGAATTTTACCTTTTTTTTTTTTTTTTTGTGAAAAAAGATGAAAATTTTTATCAGTAATAATGTAGCATATTAATGGTAGAATGGTGGTAGAACTGTAAAGTCAAGGTATGCCCTCATCCTTCTTTTCTGGTGTGCTTGCTCCTTACATAGTCATGAAGTGACCGGTTTTGTAGAACTAGAGATTCATGTACAATTTGCAAACTAGCTGCTGTTCATTTGAGCAAATGTATGTTTGCTGAAAGGGGAGCTACATCTGACCAAAAGACACATTACATTGAAAACAAGCACACAAAAAGCATAAAAGTGAAAATGCCAGTATTAACGTGAGGATATATTTTGATTGCCTGAATCTATCCTTAATTATATATTTAACAATCTTTTATAAGCACTGAAATTTCACTTAACCTCACTTATATTAATGAGGATATGCAAAGTAATATCAGCTGTGAATCCACACTGAAAATCTGAGCTGAAGAAAGCAGAAAATGACCTTTTAAAGCTGGAAGGTAAGGGTGAAAATGAAGCTGCTTTTGTGTAGGAGAACTGGCAGCTTAACCTTATGCAGCTGGGCCCGTGAATTTTTGCCTTAGGCTAGAAGAGCACAAGATGAGCACTTTCTTCTTAGAAGGCTGAAAATACATGGTTACAAAATCCAGTGGGTCTGTATGGACTTTCCTATTTTCTCTGTTTCTTCAGCATCTTGTCTCAAGGCTTCTCCTTGTTATGGAAACAGATACACAAATTGGTGTATGGCAAAAACTACCTACAATAACTTTTTCAAGAAATTAATCTTTTACAAGAAAACAATTTAAATAATCAAGAAAAATGCTAAGTGCTAAAATCAATATATTTAAATAATCAATATATTGATTTTGAATCAATTATATTGATAATTAATTTATCAATTATATTGATAAATATTATAATTATCAATATAATTATGAATTATATTGAAAAAATCAATATATTTAAATCAACAATTTAAATAATCAAGAAAAATGCTAAAATGCTAAAGTCAGGTTTTTTGCTGACTTCCAAACTACCCTAGGCATCTTTTCTAAACACTCCCCTCTCACTTAAAGACTGAAATAGTACTAGCTCCAAGAGATGAATTTTTTTTTAAGGAAAACAAACTATTACTATATTATTTTCTTAATTCAGGGTTCTTAAGGCTTGTCTTCTAACAGAATAGTTAACATATTTAACTAGTTTAAACTTATGTTTTGCTGTGACTTGGAAAACTTTCAGCTTCTCCATGATTCTTTTTGTTTACAACTTACGAAGGATTTCAGCAAATGAATCTGCAAAACCCTTTCTGAGGAACTAGATGCTGTCTCAAATAATAATGTGTCATTATGCAGGGATGAGTTCTGTCTCTCCTTATCTCATGGTTGCTCTGCATGGGCTTTTCCTCCTGCTTCACTTAAACCACTCTTTTTAAAAGCTGATTTCCTAAGGAACTAATTTTCTACCTGCACAACAGGAAGATGAATTGTCTGTCTTAACACTAAGGACACTCAAGGGTTAATGTAACTTCAAAGTTCTGTTCTGTAGTGTTAAAACTCTGAAGAATAAAAATTTGAATCACATGGGAATACACTGGAGTCTTATGAGCAGACTTACAGAGTCTTCCAGCAGTGAGCTGGAAAATGTTTTTTTTTTTCCTGAGTGTAGTCCTTTCCATTGTGTTAAAACTATCTTCTCTCTCCAAATATAGCAAGAAAATGCAGTTGTCTGTTTATGGGATACACTGAACTGTTATTGTTAAGAATGCTTATACTCAGTACTGGGTACTGGGTTGGGTACAGCTTATTTTTCATCTACAACCCATGTATGTCTGTCTTTTTATTACAAACCTCTTTGCATTACACAGAAAATACATGATCAGTTCTGATGGCAGAGGACATGTAAATTTCTTTTGAAATTATTTTCATTCCATTATTTATTTTCTGAAGATGATATAAAGCTGCTGAGGAATTCTCAGATTTCTTACAGTTAGTCTTAATAAAAGATGTATTCCACTTCTGTAGGGTTTTTATATTAATAATGAAGACAAATGTGATAGTAAGTCCCCTAGAGGGAACACTTGTCAAGTCATTTAATATTATCTATTCTGAAGCTTTCAGTCGAATCCAATTAATACTGGAGTGTGACAGTGGAGGACCTTCAGCTGATGCTTTTCAAATTCATCAAAAATTGTAATGAGTACTTGTATCCATATTCTGTCTAAGCCAAGTCCATCTCTCAGAAATGAAGGAGAATAGGAACTCAGACTGTCATAAAATGTGACCATTTACATTTAAGTTGTTAATCCTGTGCTATCATTCATTACATGTAATTGGTTTCTTAATTGCATCTCCTCAAAATCCTATCTGTGCAAGGTTCAGCAACCTCTTGCTGTTGAGACCAGCAGAGTCCAATCTTCACTTAAATGTATTCACCTTTTCCAGGTGTTATCAGAATTTCAGTAATGAACTCACTGAGACATACCTAACACAGTGTCAGTAAGTGAAGAATGTGATGGCTCATCTTATGAGGCATTAATCATGCTTAAATGAAGCCAGTGATGCTTTATTCACAATAACAAAATTTTATTAACTTAGGTAGTTTTCAAAGTTTTTTTCTGCCTCCTGGTAGTGATGTGCATCCCTCTACAGTGAACAGGCAGGTTGGGAACAGTCTGTATTTCCTTAGTTACTTTTTAAGAGTCCCTGTATCTGTTTCATTCTTAACATCAGAGATATGTTGGTTGAAATCCATTAACTTAGTAAATAAATGAGGAAGATGAGACATCTGATTATAAATGTTGTAAGGAAAAAGAATGTACATAATGGCTATTGAACTTATTTCAGGCTCATTGTTCTGCTGCAGGATTGTACCCAAGTCAGCAAACCCCAAATGCATACGCATATGTAGAGATTAAGCTGCAAACAGATGAAAACTTTTCAAGGACTTGAAAAACTGTCCATCTCTGCATTTGCACTTTTTGTATAGAAAAATAGCTCATCCCCTAAAAAAAAAAAAAAAAAAGGAAAAAAAAGAAAGAAAAAAAAAAGGCAAGATACCATGTGAATATCAATGCTTGAAACTTGTGGATAATAGAACAACAGGTTTCAGTTCATGAATGAGTTGTAAATTCACTTAGATACCTTGCTTGCCATGAAGTAAGATCTGCCATGGAAATTACTGATTCTTGTATCCAGCCATTACAGCTCACCTGCTCATTGAAAGTCATCTTGGTGAGCTTTGCCACTTCCCTCAGAAGTTGGTTATCGTAGATCAAACTAAAATCAATGCAAACTCCATGAGGTTGTTTAAAATTACCCTAAAACATATTACATTTAAAACAGTAGCTTATTCTTTGTTTTTCTGTATACTTCTAGAACAGTTTTTCCAATACAAATAACTATGAATGCTGTTTGGGTGTTTTGCTATTACCATACACATTGTATGCAATTTGCAAATATAGTTATTCAGAAAGCAATGCTGTAACTGTTAAAGTGCAGTTACAAATAAATACATAGATATATCTAAGTGTGTAGTTGTTTTATAGATGTGTCATTTTAAAATTTTATCAAGATTGACCCTCAGTTCATCATCTGTCCACTCAGTTGCCTCAGCTGATTTTCAAAGGAGTTAATATATGACAGTAAAACATTACTTTGGAGGAAGGAAAGGGACAGAGAAAGAAGATTTTCTAAGGAAGAACAATGCAGAGTAAATGATTTATATAATATCATGGTTGCTAAATAAACATAAGTAAATGGCCTCATTTAATAGGCATTGTTTTCTTGATCAAAACATGTCTTCTTTATGCGTAATATTTGTGTGTATTCCTTAGTATGATTTATAGCAGAGTTTTCATTCCTGCTGCACTCCTATATCAAGAGACAATTGCTCACATGCTGATCTATCATTTTAATGCAGTGGAAAAGCATCAACTTGCAGAACTGGTGAGTGAAGATTTTGAGGAGAGTGCCTCAGCTGAACTGAGAACAGGCACTTCAGCAAACAGTAACTTGCAATTCTATGTGAAGTACCTTGGTAGCTTTGAAAACATCCTCTTAATGGCAGTGACTGAATGAAAGCAAAGAGTTGAAGAGCCACTTACAGCTTCTCCATGATTCTTTTGGTTTACTTCACTTACAGGACCTGTCTGTGCATGACAGTGTAAAACCTTGTTAAAACTGGAACTGGAGCCCTTTGCCCAGCTCAGGCCCAAGCTGGAACATGCCTCTCCAAGAGCAGACACACAGTCACCCCTTTGAAAATCAGAAATGGGACTGGAAGTACACAGAGTGTTTGTTGAACCAAGATGTGGAAACAGATAAAAGGTCTGTAATTCTAGTTTTTCTGGACAGAAATGGATCCTGCAACTTCAGGGAAGGTCTCCATTGGACAGCACTTTGAAGACCTTGCAAAAGGACATTTTCTTCTGTGGCATGCAATGTGTTGCATGCAATGCAATCTTTTATTGCTTTTTTTATACTTCTGTTGCCTAAGAGTAGGATAAATTGGACGTAAGTGGACAAGTTACATTTTCTAAAGCATCATTGTATTCTTTCTATCATCCCTTTCCCTAGCAAGCATAAAACAGAGTCTCTGGTTATCTCAAAGATTTAAAGGAAAGTTGTGAGTTGTGATGGTTGAATGCAAAATTTCACACATTAATTTCAGTATTTGCTATTCTCACACATTTTAGCAAGTTCCAGTTACTTATAAGCACTGCTCTACAAAAAATATGTTATCAAATTATTGTAAAAGTAATGCAAATATAGAAATTTTCCTACTTTTTCATTTTACTCACAAGACAAGAGAAAAAACAAGCAGATATACAATATTGATTAAAAAAACCAACAAACCTTTTTTTTTACAGAAACATAATGTGGCGGGAAATAGAAGATATTTGTAGGAAAAAACCATCAAATTTGAACTAGGACTGATCTGCTTTTAGAAGATCTTGTGCAGGAATAGATGGGGTGTTGCTCCGTTTTGTGGTTTAGTGAACAGTGATAGATATCAATACTGAGCAAAATAGTAAATCAATAAAAAGATCACAGCAACACCCTGAATTAAAAAAAAATTAAAAAGCACAACAGTCTGTTGTGCTTGATCAGTTTATACCATTGTTCGAAGATATTCTCAGTCAGAGTTTCTAGGGATATAATTATGTATCCTTACCCTGTTTCCCTACAGGTAGGTGTTATTCCTTCTCTAGGGTTTTAATCTACAGTACAGTTTCAGTCAAAATTTATGAGGACGGAGAATAAAACAGTTTGGGGTAACATGGTAAAACCCATACTTTATTATTTCTCTTTCCTACTTAATGGTTTGTGCACTTCTGGCAAGGAAATTAGAAATTTGCCTTTCACTTCAGCCAGACTGGACAGCATTTGCTGTCACTCTGTTCATCTGATACCAGCCTTCTTACTGATGCAACGTAGTAAGCCCTTCACTTGCTGAGTTGAGCATATTATGTAGCCACATAACCTGCCTAAAATACCTTATCAGACAGGCTTTGCTTTGCCTCTTTGTTGTACAGGTGTAAATTGCTTTCCAGAATGCACAGGAGTACCAGACACAATGAATATATATCAAAGATGCACAGCATCATAGTGTAAAGAATGTAATTCATGCAACAAACATCCATTTAAATCAAGACTGTGAAAATACAAGACACTTCTGTTTTGCTGAAGTCCTGCAAAAATCATGGCTTTGAAGAATTAAGAGGCTGTTATTAAATATTCCCTGCATCAGCTTAGTTCTAGTCCTCTGAAGCAATAGTTAAAATTTCTACCAAGTACAGAGACGTTAGCAGGGAATACTAGAATGCTGAATACACAACCTAGAAAATCATGTCAGCATATGAAGGACTGCTGAGATGGCTAAAAATAAGGCCTAATTCTCTATAAACCAAAAGGCTTCAGTGGACAGTGAATGACGTCTCTCAGTTCACTGCAGCAGAGCCTTTCGTGGCCTTCCAGCATTTTGCTGACCCTTTCCAGATGGAAGTTTAACAATGTATTATATAAAAATAATGTTATTTAACTCAGTATTGGAAATGGATAGTTAGCTCTATGATCTGTGTAAAACGAGAATGGTAAAGAGTTCAAAATCAAGAATCAACATGTAAATTATTGAAAGAATCAACCTGTAAATTGACTGAAATTTTTCTCAAATTTCAACTGGAACCCTCCTTGTCTTTGATTTGAGGATAGAATTCTGTGCATTTTGTCAGATTTTGCTTCTGAGTTGGGTGTGAGAGACTGAAATGTTAATGCTTCAAACAATTGGCCTTTTGAAAAGGCAGGGGCTGCTTTGCTGATGATGTGTAAGACAACAGCCCAGGGGCAGAGGGAGTGAGGACCAGACGAAGACCATCACAAATCAACCTTTGTTTAGCAAAAAGCTAGGATTTAAGCCAAGTAAGAGAGAAGGCTGATAAGAAGCAGGTAAATGCTTTTTATCATGCCAATGTCCTCCCTGCACAACCTGATCAGGTGTAAAACTCCCCACTCCTGCCCGGGGGTGGATTGGGACAGTACTTGTGGATATGAAGGTATCTGGCCCTTCTGATAGGGCATAACTGGCTCAGCTACGCTGATGTGAGAGGCAGCTGTCATGTCTTTGAAGGTGCCTGGGTGTTCTCATAAACCTAAATGTATATTAAACCACTTAATTCGGTTTTGTGGGCTTCCCTGTCCCTGATGGATCCAGACTGTGAACATCAATCAGTGGACTCTGAAATTGCAACAATCAGGTCTCATTGCTGACCCATGGGTGGTGACATTGTTCTACTCTTATTCCTTCTCTCTCTTCTCCTAACTTCTTCTCAAAATATATTGTAAGCCAGGCTAAAAAATCCTAGTCAATAAGTTAGTTAGTGCCTTATGTCTGGATAAGTTAAAGTTGGCTAAGTTTAAGTCTGCTAAGTTAAAGTTTGTGAAATGCCTTATTCTGTCTGGATATTGTTTTAAATTTGCCAAGTACCTTTTTCTACCTTAATGTTCTAAAGCTGGCAAATAAAATTTGCCATTGAACGTTCTGAGAATTTTGTTGTTTCTCCTGTGCACTGCCCAGAGTGAATCAAACAACCTTCCCCAAAACCATCTGAGCAGTCCAAGGCATAAAACTGAAAAACTTGAAAATCATAAAAGCAGAACTCCTCTTGCTGTGTTGAGTCTAGCAAAAAGGTATAGAAATAAACAAACAAAAGGAATTGTAAGCCTAAACATTGCAATACTGCAGACTGACAAAACCAAAGAAATCTTTCTGTGACATTGCAAAACATCTACTACCCAAGTGGTTCTTATGTTTTGTCTTATTGAAGACTTGATCTTCAATAGGCTGGTAAATCTCTCAAGTGCAGTGTGTCCTTGTGTACTGGTATGTCATCCAAGTGTCCAAGTGTGTATTGTGGCTGCTTTTTCTCTGCACCAGAGGGCTGCTCAGGAGAGGTGATCTTTGAATCTTGGAAAATTTTATGGAGGCTGCAATAGGAACCATTTGGAACATGAAACATGACTGGCCCTGTCCTTTTTTCTCCCCACTAAGATTACAAAAATTTAATATCAAAAAATTTAGAAACTCCACAGGAAGAAATGTCAGAGTTTGTCCAAATACCAAGGCTTGGGGTTAGTATCTTGCTTTCTGTGCAACAGAATGAAACTGCCAGGATGAGATTCTGATGTCATCAGGGGTGGGCTTCACCACTGTCTTGTTCAGAGGAGACAGGCTTATTATATTTTGTGGTAATTACAGGGAGAGAAGGGAAAGGTAGAAGGAAATGGGGAGGACTGTTAAGTATAAAAGAAGGACAAAGTAGTCCCATTTCAGCTGGATGATTAAACTCAAAATATGGATGAGGCTATACAGAAGCTATCACCTCTACCAGTCCTTTTTCTTTCTGGATTCAAGTTCAGCCCTTTGTCAATAAACCGTATAGAATAATTTCTAATTACAACACAGCTGTACAAGCCTAAGGTTGTTACTATAAACATCTTTAATTCATTTAACTCCAAATATATACTCATCCACTCAAAGAATTTGTGATGTTACAGAGATTCTGACTCTAGAAGAGACATCAAATGGCAGGAGCAGATGAATTTCTTGGCCTAATATGAAATTATTTTAATGAAAATGCATTCAAAAAGAAAGCAAGAGCAGTGCTCATACTATGCCTCACTTTCCCATGCGTATTCTTGAGAGGCAAATGGCAAGGTGGTTTAGAAAAAAACTTTTCAGTGGTAACAGACAAGTCAACCTGTATTTATACAAGAACTGCTTTAAGAGTTTTAATCATCTTTAAAATGTCAAAGGACCTCTGTTGTTCTTAATTTGTCTGCATTAAATATCCCAAATGCCTATTCATGTGGGGTTGAATACACTGATCTCCATGACCACTTCTCATTGGCACTCTATTTTGATCTTTTCTTTAGATTTATTTTGAGCTTTCATGTTTTTCCTCCATAATACATGTATCTGTATGCCTTTTATGGAGAATGATGACACAATATTTATAAGTATGGAGGTTTTACAAAGTTGGGGTTTAAGAGAAATTAAACCTACAAGCCTTCAAATTTCACCAAATCTTCATAACGACTAAGTGTGGTTACACAAATATGTTCCCAGAAAAAGCATATAAATCAATCGTAATTCTTTCACAAGTGTCAATAAGTTCTGCTACATTATTTTGTTATTTAACATCTGGGATAATTGTCATAGAGCTCAAGTGGATTTTTGTTTTTCTGAGTTAAAGTCTGGCAATCAAAACAGAATGTGTGCTTTCCCCTCAGAAAGGTAAATATGCTGAGAATAAAGTGATAGGCACAATTTGCCCTTCAACACAAATCAACATCTTGGCTTTTGTGGACATCAAGAGACATGATTGGACATATCATGCTCAATAAACATCATGCTGCAAAAATTTGCCTGAAATGCAGTTGTGGAAGATGTTGAAGATGTCCTTCCAGGTCAAAGTTCATTTTGAGTCCAGTCTATTTTCTTATTAGAGAGAATGAGGGGAATCTTCACAAAGCCTTCCTCATGCAATCACAGTTACAAGCTGTGCTTTTTGGCTCAAGTAACTCATTAATGACATGAAAAGGAACAGCGAGCCAGCTCTTATTTGAGGAAATTATGTGGTAATGATAAACTGCCTAATCCTTCAGAAGAACAGTCCATTTTGCAGAATGGATAATTTACATGTAGTTGAAAGAAAACCATGAAAGCCCCTTGAAGACTGGCAGCTGACTGCCATACAGAGGGATGCGTTTTTGTTTCTGTTTGCCAGCCAGTCTAGGCTATCAGCCTAATAACTCTCTCTCAGTGCCTTATAACAACTCTATGCAGACCCATTCAGAGCCCTTGATCACACCAGAAGGAGAATAAAGAGGCCTCCTTACTCATGCAAGGAGGAAAGAAACCAAAGCATCTGCTTCTGTGAAAGCAACTCTGGATAGCTGCTAACAACTCTTTACAGCAGGCCCAGAGATGATATGAATAACAGAAGTTTGAATACCATTCTGATCTCCATGCCTTTTTCCATTACTCAGCAATGGAATAGCTTCATGTAAGCTGCAGCTGTTTTGGGTTGGGGAAAAGGGTAGAGAGCCATCAAACTGCTTAAGTCCAGCGTGAGCCAAATAGCTCAGAAAAATGTGACATTCATGTGAATCTGTTGAGAAACTAGGTTTGTTGCAATCCAGACACAAAATTAGGTTTATAGGTCTGTTGTGAAAGGTACAAGCATTAAAATAGTGACAATGAAGAGTAAGCCAGCTTCATCCAAAACTGGAATTTCTTTTCCAAGCAAGGCAAGATTGAGCAGTGAAAGAAAAAACTATATCTGAATAGCAGAGGAAAAAGAAAACTGTGACATAATCTTTCACGACTTCCCATGCACCCAGATTGCTGTACTAGCAAAGCTTGTGCAAGGACAGCACAAGCAAAGCTCTTCAAGGATTTGGGATATGCCTGTATTAGATCTCTGTCTGTATTAGATGTAGGTGTCTGTATTAGATTAGTGACTTGAGACCAAACAGGTTAGGACATGCTAGACTAACCTGTAAGCAAAGTCCAAGAGAGGGAAAAGACATTGACCCTTAATCACAGGATTTTTTGTAGTCCTACATTGTTAGATGGACTTGGTAAAGGATAATAGCCTCCCATCTGGTTTTTTGAGGAAGAAAATGTGGTGTGTGCACCATGTGGCTGAGCTCATACCAAGCAGAGCTCCAAAAGGGGAGAGGTTCTCACTGAGCTTCTCCGAGACCTGTTAGTTACAGTTTGTATTCCCAGCAGTTAGGGAATGCACAATATTCCCTGTGCCAAACCTTTCAGCCCTCCAAGGACACTGCAACCAGGCAGGAAATCAGCAGCCTTCCTCCCTGGCCTGGCCACTGGGAGAAATACCATTGGACAGCTGTGATTGAACAGACAAACACATTTGGTCTGCCACCTCTTACAGGAATGTGGTGCCTTACAAAACTGTATGGACAGTGTTTTCCAGATACTTCTTGTACTCTCAGGTTACCTGATTTGCCTGTGTGCTCCTCTGCACCTCACCATTCACCAGTGATGTAAGAAAAGGCCAATCTTCACTGGCATCACAGTGAACACAAGTAAGCAAGAGTGACTGGGTATGCTAGCCCTCTGGTTTCAGACAGCAGCCAATAATATTGTGTATAACAATGTTTTTCACCAAAAAACCCCCAAACATACAAAACCAAACAAATGAACAACAACAACAACAACAAAAACTAACAAAAAAACCCCAGTCTAGGCAGAACTGCAATGCAATGAGAATAAATGCTCAAAAAATTATTGTGTAATAGAAAGGTTTCCAGGCTATTTTACCCCATGAAAATTCACACAGTAGTACAATGAGTTCAGACCTAAGTTCTCAAATGAATGCTATATAATTTTGTGTGTCATTCACACTAACAGTTTAATCATAAATGGTGAGGAAATCTGACTCCACTGAAAAATCTCTTTGCAGCAAAGGCACTAACAGAGTCAGGAATACCACTGTAGAGAGAACTTAGGTTTGCTGATAAAACTCTACAATTAAATGTAAATGAATTGGTAAGTACATGATGGCTGTATTTCAGGTGATGGACAGATGCATGTCCTTTACTGCTTGGTTTGGACTGATGGAAGCAAGGGACTGGGCGGAACTCTGGTGAGCAGAAACCTGGCCTTGTGCCATGCTATGTATTGCAGCAGTGCACACAGTTTCACACTGTGTTAAGAGTGAGAAAAGCTTAGCATAAGTTAAACTTCCTTAAGTCTTCCAGCATCTAATCCAGGAATGAATGTCAAATGCAATATGAAAACAGTAGACATTATTTTCCAGAGAGTGAATGGTTTCTTGGTGGTTGTTTTTTTGCTAAGCAGATGAATTAATTTTTTTTTCTTCTGATCAATATATCACTTTATGGAAGAACCTCTGATAATCATAGGTGAATAACTCCTTAGCTGTTTCTCTTATACCTTCACTGAGCATATCTTATGTTGTGGATGGTGGATGAGACACAATTTTCTGTCCCTTGTGCAAGAGGTGTAAGAGTGTGCACAGCACCCCAGGGGTCAGTGTGAAAATGCACACAATCTCCTGCAGCACAGGGACAGAAAACCCAGTTTTGGACAAAGGTTTTAAAAAGGTTGTTTTGTGAAGGGAAGTTCCTGTGCATACTGATCAGGAGCAAGTGAATCAGATACATACCCTGTGTTGCTACTGTGTTGGGGAAGTTGTGGCTACTTATGCTGTAGTTCCTGCAAAGCCATGGCACTGTGCTTGGAGAATGTGCATCTTTTTCTCACATCTCTTTCCAGTGCATCACTGTGATGTCAGCTGGCCAGAAAAGAACTAGTGAAGGATGGGAAATAACCCATGAGGTTAGCCTGATGGCCATGGCTCTTAGCCCAAGGGCTTAGGACATGTTAAAACTCCTCTTGAGTTTAAGGCCCAGTTTGTGATTGCCAAACCTGTACTGACTTATTTTTCTTTTTTTCTTCTACATAGGTTTCCCATCTTTACTCTCTCTAAGCATCAAAAATCATGAGTACTGCGGTTCGGATTAGAAGGATTATACACAAGTCCCATAGCCAGGCTTTTGAATTTGGAAAACATCCGTAATGAAATTAAACAGAAAAAGAATATTTAAGCAGTGACAGAAATGCAAGAGAGAAGATTCTTCATGGATATTTTCCAAATCTCTCTGGGAGATTCATTCTGATGTTGCAAATTCACTGTGAATGTATAATTTGCTACAGAATTCAGTTTTTCCATGACACAGAAAAATAAGTCTCATTTCTGTAAAAATAAATGCCCACATTCTCGTGTGGGCATGATGCTTATAGTATTGGGGTTTAAATTTAACATAGTACATTTTACTCTGCTATTTATTATTCCCACTCTGTGGGATTTTGACACATAGTTTACTCTCAGTAATTTACTTTATACCTGTAGTTTATTTCTGTATTGTACCTGCTTTAACTCATAATTGAGACCAAAAGCAAACTGAAATAACTACATTAAAAGGACTCAGTTGGTTCACTAAATCACTCTCCATCCTATTCCTGGATAGCAGAGGAGGTCTTATTTGATAGGGTTGGTTGGCCAATGTGACACGAATCCACAAGAAGGGCCACAAGAAGGATCCAGGGAACTACAGNTACCTGCTTTAACTCATAATTGAGACCAAAAGCAAACTGAAATAACTACATTAAAAGGACTCAGTTGGTTCACTAAATCACTCTCCATCCTATTCCTGGATAGCAGAGGAGGTCTTATTTGATAGGGTTGGTTGGCCAATGTGACACGAATCCACAAGAAGGGCCACAAGAAGGATCCAGGGAACTACAGGCATCTCAGCTTGACCTTGGTGCCTGACAGGGTTTTGGAGCAGATCATCTTGAGTATGATCATGTGGCCCTTGACAACCAGTGGATCAGGACCAGCCAACAGGTGTTTAGGAAGAGCAGGTCCTGCCTGACCAACTCTCTGATCTCCTTTCACTTTTTAAAAAAATTATTTTCACAGAACATTATGAGTTGGAATGGACCTACAAGTATCATTCAGTCTAACTCTTTTTCAGCTAGGTGACCTGCCTTGTGAATGTGGGAAAGGCTTTGGGTGTTGTGTACCTTGACTTCAGCTAAGCCTTTGACGCCGTCTCTTGACAGCATTCTCCTGGAAAAGCTGGCAGCCCCTGGCATGAACAGGTGCACTCTTCATTGAGTTAAGAACTGACTGAACAGCTTGGTCCAGACAGTGGAGGTGAAGGGTGCTGCATCCAGTTAGTGGCTGCTCACCAGCGATGCTCCCTAGCAGTCACTGTTTGGCCCAGTTGTGTTTAACATCTTTATTCATGGTCTGAATGAGGGAATTGAGTCTACCATTAGCAAATTTGTGGATGACACAAATTTGTGGGTGACACCAAACTGGGGGAGAGTACAGATCTGCTGGAGGGCAGAAAGGCTCTGCAGATGGATCTGGACGGGCTGGATCAGTGGGCCAAGGCCAGAGGTGTGAGGTTCAATAAGGCCAGGTGCCGGCTCCTGCCCTTGGGTCACAAAAACCCCATGCAGAGATACACGCTGGGGGAAGAGTGTCTGCAAAGTGGCTCAGCAGAAAAGTGGGGACTGGGTGCTGGTCAGCAGCAGCTGACTGTGAGCTGGTATGTGCCCAGGGAGCTAAGAAGGCCTAAGCTAAGTGACATCCTGGCCTATATCTGAAATTATGTGGCCAGCAGGACCAGGGAAGTGATTCTTCTGCTGTACGTGGCACTGGTGAGGCCACAGCTTAAGTTCTATATCCAGTTCTGGGCCCCTCAATTCAATTTGATACCAAATAATGGTTCTAAATGAAATGAACCTCAAGCATATAGCAAACAATGAAAGCATCAGTTCCCACATCAGATGTCTTGCTGCAAAAAGGAATGTGGATCAAAATGAAGAACTAATAGCTATATGAAAGAATGGGTGAGAATTTAATTTGAAAAGTGATGATTTCAGTAGCCACTGACTAGTGGATTTCCCCAGGGTATTGAAACATTTGTGTACTACCTGTTTGACTATTCCAGAATCAGAAAATCAACTGATCCTGGGGCAAAATGTCTACAGGACAGTGTAGTACTGATCAGAAGTAAAATGACATCCAGGAGCTTAAATGACAGACCTCTGTAATACATTTTGAGTTAAAAGCACCCTGCAAATCTGGCATGTCTGATTTGGAAGTCAATAGTTCTTTGCCTTAATCACTTCAGTAACACAGAGTAATTACAAACTATTACTTCTGAAGGAACATTAAAAATATCAAAGCAATTAAAGGAAGCGTGAAATAAGCAAACAGTACAGAAAAGCAGCCATTCTTATTTACTTATTAGTTATCTAGCTGTTCAGGGAACACCTGCTATTCAGAATTACATGCTGATTTTTTCTTTTCAGTTACATTTTGCAATGTGTTTTGTTTTAAGGGGGAACCAAAGACTGAACTGAAAGGAAGCAAATATGCAACTGTATGTTTTTTAACCAGAAATTAAAACTTTTCAACAGGAATTTTTAGAAGAGGCACTTCTAGAAATTCCAAATCCCTAGCTGAAGACATGAATACAGACACAAGTTAGTGGCAGAATGCTCAGGCAGCAGAATTAAAGTGCCAGCCCTTCAATACTTAAGTTTCACACCTTTGAAAAAAAGATGGAGGCTTAAATGATTCAATACATGAGAAACTATGTTTATCCTTAATACAGATTATTTTACAAAATGTTCTATGCCTTGCATTTCATAAACTTTTGACAAACTCAAGATTTTTCCATTTTGCAGTGAAATAATCAATGATTGATTGGATCAGTCAGATGGAACACTGAGCAAATGTGAGGTAATAATGCATGCAAAAATGAAAGAGTTCAGCAATTTTGGTCAGTGAAGAGTTCAATGTAGGTCTGGAGATGTTTTCATCCATAGATTGGTTTGCTTGTTCAATATTTTGCTCTAGTAAAACAGTTGAATAAGGGCAGTTGAGGAAAGCAGAATAAAATGAAAATAATGAATAGAAGATGGTTTGAATAGGAAGATGGTTTAATTTTGAGTTGCTACTCTCCTGTCCTTGTAACACAAAGAGAATATTTCAAGATATTTAACTGTAGCAAACTGCCAAATAATATCCAAAGGACCCTTTTTCATTTACCATGCAGTCAGATGGTGGAAATGATTGTCCAAGAAGTTATTAAAGATCAGAGCATACTAAGATTAAAAAATTCTAAAACATTTTATGTTTGATATATTTGGGCAGACCTCCTCATGTATGAAGTATGCCTTATAATGCTTCCTTCTCCTCAGTCATTCACTGGAGTTGCTCTAAAAAGATCAGGCACCTGGCAGACCAAATAAAACATCTGCTTTGTCTCTATAGGCTGGAAAAGAGATAAGAATTAAAGGATCAGAAACTATAATGATTGAATCAGGAGGTATTTTGAGGGATCCCAATTCTCAGTAGCCTTATATTATTTATTACAATTGTTTCTTTAACTTTATGCAATTTTCCTCTCAGACCTCTGATTAGTCTAATCATCATTTTCTGCACTTTTTTTATGTTTTTTCAGGTCTTTTGTAAGTGCAAATAATTTGACTTGGATACCACTTTCTAGGTGTGATTTGGTATAATATCTTTAGTATTCCACTCCATCTGCTGGAATTATCCTCTCTTCTTTCATTAGAGCTTAAAAGCACATTCACCACTGCCTGTGAATGAGATTGCAGGAGAAGATTTGATAGAATTTTTGCTTTATAATGTAGTCATCCTTCGACTTGGCAGGAAAGCCATCACTGGTATAATCCTGGGTACATTAAGGACAATGTTATTCTATGTGCATAGAGCAAACCAACTCCATCTGCTTGCAGAGCTACTAGATCAGATCCATAAAGAAGGAATGAACAGAGACTAGAGTTTAAAATTTACTTGTTTTGCCCTGCTTACTGTTACCCAGAGAGAGACTGAATTTCCTTGGAAATTGCTGATGACTTCTCTAGTAAATTTAAACTTTGGTGTTTACTTCAGTACCTAAGACTGGAAATATAATAAGAAAGATTCATCAAGCCTGGAAATGCTGAATCCAAACAACATGAATTTGTAAGTTCAGACTTCACAGTTCAGAATGACTGCCCATGTAGCAGTCATTATTTTTATTGGGACAAATAAAAAGATGGGTGAAACAAAGATTACAGAGTTGAACTACCCCTTGCCAACTTCTAATAATACAAAAGTAGCCCACATTAGTGTTGTTCCTGCACCTATTGAAAATCAAAGAACCACTTATTGAAGTTCTTCCAGACACCATTTTTTACCCCTAGATTCATCATCTCCCCTCAGCCCTATATGGTATGCTGTTCTGGAATACTCCAAAGGAATAATCCAAGAGAAAGAGGCCAATTTTCCAAAAGGATTTAGTTTTCTTAATGTAGTGGTTTTCAAAAAAAAAAAAACTTGAATCAATGGTCAGTCACCAAAGAGTGAACAAAAAGTCCTTTTTACACAACTGTGACTGAACTTGTAACCAAAAAGTTGTAGGGATAACAAAAGCCTTGTAAAGGATGTCAATTTGACATGATGAGAACATGGTTGAGTCCTCATGCCTAAACGGCACAATTTCCCACCTGTGTCCAGCAATACACCAGCTCACAGCTTCACTGGCATAGGTGGGTCCAAAGCTACAATGACCAATAGGAAGGTTTGCCCAGCCACACCTGAGAGTGACCTGGGCAGGAGTTGTTAGCAATAATGATCAGATGTACATGACTGTCAGTGTTTCTGTGCTAAATGGACCCTCCCATGATAACTCAGGGATCACCACAATTTGATGACTGCAGGGTGGCAATGTATGATCCTGCAATCTCCTTCCAGACATAGCACTTCCATCTCCTACCATGAACAGCTCTAATTTTTGGCTAATCCTGCTCTGGGTGGAGATTTCCAAGCTAATGGCTGTCCAGCACCTCTTTTTTTTTTTATTCCCAGCAAAAAAAGCCTTCCACCCCTCCCCTGACAGGCCAGGATTAACAGCAACCCTTTAGTCTTTGCTGATACTACTCCAAATAGGGGTTCTAGGTTAAGATCCTCTTTTTGTTAACACATATAGATCCTAGAACCTTCCACAAGAATCAGTGTAAGCTTTAAGTGTAAGTATGGGGTCTGCACCCAGCAACAACAGAGAGAAGTAGAGGAAAAGAAGAAAGAAAGGAAAGCAAGCAGGTCCAAACCCAACACCAGGGTTCTGCTCATCATTAAACTTAAGGACAGGCCCAGTCCTCCTCATTTCACTAGGATGAGAAAGTAAAATGGTCTCTCAGACACGCTTGCACACTACTCTTTCACATAACACTGTCAGAGACATCTATTCTTAGTCATCCTTCTTTAAATTGTTTAAATTAAAATTTGATAATGTTCCAGATTTGGGGTTGGGGTGTGTGGGCACTTTGTCACTTAATTCCTGGTTAGTACAGCCCCATTTGATGAAAAAAGGCGTTGCTGAGCTAGCAAGTGACAAAGATATGGTTTTCATTTATAGTTAAAATCCTGTTTTACCAACAACTGGCTTTAAGCAGCCCGATAACAAATAATTTATGCTTGTACACTCATTTTCCCATGTTTTAGTTTCTGTCAAGTTGGATTATGAATTTATGAATATTATGTTCCTTGTGTTTTTCTCATTGAGAATTTGGCCATTAGCCTATGCAATTGCTACCCTCAATCGTAGAGGGTAAGGGTAAATAATTTTCTGTTTTGCCCTTTCTCTGAGTGTACATGTGGCCTTTAGTCACATGGAAAAGCCATATGTGTAACTCATGGGTTTATGATGCTGCACAAAGGTGCTTGCACTCAGAAGAGTAGGAGAAAAACCTACTACTGTCATGAGCAGTAAATACAATATTCTCTTAATTAGTTTAAAAAGACTGTGGCAGAAGGGAAGGAAATGTCATCCCTGTATGTGCCACTGCTGAAGCAGTCAGAAAAATTCACATAGTGAGATGTGGGCTAGCAACATTTCTAGCTGGCCAAAGGAGAAAAAGGGTAAGTGTGCATAAAATACACTTTGATACTGTGATGGTCTTTGCTAGATAATTTTAAAAGTCAGCTCTGGGCTGGAAAAGAAGCCCTGTCTTTATATTTCTGATAAAGGACATAACATGACTCTTTTCTTCTTCAGAAATTTCCTTAGGAGATTTTGAAGCACGGGCAGACGACTCTTCAACTAATTAAAGTTGAAAAGAGGGTATAGTTTTATTACAGCACTGGGCACATGTGGGGTAGTCCCCAAAAGGCATGTGCAAAGAATCACAGAATTTGAACTTCTATTTATCTTAGTGATTATTTACATATTCATGCAATTTCTAAAATGCCTAATACATAATAATTACCTATCCAGCTTCATATTATAATTAGTTAAATGATCATTACGGCTGCACAGTAGCTCTCTTTTAATTGAGTAGGTGGGATTTGAATTAGAGGAGGGGTATTTTTGGATGAAGTCAACACTCTTCCTCATAATGACCTTTTTACTTCTGGTCAGTTGGCTAGATTCCCTGGTCAATTAATCTCGGTTTGAGCCTACTTAATTGTTCCTATTGCATGGTTTCTGCTTCTTCAGAATACCTCATTTGTCTCTCGTTATACTGTAACCAAAATACAGGATCCTTGGCTTCCTCAGAATATCTCATTTGTCTCTTGTCAGCAGTGACCTAACATCTTGTTACAACTAAGGTACAGGATCACTCTTCTAACTGATCCTCCAACTCCCCTAAATTGTCAGGTTAACCCTTCACTCAGTTTTACTCCATTTAATTCTCAGACTATTGTGTTTCATTAAATTAGTGAGTGTCTGGGGTTTTAATATATTCTTTCTTCAGACTTGACAGCCCAGTTAAGTATTCACTACTTTCACGACCTCTGGGAATATTTGCTGTTCCTCTTCTGTAGGGTTGCAGGAAAAAGTGCTTAATTCATACTCCAGAAATCTTTGTATTACTTACATTTGAGAATGTAAAATTAATACTACTATTTATTGTATCTTTTTCAAAAGATTTCAGATATCTTGAAAGGAAAAGGGCTCCCTCTTTCAATATTCTTACTGCAATATAGCACTCTTCTTTTTCAACATTTCAGTGCCCTGAGCCCGGATAACCTTGCACAAACACAGATTCACAGAGTGTAAATAGTATTTGTTGCCTTGTTTTTTATTATCACCATTACAGTTCCAAAGAACAAAATTCAAACCAGAAGTCCCTGTTTGAACTTCCTGGTAAAGGCATTCTGAAGATCCTAAAGGGCAAATCCAGAATCTGAATTTATATTGAGAGTTACAGGTTTTTCTACTTCATCATATCAGAGAAGCTAGACAGTATCTAGAAGAGGGATATGGATTCAGAACTAGTGCTAGGTTTTCATTCTAAAGGATAATGTCATATATAACTCACAGAAAAGCGAAGCAACTAATTAAATTTTAAATTATATAAACAGGAGAGAGAATGCAATCAGCATTTAATCTCTAATAATCTATGACCAAGTACCCTCAGAATACTATTAATCAGCCCAGCTGTGCAAAAGGAAGACCTTCAAATCTGTCAGGTAGCTGTCCCTGGACACCTTATAAGTGCCTTGTAGATAATAGGCAATCATTCATAGTATAGCCCTGATCATTACCTCAAATACTTGAGAAATTATAGAATGATTAAAACAGTGAAAAATCCCATTATTCATTTCACTGACTCCCGCTTGTCTAATTCTTCCCTCTACCTCTGAACTTTAGGCCTACATGTTAAATTTCTCTGCTGTGGTTAGTATTTATCCTGTCTTCACTTGGGTTTAAAAATTTTTCTGTAGGCTAGTAATACTCTTTCTAAACAGAGAAATACAGTATTCTTTGGAGGCAGCCATCATGACTGCTACTAACAGAAATTTTTTGATAGCTAGCACTTCATTCTGTTTTTCAGGAATTAAGTTGGTGATGCTGTATTTCCAGCTGTAAAAGCTTTTTAATCTAGCAGGGAAAGAACAAAATATATGACACCAAGCTGCTGAATTTAAACCTGAATTGAGAAACACTTCATATAAACTCCCACTCATGCAGATGCTGAGCTTCCAAAGACACAATAATATTATTACATCCCCTATGTCTACCTTTGGACTGTGTGTTGAATTTTGTACTTTTTCAATGGCTTGTTCCAGTTGCATAAGAAGCAGAATTTTCCTAAGCACAAGTATAGTGGTTTTTACACAATGCAATTGTGTAGAGACTTCTCTTTCAGCTGGAAAGCACTACAAATTCCTCCACAGCTTGCTGTCATTTCAGTCTTCGTCCAGGGCCCCCATGATATCTTCTAATAAATCTGTGACTAGAAGCCTAATACTAGACTGAAATGCTTAAGCACAGGATGTGAAATGTTGAGTGTGAACAACATAATAATTTGAGTTCAGACATGTTACAAAAATGTGCCTTTTTTTAGAGGGCCTGGTGGAGTGTGGCTTCGGGGAGATACAAGGTAACTTTGTCTCAGCAAGGCTATGTGACGCATTCTCAGTTTACATTCATGTGTGAACGTGTTCACATTCTCAGTACTCTGTCAAGAAAACTATCGTCAACAGTGCATGCTGATTTGAAAATAATGGGATCTTTGGCTTGGCCTGATCAGTGGAAGAGTTACACCACCAGCTGTAGGACCAGTACTTGTAGCCCCAGCAATACCTTCAGGATTATTTGATTTGTACTCATTATAAATCCTTATTTGCTGGCATAGTGTTCTGTGTGCACTTACACCAAAAAAGCAAATCAACACAAGTTCTGTTAGAACACATTTAACAGAATATTAATTATATTTTCCCAGTACATAGCCAAGTCATCATGTGCAAGTTTTTATGGCCTTTGTTTCTGCTGAGCACTGCAATTCTAAGGGAATTTCCACATGCAAGCAGTACTGGGCCAACTTCTTCAGTGAGGTTAGCAGAGTCCTCACTGACAACTCCTTCAAAACTACTTCAGTTTCTTGTAATATGAAAGAAAAATGAATAAACTAGTAAAAATAGTAACGGAGGTGAAAGGGGATTGAAGGAAAAGAAGACACACCAGAAATTTATTTTGTGCTTCTGACACAGAACTTTTTCGTTAGTCACAAACAGACGACTGATATAGAAGGATGATACACTTGGATTTGTCCAGGTGCTCTGACTAGAGGAGCCATCTACTTTGCAGCATCTGCTAGCAAGCAAGTGAAATAAAATCCCAAGTGCTGGTATAAGAAATGAAATTGACTGCTTTTAATAATGCAATTAATTAATACATATGATGTATTGAATATTGCTAAGGTTAAAAGTTTTATCCAACCATCTTGTGGTTGAATGAATTGTTTTATCTCTGGAACAGTCATTATTCCCATTGATGAAGTTATGAATATTAGTGTTTCATGTAATAAATGTTCTAGCAGGATGGAATGTGACCATGACTTCATCCTTGTCTTCACCAGGGGTGTTTCTGTAGGCTCAGCTGATGCCATTTAGAGCTGACTGCAGAATAGGAAAGGAAGGGACGATATGATGTAATATGTCCAAACTTACCAACTTAGAATTGTTGGTGTTTGCAGGATGATGTTTTAATTTAAATTCTTTGTATATATTAGCCTAGTAAAACCAGTGAAGATTCAATTACCAGTTCTCTTCTGAAAGTATATTAATTTGGTTTTGGAATCCTATTTACAGCTGACACTGATATGAACACTACCAAATTAAAACCTTAAAGGACTAGAACATATGAAAGATTGCCCCTTTTTTTTTTCCCAGTGATATCAGTTCAAATAAAAGGTTTTATTTTCCATGGGGAAGAAGCCCCTCACAGAGAATCACAAATTATTCATGTAATTAAAGTGAGAGAGCAATGCACTCTAAAGAAATAATTTAGGCCACACCAAACTAATCTGCAGTTTTGAAAGGAAAGGTTCCAGAAGAGCTTCTGTGGTTTTTAACGTAGACATGCATACATTTTAGGAGATTTCAATGGAGTTCATTGACAGAAGGAATGGGACACCAACTGCTATGTAACTGATATGATATTTTCAAGCTTTGCTGCATGCAGGTTTGCTAGAACGAAAGACTACATTATGGGATTATTTTCTGTGCAGAAAAGAGGCCAACAGTATTCTATTACTGAAGGTGAGGACTGCATCTTCAGCACTTTAAACCAGAGAGATCCAGAAAAGACAAGAGATCAGGCTGGGGATACTTTCCCAAATCTCTATTATGTATGACTGTGTTTTTCAAGACCAGCCATCTTTTCACCCTCCTGTTAAAATGTTGTATTTATATTACTCCTTTCTTTGCAAGCATAGTCATTTATATGGATGCATTAAAGAGACCCTTGCGGTCAATGTTATTTGGCTTTACTGTGTGCTCTGCCTCCTGCCTGCTTTGTCCTTTGTAAACCATGACCATTTGACCACTCTGAGATAAAGTCAATCGTGAGTTCTTTATCACCCTTTCTGTACCAGAGAAAAACATAGTGGTATCATTGTCTGAATTGATAATGAAGCTCTGATCAGGAGCAGCAGGCAAGGTTAGTCAAAGAATTGCTGATGTATTTTATTCTTGGTTTTCAGTTAGTAAAGCATTTAGACTTGAAAATTGTTAAACTTGGAAGAATGGATTAGTGTGCACTAATATTAAAGGCCAGTAAACAAAAATTATACATATCTATCAGGTTTGAGCTGATGTTCTAGCAGTGATGTATTTCAGATCATAGGAATTGTCTTGTGCATTAGAAAATACAGCATTTCTTGTATAAACTTTTCCTCTTACTGTGCTATGGCCACTTCCCATCATATCACATTAACTGGACTCCCAATTTTAGACGTACAGGAAGAAAGAAGGGGAAGTACAGGATAGAAACTCCGCCATGATGAGACCTCAATAAACAGTCTATCTGATTTTCCTTTTAGTTAAGATTGAATTAATGCCTTTCTATCTTAAGTTGTTTTAAGAACTGGGATGTGAAATTATTAAATATTCTGAGTATTAGAAAGCCACTACAGAAGTGCCAGCTATTTGCATGTACACTGATAGCATTACTACTTTGTATCAAAATGTGCATTCAAGATTGACAGATTTTGACTGCACACTATCTAGGACTAAAGAATTTATGAAGTATGTCCCCTTTATATTCTTAAGTATTTCCACATCCTTGTGGACTAGACTAGTAAATAGGTTTTAAGGTTAATAGATTTTAATGAGAGAGAGACTAGCTTCAGCATAGACTTCTATATTTCTATAAATAGCTAGAGGATAATGTTATATTTTTTCTAAAGTACCTCTTTCAAATTATGACCATCAATTATGTTTATTTTATGAAATTTTGGAAAAATATAATTTTTTTTTCCTCACAAGGATTTTTTGGGTATCTGTCAAAGAAAAAAAATTGTTAATCTAGAGATTAAATGATCCATTTAATATTTTGACAGTTGTAGCCTCCTCAGGCCCTAATCTCTAAGCCTTAAACTAGTTCAATAACATGTAGTTTATATACTGATTTTGATGTTGACTAGACTGCAAATTTTCTGTCCAGATCCTCCATTTATTTGGGGAGTTCTGCATTACTGTCTTCATTACTGATCCATTATGGTGGGAAGAAAACCAAACCAGAGAGCACTGCATGAGGCCCTGTGCAGAGATATTATCGCAGCATCACCACTCACCGCTTCGCAAAGTGGCATCTTGAACATCATTCTGCAGCAAATGCAGGTGATTTGGAAATTCACTCAGTTTATAACCTTGAATGCTTGGTTCTTTCCTCTGTAACTTTGCCTTGTTGTTAAGTAGTTCTAGTTATTTCCTGAAACTTTTTTTTCCAGTCATATGAAACTCAATATTTTGTTTCCTGCAACATGACAATTGTCTGTCTCTGGGGTCAAGGGAAATATACCTGAATTATCCAGTTACTAGGCGAGGAGAAAAAGACAAAAAAGTTGAGGATTTGGCCAGGATATATCTTCAAATTACAGTGTTTCTCATCATACCCCTGAAAGACATTATTTTTAGAAAAGCATAGTTTTGCTTGCAAAAAATTGAAAGATGTGCCTAAATTAAAACAACACAAAGCAAAACAAAACCAAACAAAAATAACCTGTTGAAATGTGGAAATGACATCTGTATACCTGTCTTCCAGAGAGAATTTCTAAAAATGCTTAAATCTCTCTATTATTATATGAGACACCTGACAACATTCTTTATCCAGGCTGAATTTTGCTTTCTGGTATAATTCACACTGGTTGTCTGAACTAAAGCAAGAGCCTGAATAAATTTTTGTGGATTCCTCCCACACACAGATTGAATAACTTGCAGATACATGTTGAGTCTTATGCTCTCTTCATAGTGATTCTCATCTCCAGAAACAGCACACTACTTTGATTACTTGAGAATTAAATTTACTGGGATACTTAAACATGTTATTTATGTATAGATTAAATTTCCAATAAAAAAAGAATAATTAAGGCTATATAATTTTGAAGAGTGTTAAACACTGCTTGTCAGGGTACATTTTGAGGAGTCTGATTAAAGTTTTATATTGTTTACCCTATCTTCAAAACAGACTGCTTTCAGGAGCTGCTAAACCATCATTTTGCATTTACCTATTACAGATTATATGTGAGTGCCGTGCTCATGTAGGTGTACACTGGGACTTGCCCTACATGCTAGACTGTTACTGATGTTCTACCTGACTGACTATTTTTTTTTCCATCGGGACACAAGCAAATTTTTATGCTTGGGGAGACACGCAGCGTATAAAAAACTTCCAACATGCAGAAGCAGTGTTGAGAAGAAGTGCAGGAGGCACAAAGAAGAAAATTGGTTTGGTCCCTTTGAATTGTGTTTATCAAGTTGTGTTTTGAGACAGAGGCTTTTGAGCATTGTCATTTCTTTACTATCTACATAGTTTAAAGTCGAGTGAATGGCAGTCAACTCAGTATATCTGAAAACTTTCTAGTTTCCTCAGCTGCATTCATGTTGGAAAATAGGGCAGTTTTTTAGCAAAAAGGGCCAGGAACATAAATCTGACATTCATGCTATACTGGAGTCTGTTCATTGACTTCTCTGTAAATCCAAATTTGCTGGAGGAAAAGCATGTCACAAGGGAACAGTTTTCAAAAATTTTTTTTCTTCTTAAATAAGCATATTCAAGCTGCACATAGCTAAGGAAAATGTCCCTAGAAAAGCAAAAACCTTATTTATGTTCAATTTTATTTTCTCTGTAACATATTGCCATGCAATGAAAAGTAATTTGTTTTTAGTCAGAAGGCAAAAATGGAGAATCTGGAGGCAAAAGTGGCGAATGTTCTGGGAAAACCCAATACCACCATATGATAATGGCAAAATGGCAACTTCGTTTGCACCATGACTAAAATACGTTTGGCATGCAAATGAATTTGTGTTTCTGAGGGGCAATCACAGGCCTGGGCACATGTGATAATTTAGAAGACATTTATTTTTCTTAGAAGAAGATGCACTGTACAAACTCTTAATTACCATGTTAATATCATCACTACTCTAGCAAGATTTTACCCATTCTCTTTTTTAACTAAAGTGGCTAGAAAGTAAGCTAACTGCTTGGCATGTTTCTTACTCTTGTAATATATGAGCCTGTGAAAATCTTATATTATTTGCTACTCTTAAGGTCAAAGAAATGAGTTAAGGAGGTTTTGTCAGGCCTTCAGGCATCAGTTCATCAGATACCATGTGAGGAAACCATGGCTCTGACTTAGACCAGATGATGTTTCCACCTTCTAATTACATGAGTTAGGAGGATGATACATGTATTTAATAAGTGGACAAGCCATTAGGGGAAAAGATCTGAGAAGAGGGGATTATTGACTATCTTAAGAAGACCACAATTGGGTGATGGCATGACTAGGCCTCAGTGTTCTACAAAAGTAGACTGTATGGTATTTTTCAGGAAACAGACATTCTTGTAACTCAGAGGATTAAAACTGCTGTAATTAATGAGCAGGTTAATATCTGTGGTGCTTTTCAGTATTACAGAAGTGCCTGCAAGGCCAATGAGCATTGCAAATGCAAGGAATAACTTAGCCTAGAAAGTTTTCCTTCCAGAAGCCTTGCAAAAATGCTTTGGATCTTTCAAACCTGAGTGCTTTTTTCAAGTCAGAGATTCTTCTAACTTCGAGAAACTGGAGCAGGGAGCAGGTTCCTGAAGGAATTTGGACAATGCTTTCAGGTACATGGTGTGATTCTTTGGGGTGCCTGTGCAAGGCTGAGAGTTGGACTTGGTGATCCTTGTCAGGTAATCACCATGGAATTGTACTGGAATCCATTCTAGTGACTGCAGACACTTACTGGAAGTATTCCAGCCCTTTGTCCTGCAGCCATGGCCCATTTTCAATGCGACATATGCCCTTACATAAATTCAACCCTTGCATTTACATTCAACCCTGCCTTCCCAGGTATTGTCATGGCTGTCCAGGTCTGCAGTGAGTCTCAGTCAGCTATGCCCAAACTATCTCCTGTATGGATCAACCTGAGGGAGAGCAAAAGGATTGTAAATGAAACTGCTATTGTGTAGAATCAATATTATTAGAATGTAAGGTAGGATTGTCAATAGGTATATGAAAGCCTAGCTCATGTGCTGAAATGGACTAGAAATAGAAGGGGTTCACATGTACTTTTTTGAATTCACTGTGTCCCTTTAGAAGAAACATCTTGCATTTAGCATGGCTCCTGACAGCTCAGAGGCTTTCTGTCTTGCAGCAAAGTGCTTAGCCAGTTCCAGAGGCTAGAAAGTGCATTTCCACTCTCCTCTGAGACCTGCCTACTTCATCCTGTTCTCAGCAGTTCCTCTGCATGCCCTACAACCCCTCAACAGCAAGCAGCAGATCTTCTCTATGTTGTGTCCTGTTTCATGCTTCTTTCTCACAAGCAGATTTGTTTCCTCTCCAGGGTACTCCCACACTGTGTGGAAGCAATGAAGGAGAATGAAGAGCACAAAAAACCACAACCAAATCCCTCCTTTTTTGTGTTGTACCCTTTTTCATTGTTGAAAGTCAGATGTAACTTTATTTATTTAGCAGTTTTCCTTCTAAAAGCAGATATTGTTCCACTGCTTCTCCTGCCCTTCCTCTGCAGGTGGAGGAAAAGGAAATCCACTATCCTCGCTCCATTTAATCCCTTGTTCAAGAGAGTGTTGCTGTAGGTAGTGCATTAGTTTTAACAATGCACTTCCCTGGCTGACAGATGAAGAGGAATTTGATCTAACTTCATTTGAAGAATTAGAAATATACTTTTGTGCAGGCATTCAAGAATGCTGTTCTCTTCACAGTGCCCTTTGTCAAACAGAATTCACAGCTGGTAAATGAAAGTCTCTGCATTGCTGTGCAGTGGGCATTTCAGCTGGCTTTTACATCTGCCATATTATCATAGAATCATTGAATCATTGAATGGTTTGGTTTAGAAGGGACCTTAAAGGTGAGCTAGACCCAGTTGCCCTGCCATGAGCAGGACATCTCCTGCTAGACCAGATTGCTCAGAGCCCACCCAACCTGGCTTTGAATATTTCTAGGGATGGACCAACTGCAGCTTCTATGGGCAACCTGTTCCAGTGCCTACCGCTCACAGCAAATAATTTTATCTGTATTTCTAACCTAAGTATGCCCTCTTCCTCTGAGTACCCATTAATCCTTTTCCTACCACTACAGTTCCTGATTAAAAGCCCCTTTCCAGCTTCCCTGTAGGACACTTCAGGTACTGGAAAGTTGCTATGGGGTGTCCCCATAACCTTCTCTAGGCCAAACAGTCCCAACTTTCTCATCCTTTCTCCACAGTGGAGGTGCCCTAGTCCCCTTGTCAGCTTTGTGGCCTGCCTCTGGACTTGCTCCAACAACTTCTTGTCCTTCTTTTGTTGGGGACACCAGAACTGTGCGTGGTACTCCAGGTGGGGCTTTCTGAGAACAGAGTTGAGGGTAAGAATTATGTTCTACAGTGTCTAACTGATATGTTCACATCATCGTTAAACTGAAGGATCAGCTAGTGCAATGGTTGCTACTTGTTTGAGGTTTGGTTTTTTTTCCAGATAAGGACTTAGTCTCAGCTCTGACACCGCAACTGCTGTGTGAAACATCCACAAAGCACCATTTGTTTGGATCTAGAATATATTTTTCTTCACATAGAATTATAGTTCTTCATTTCACAAAAAAAATTTCAAATTTAGAATAAGTTGTTTATAATTGTCTCCAACAGGAATTGGTTGATAGACACCACTGATAACAATTCCAGAAAATAAATTCAGACTGAAATTCAGGAGCCATGCATTTTGACAAGGAATGGTACTATTCTTGTTCAAAACAAATGAGGATAATTGAGTTAAGTTCAGTGAGAAGACAACTGTGAAGAGCCAGGAGTTTTCCTTTCACTAAAAAATGGAGACATCTGCCAGGTGCAACTGTGCACAGTGAAGCAACAGCAGCTTCCAATGAATACACCAGACAATGACTGATAAAAACTGCTTCAAGCAAGCATTGCAAGGCTTATGCCAAAAGCAATGTGTCTGCTGATAATAAAACAAGAATATTAAAATTAGTAGTTTTGGCACACAGGAACCCAATGTTTGTAAAACTAATAAAGCCCTAAAACATCTGGCTTGCTTTCTAGCCCCTTGTACTGGTTTTGCTTAGCCTGGTTTTTGGCAGCAGGGGGGCCAAAGAGCTGGTTTCTGTGAGAAGCTGCTGGAAGCACACTTCCACCGTGTCCAGCAGAGCCAATCCCTTATGGCTCTGAAGATGGACATGCTGCTGGCCAAGGCTGGGCCAATTGGAGAGGTTGGTAATGGCTCTGTGATAACAGATTTCAGGAGAAAACCAAAACAAAGTAGGCCACACAGAGCTGTTTTTTCTAGTCAGAAAAGAGGAGAGGAGGAGGTGAGAACATGTGAGGGAAACAAGGTGCAGGCACCAAGGTCAGTGGAGAAGGAGGGCAGGAGCTGCACCAGGCACAGATTCCCCTGCAGGCCATGGTGGGACCATGGTGAAGCAGCTGTGTCCCTGCAGCCCGTGGGGATCCACGAGGGATGCAGAGATCCACCCTCAGCCCATGGGGAGGTGCCCATGCTGGAGCAGGTGGATGCCTGGAGGAGGCTCTGATCCTGTGGGAGGCCCGTNTGATCCCGTGGGAGACCCGTGGAGAGAGGGGCCCTGCCCCAGGCTGGAGCAGCCTGTCCTTGGAGCACTGCACCCCATGGAAGAGTGACCCACGCTGCAGCAGCTTTGGGAGGAGTGTTTGCCCGTGGGAGGGACTCACGTTGCAGCAGTTCTGGGGGGAACTGCTGCTTGTGAGAATGGAGCCATGCTGGAAATGTTCATGGAAAACTGTCTCTTGTGGGAGGGATCACACAGCATAGCAGGGGAAGGGCTCCTCTCCCAGAGCAGTGGAAGAAAACCTTGGTGATGAGCTGACCAAACCCCCATCCTCTGTCTCCCTGCACTGTTGGTGCGAAGGAAGGACGAGTTGGGGGAAAAAAAGTGTTTTTTAAGGGCTTATTTTACTTCTCATTATCCTCCTCTGTATTTGTAATAAATTAACTTTTTATCTCTATGCTGAGCCCATTTTGCCCTCGGAGTGTTTTCTCCAGGTCCTTATCTCAACTCGTGAATCCTTCATCAATTTTTGTCTCCTCTGCCCAGCTGTGGCAGGGGAGGGTAAACGAGGAACTTTTGTGGGTACCTGGTATTGGGCTATTGTCAAACCACGACACCCCTGTGTTGCTGTCAGTTTCTATGTAAACTCTAAGTATCCTTTTAAAATAGGGAAGGAGTAGGCAAGAGCTGAGAAAAAGCACTCAGCTGACAGACTTGGAAATGGAAGGCTTTCTTGATCCTCTTATGAGAAAAGAGAACATTGGTAGCTGCTGGGCTTGTAGTTGCCACTTAATCTCAGTTAATATGAAATAGAGTCTGAAAATTTGGAGTCCAGCCAGTCCAGGACTGTAATTGCTTCACTGTGTAAGATGACAGGGCACTTAGGTAATACAATACACCTGTTTTAGAACTTTCCTTTTCTGTAGTTAAAAAGTCAACAGAATGGGAAAGGTGTTTTGTCAGTGCTCTTGAGCTGGGAAGCCAGCTTTGTTGCATGATGTTTTAGGTATGAGGCTTTAGTAACTCAGTTTGGTGTTGAATCCCAGCTGGTCTGGATGCAGTTTAAAAATAAACACAAAAAGTAATTAACTTTCAGCACAGGAAATGGGTCAGACACATGCCAATTAAGGTTTCTGAAAAGCTGCATTTCCTTGCTCCGTACCAGATCAATGCAATTGCTAGTATCTGTGAGGAAGACAAAGCTCATATTTCACAGCTCTTATCACCCTCTTCATGTAGCAATTATTATTTTAGTATGGTTAAATATTTGAAATGGCACCTTCTTTGCTTAATTATGAAATAAAACCAATAGAACACTGGTTGTTTGTTTTGTTTTGTATTATTGCCGTATTATTACACAACATGTAAGCAGTCTTTGCAAGTTATATCCAGATTTGTCATCATATGTGTTTACTTATGCTGGATTTGTCAAGGTTCAAGGTTAGTCTCCATCAGGTGCTGTACAAACATATATAGAGTGAACTCTAAGGTAATATGTCAGCAAAAATAAGAGAGCACAGAAACTCTTTTTTACGTCTCAAGTGTGAAGTGCCTCCTAGCAGATATGCACCTTTGATTTTTTCATCCTATTTCAGACTGAACCATAAGTAATGTGCTCTTGAAAGTACAGATTTAATTTGTGTTTGGAATTAGTCATGCTCTTAAAGTTCTACAGTACAGAACAGAGAACTGTTTGTCTTGTAGTTTTTTCAGCTACCTCTGTGTTATAAATCTTTGCAAATATGATCATCCCTGCTGGTACTGGACACAACATGGACTTGACTATCAGGCTGCACACTGGAAAGTAATGCCTGCACACCTCCAACACCATCATGGCTATCCAGACTATTACAGTCCTATTAGAATCTGCTTCCTGTGAATTAAATGCTGCAGCTTCTATTAGATACTTCCTGATGCCTTCCTCTGACAGACATGCTGCATCATTTCTGCTTGTGAAAACCTTATTTTCTAAATTCTAATTTCTAAATTCTGCCCATTTCAACATCCTTCATTTTCAGCAAGAGTTGCTCTTCCTCCCTGGAAGGCATTCACCATGAAGGCTTCCCTTTCCTGTGTGTCCTTCCTCATCTTGTGTTGTCTTCTGCAACACCCAACTGAATATTCAAGTGGTGCCCATGATTAAATACTGAGAGCTTTTATTATCTAGTTTGGTGTCTGTCATCTGTATTTACCTTAGATATAGTGGAATGTTAAAGTTATCTTATCCTGACAGATTCTGAGATTTTATGCATAAAGGTGTTGATCTTTTTGAAGCTCTCTGCAGAAAGAATACTTTTCCCCAAAAAGCGTGGAAAAAGGCTGTTTAGATTTTTACATGTTTGTTCAATGAAGTCTCATGCTTCAGCCAGGGACTTCTCGTCTGGCCTTCTTCTCTTTTCATGAAAATTTTCCATGAAATTCCTCTGCAGGATATTTTGTGTGTTTCTCTTTTCATATTTTGCTCCTCTTTTAGTGTGATGAGTACCAGCACTTCCACTCAGAACTGTTCCTTCATGTGTCACAATGCTCTTATGGGATATATGGCGCAGCTGGAAAAGTGTTCAGTGAGATTTTTAAAACAAATATTTTGGAATAAACAATTGAAATAATTGCTTCTACTTCTCAGCCATATTCTGTGCCATTCTGAACTAATGGATTATACAGTAAAGTGCTCAGCAGGGCTGAAATGAGAGCCTGGAAATGTTAGGTTCTGGTAGTCTTGCACATAATGTGCTTCCATTGGCAGAGAAGGCCTGGTGCCTGTGCTTCCCCAGGGCAGAGCTGTCTCCAGCTCTTGGAAAGATGGGACTAGGGACTCTGTAACCAGAGTTAGACTGATTTGTCCATTCAGTTCTCCCCCTGGATTTTCAATTCTTTTGTATGTGTGAAGTTGTAGACTAATAAAGCTCCAATAAATTCTATTACATATCAAGGCTTGATTCTGCCTAGCTGGCTGTTAGGGTTTGTTAGCTGGCTGTGTTTCCAGCTTTCTCACTTCAAAATCCCAGAAGTTTGAGGGTGCTACGTGCACAGACCTGGGACAGAGACAGTAATTGTATCCTCCTATGTAGGATACAATTAGCAAAATAAATCAGAAAGAAAATCTGCAGGAGTCAGTTATTTTTCCAGATTCTTCTCTTCTTCTTTCTTGCTAGTTGATGCCATTATTCCCATCTCTAGGAAAAATCACTTTTAATGAAATGCTGCCAGTTTCAGTTAACCACCAGTTAATATTTTAATCACTGCAACACTATTCATTCTACTCAGAGCATCTCACTCAATGTTAGCTCAGACTATTTTAATGTCTTGGCACTCAGCAGACACTTAATTTATGGAAAGCTTTTCTCTGCCTTCAACCAGATTGCAATTTTTCTTTCCTCTTATCTATGTTAGTTATTATAATGCATTTTGCATCAAAAGGTTTCTTTATTGTATGTTTTTTTCTTAATTCAACTGAACATATAATCAAGCTATCAGTAGTGAGTATCTTGGAAAAAACTTAAACCAAACTGCTGTGCAGCAATTATGCAAATAAGTGGACTTAGGATTTTAGCATTACAAAATTAGCATAGTGTATTTAAAAATAAATAAAAAATTATAATGGATTTTAAATATTTATGATAAGTTGTTTATCACTGAAAACCATCACAGCACCAATTTTTTAATGTTATTTTCCCTACCCATTTTCTCTTGGCTACAGCATGCTGCTATGACTAAGATTTGAGACACAATTCTCAGCTGATTTAAATTAGAAGAACCCTACTGTTTTTGATGAAGTTCTGTGAATTTATATCAGCCACAATTCTGCACTTCTTCCATGACATGCTGTGAGAAAGCTGGACAGCAGTCTGGAATTTATGAAATACTTTGTGCTTATTCTTTTACTGGAATCCTTTCATTGACTTACATTTTATCAGTCTGCATTTGGGGACAAATTAGCATTCTACATTTTTGTCACTCTAGAGCTGTACAGATTAGTCTCTGTGCAGATGGTCCATCAAGTCCTATCTCTTCTTTGAGCAGACATGCATTTGATTCTTTCTTAGGCTTACTCTGTTACACTGGAAAAAGTCACACCAACCAAATATTCTTACTTGCAACCAGAATGAGGCCTCCAGTTGCTGCTTGAAGAAATTGTATCAGAGGTTTTAAAAGATTGCTAACTTACAGGGATTAGCCGCCAACATCTGCCTCTTGGATTGGGCTCTTCCAGTGGAGCAAGCCACTCAAACCAGTGTTCAGCTGCACCAGTTGAAAAAATTCAGCATGTTTCTGGAAGGCATTTTCAGGGGACATAATCCTTGAGGTGAGCAGATACTCCTTTCTTGTCACTGCAGTCACTTCAGAAGGGGAAGAACAGATGAGATTACCAGCTGCTGTGTGGCACATGTGTGATGGAGCCTAGACTGATGAAGACTGTCTGCCCCTTTCTGGGTGAATGCAACTGATGTGTACCCCAATATTTGCCCCAATTTTAATTTAAATTACTAGATAGAGTAGTGTCACTGTGTATTTCTGGATATTTTTAAATTCTCCATTTTAAGTGAAAGGATAAGATGGAAAATCAGTGATACATTTAGAGCTAGAACTTACACCAAAGACAGGTGTCATCCAGATTTTGCTACTCTTATGATAGTCCAAACCATTTCTTCCAGAGAACAACAGCTATGACTTTTCCTTTCCCACATTAGGCAATCTTTTCTGTGCTCCAGCAGCATAGTAGCTCTAGGAGGAATTTTCCGCTGAAATCTTATACTGGCTAATGTCACACCTGTGACTGAGTTTTCTGATTTCCCTTGTTGATGCCTAAATAGACCATGAAAGCAGAGCTCACTTGGAAAGTGATGGCTTTTAGTTGAACTTAAAAAGTAGCCTCAAGATGAACTATAGAAAGCAAGAGCCTGGGACTCAGGACCCTCACTTGGTGGAAAGATGGACACCCATTTTTACACCTCATGGTCCTGTTATGTCATAGAAAACACAATACTTGCCATTGAAAATACGGTGTGTTGGCCCCAGCTGGAAAGCTTCAAACAGGACTTAGTGTCAAGACTTTCTTAGACAATTTTCAGGAAAACACTTGGTGATCAACACTGCACTCATCTCCCTTTTTGGCTCTTAGAACATTTTAATTCCTTTACTCTGAATCTTGCATCTAGTCAGTTAATTGCTTTTGTAGTTTTCAGTTCAGCCTATTTATGAACAAGCATGCTTGTTTCTTCTTTAGACTCCAGATGACTTAATTTGGAGCAAAACTCAGATGAAAGCTCAGCTTGGATCCCTAGGGAGGGTGGCAGTGCTCATGCTGGAGCCTTAAGAAAGAACTGAGCATAGATGGAACCATTAAATTATACAGGCGTTGGAAAGGTTTTTCCCAATGTGATTCCCCACCCCCTTGTATCCTGATAGTCAAGGGACAAACTGATGGCAAACAGTTCTGCGCTGAGAACTGGTGTGAGAGAGCAATATCTCTGTTTTACCCAGTTTATTTGCTACATGCCTGTGTTATGAAAAGTAATGGATTTATTGGACAAAGCTTTTATGAGACAGTGTCCATATAGCAGCTCACTGACAGCAAAAACAGGAGCGTAAGTGATGCCATCACTGCTAGTGACACTTGGTGTTCAGGTTGTCTGGAAGCAACAGTCAAGCATGTGAATACTTTGTGAAGGCAGCCAAGAGTCTTGTCGTGCCTTGGCTGCACTGATTGTAGTGTGGTTTGGGAGAATCGTACCTTATGTTGAAGGTGGGCAGCTTCTGCCTGTTCTGCCAATGTTGGTGATCATGGGGCAAGGTGTCAACACATACTTAAAGAGCCAATCTTTGGGGTGGGGTCTTAAGAATTAGAGGTTTTGCTTTATTTTTATCTCTAGATTATTGCAAAACTACAGATTTTAACAGTTAAAGGAGGTACAATTTGATTTTTTACTCTCTCATGGTGGTGGGATTCACTTGGGAGTCGGGCAGAAACATGTTTTACACAGAAATCCACAAAGCTGGACTGTTTTTTAAGTAAATAGAAAAGTTTCCTATCACCTCCTGGGAGATGAATAACTCAACTTTCAACAACTTAACAAAGTAATGCTTTCTTCCTTTTTTTGTTTATATTCCTGAACAATACAATAAAAGAGAGATAAGGTATTATCAAACTGCAGGAGAGGAACAAGTACTACACACTATTCAAATCCAGGAAAATATCTTGGTAATATTCAAATGAATTCATGCAGATAAATACTGGCCGTATCTATGCCTATATGTTTAGAAGCCTGAGCTTGCAGTTCACAGAATCATAGAATTACAGAATATCCTGTGTTGGAAGTAACCCACACAGATCACTGTGTCCAACTCCTGGCTCTGCACTGCACAGTCCCTAAAATCACACCTTGGGCCCATTATCCAAACACTTTTTGAGCTCTGTCAGGCTGGTGCTGTGACCACTTCCCTGGGGAGCTGTTCCAGTGCCCAACCACCCTCTGGGTGAAGACCATTCTCCTGATATCCAACCTAAAACTGCCCTGACAAAAGTCAGCTTACTTACTTACAGCTTACAAGTCCTCAGCTTACTCTCTAGACCCTTCTCCAGTTTTGTGGCCTTCCTTAGATGGAGGCTTATATCTTTCTTATATTGTGGCACCCTGCAGTGTCCCCAGCCCTCGCGGTGAGGCTGCCCCAGCTCAGAGCAGAGCAGGACAATCCCCTCCCTTGCCTGGCTGTGATGCTGTGCCTGATGCACCCCAGGACTCAGGTGGCCCTCCTGGCTGCCAGGGCACTGTTGGGTCATGTTCACCTTGGATCCCCAGGTCCCTTTCTGTGGTAGGGGGTTTTTAGGATTTTATATTAATGTTGAATGTTTTATATTACAGTTGGTTTCTCCCCAACATTTCCCCTACTTTGTATCCCCTAATGGTTTGCCCCGAACCTCCCTTTTCCATATACAGTGTTTCCCCTCCTCCCTTGTCCCTGTCAATCCCCTAAACCCCATCCCCCGTGAGGTGTCAGTCTCCCCTTAGCCCATGCCTTTGTTCCAGAACCTTCGATGTCAGTTATGTTATCCCTGATCTCTCACTGGTTGTTGTGCCCTTGTATACACCCACCCTCCACCTTATTGGTTTGTTCTGTTACTCAACTCCTCCCTCACCCTCACCTGATTGGTTTATGTATCCCTCCGCCCCTAGTTTCCTCCCCCCTTTATAAGCTATGTTCACCCTGAGCTAGCTGGCACTTCTCGGACCCCTGGGCCCCAATAAGCATCTTCCTTGTCCTATACCAGAAGCGTCTCCTTTCTGTCCCTTCATGCAACGCCGCCTCCTTGACACCATTGGATTGCCGCTGTCTGCACTCCCTGCGAGGGAGTGCAGGCTGCACCGTCTTCCAGCAACCCGGCGTGGGCAGAACGGGAAGCGGCCACACTTGTCGTGTTGCCCTCGAAGAGCTAGCCGGAGCTTAAGTGGACGCAGGGCAGCACGTCACCTTTCCACGGCACTGCTTTCCGATGTCTCATTCCCCAGTCTGTGTACAACCAGGATTGCCCCACCCAGGCACTTGCCCTTATTAAACCTCATATGGTAGGTGATTGCTTATTCTCTAATATGTCCACGTGTCTTTGTAGGGTCTCTCTGACTTTGAAACAGTCAACAGCTTCTCCCAATTTACTATCATCTTCAAAGCTGCCTAGTATCCCTTCCAATCCACTGTCCAAGACATTCATGAAGCTGTTGAAGGGCACAGGGCTGAGGATGGAGCCCTGTGGAACCCTGCTAGTGACAGGTCACCAGACTGATGTCACCCGATTCACTGTAACCCCTTGTGCCTGATCCTGACCCTGTTGCTCACCCATCACATGAAGTGTTTATCGAGCTAAATAAAATAGAGGTAAAATATCAGTTACAAGTACAACCCTCTTATGATATTTCTAATTATGATTTCAGATATAAAAAACTTTTGGTCTCATAATTCACCATAGTCATAAGTGGTTTAAGGGAATTATTCTATTTGTGGGGTTTCTTTTTCAGGATTCAGGGAAAAAGTGGTTTGGCCATTTTTGAGTTCTGTAAGTTAAAAAAGCCAAAAAACCACTTTATACCAAGATACTTAAAATATTAATCTTGTATGATTGAAAAAATGAGAGGCAATAGAAACTTGGCTTGTAATAAAATAAGTCAGGTTTGAAACGTAAGAAGACTGATGCAATTTTCCAGCTGTGATAATTATCCAGAATGCAAGTAATCATACATGCACTCTAGGATGTGTTTTATTTTAGTGGAATAGTTGTTTGGCATACTGCAAAACATATTTTTGTCTGTTCTATAGTGGCTTCGGACCATGAAATAATTGTTGTGCTTTCAAAGAGCTTTTATTTCAAAAAATATTTGTCTTATTTTTAATTGAGCAAAGGAGATGTATTCTAAGTGTTATATGTAACATTAAAATCTGTTTTTTTGTAGTCACTGAATTTAGGAATGATTGGGAAAAATCCCAGCAATTTTACTTGATATGAACAAGCTTTTTCAAAGATTTTTTTGCTCCGTTTTTAGATGTAGTCTTCAGTACATTCTTATTATGCTATTTTTAATGAATGCATTAAAAAAAATCTCTGTATAAACTTCTGTCTGCACTGGAGTTGACCCAAATATTGTATGTGTGGTAAGTAGGGAAATCAGTGGCTCAGCCAATGAATTCTTCACTCAGAAAACTTCCACAATAGACTGGCAAAATCAAATATTTTTTTCAGAAGGTGCATCATTAATCATGGTGGCAAATGTATTGATGTGATTATGCATTAGGAAACAGTATTATATTGGAGTGTATTTAGACAAATATTATGGAATTTCTGTTTTGCTGAATAAATATGGAGTGAATTCTTTTGCTGAGAGAAGAGTAGATAATGGGACGCAGAGATACAGAACACAATATTGCGCAGTTCTAGTTCATGTCACTACAACTTAAAAGAATGAGTACAAAAAAGGAGGAAACTCTGGGTGGTCTCACTTCTACAGTTGTACAGTCCTCTTTAAAATGCTGTCCACTACATAGGCTGTGTATAAATGTAAAATCATTTGGGACTTCACAAATGTAAAGTGGGAGAAAACAGCATGCATGTATGTATTAAACACTGTACTTATTAATGTGGGAGTACAAGAGTGAGCACTCACAAGTACTCACAAGGTGGGCAGCAAAATATTTATTGACAGGACTTACAATCTTTTTTCAGCCCGATCGGTCAGACAGGACTTGGATTTCCTACTGATGCTCTTTCAAGGTGAAAATGGCTATCAGCCAAAGAAACAAGTGGAAAGTGCCCTGTGTGGTTTACACTCTGTAAAATTTGTTTCAACCCACCTAATCCCACCCTGCAGCTTGATTTTGCCACAATCAAACTGTGGGTATCAGAGAGACTGTAAATAGAAGATAGCGTGTCACAACGTGCTAAAACAGAACTCTGTAGGCAGAGGCATCCTACCACACTTCACTTCTATCAATGCCTTGCATTCCAATAATATCTAACATGTTCAGATGATCTGTGGTAGCAACGCCTTCCTTCAGTGAAGTTTCTACAGCAATTCCCTGCTTTTCTCATCTCTTTGGGCCTACAGAGCTATGATAAGGCAAATGAGTAGATATAAACATATAGCAAAAAGAGAATTTTCATAATCCTGCAGTAATCCTCTAGCATCAGCCCAGCAGCCTGGTGCTTTACTGCATGGTAGTGGCCTTCAGCATCACCAGTAGTCATGGCAGTCATCACTACTGCTCATGGGCGCAGGCATTACCTGCCATGCAAGTTCATCTCTCCTGTCCTCTGATGAGTGCTGTGCTGGGAAACCCAGATGGCAGGCTCAAAATACCATGTGCCAAGTAGATGGGCTGCTCTCCAGAAACCTTAAGTCACATCCAGCATGAAATGGATTAAAGTAAAAATAGAAGTGCAAGCATTGATTCATGACATCCGAAAGAAACAACAGTTACAAACGACGGTTACATTTATTTATAAAATTCACAGGCTGAGAAATAAAAGGGAGATGATTCAATCAGTTTACAGTAAAGTTACATCACAGTAAAATTTCTTTGAACAAAATAATCTTCTTACTTGGGAAAGGACACTTGCAACCATGCCAGATAATCATAATTATGTATCTATTATGAAAATTAAGCCATCAGTAGAAGACATTTCTTGGATTCATGTTTAGATTTTTGGAACTCTTTTCCATGGATATTGCAATTAAAAATGCCCAAGCAGTTGAATTATTTTTAGATATTACATAGCTAAAGAGAGATAGATGATTAGATGTAAGCCTCTGACATAAAGTCGGAATTCTTCTTAAGCCTTTTTTTGTTCTCTTGTAGTTAACCCACTTGCTCAGCTAATCTGGCTACTGTAATAAACAGCTAACACGCTGCCCTATAGTGTAATCTGTGCAGTGTACATGAGTATGGGTTTTGCTGCTACTGGTTTGTTTTTCTTCTGCATTAAATTTTAATTTTTTAGGCTGATCTGGAAAAATCTGATTATATATTTAATAAATTACCATGCTTATACTGGACATGTATCTAGTATTTTTCTGCCTCTATATCTACTGTTTGCTTGTTTAGGGGAAAATAGGGGTCTCAAAGGAAAGAAAACCGGCAAAAGTTCTCAAAGTCCTTGCAGAGAGAAGACAAAAACAACAGCTCAGTTAGTTATTTCCACACTCTGTGCGAAGACCACAACCCACACTTACTACACATGGAAAGAAAGATGGGATGACAGGCAAGCAAGGAGAGCGCCCAGGCGGCCAAGGCCAGTGGCACCCTCNTACTGCCCCCCCACCTACCTGAAAGGAAGTTGTAGTGAAGTGGAAGTTGGAATCTTCTGCCACTTTTCAAGTGCAAGGATGCAAAAAATTGGCAGAAAGTTGCAACAGGGAAGGTTCAGATTAGATGTTTGAATTTTTTTTTTTCCCATTAAAAGAGTAGTGAGGTATTGGAATCAGTTGCCCTGGGAGGAGGTAGAGTCACCATCTCTGGAGGTGTCTGAAGGTAGCACATGGTTTAGGTGATATTTTGGTGGTGCTAGGTTGATGGTTGACTAGATAATCTTGAAGGTTTTTTCCAACCTTGATGACTCTGTGACTCTGTGATTTATTCTTCCCTAGTGTCTGCTACAAATTTATTCTGAAGGAGAGTCTGTTAAAAGCAGAATGTTCTTAAATCCTTCTGCCATTAAAACAACCTTCAAAAATCAAACTGATCAAAAACC
>VWZP01004063.1:414543-471196 GCA_013396995.1 Dicaeum eximium | reverse complement strand
GGCGGGCGGCTCTGGCTGGGGATCCTGGCCCCACAAAGCGCTCGAGGCTCGAGGGAAGCTCGGGCCAGGCCCGCGGGGCCCCGAGGGGTGGCTGAGAGGAGAGGATGGGCAGGGCAGGGCAGGGCTGGGCTGGGCAGGGCAGAGCTGGACAGGACAGGGCAGGGCTGGGGACGCCGAGCAGGCCGCAGCTCTGGCACGTGCTCTGGGGCGCTGTGCTCTGCTCCTGCTGCAAGGTTACAGACCCGCCTGGATCCAGGCTCCGGGGAAAGCCGAACCCAACCTCAGCAGGCCCTGGGTTACGCTTGGCTGAGGCCGCAGATCCTGCCCTGCTCGCCCATCTGGCTGACTCAACAGCTTCAGATCAGTGGCGGCCTGTGCCAGTCCCTGCAGAGCTGCCCGAAAGGCCCTCCCAGCCTCCCCTTAGGGCTCTGTCCGTGTGCAGATCCCCGAATTCTGCAGGGATCTGTGTGCTTTACTGAGCCAGCTGAAATTGAAGCAGGGCAGATGCTATAGTGCTGCTCATGGTGTTTATTGGGATAAGGGTGGGAAGGAGAAGATAGAGCACTAATGCTGTCGGTTGCTCGTTTTAGAAGATGACAGGAAGAGCTAGAGCCAGAGGAAGACCTCCCAGACAGACACCTCCTGTAGGAGATGCACCTGTAAGTTGGTTTTCTTTTTAATGAGTACAACCAGGATTTGAAATTCATACCTCACCTACTTCCTATTTTAATATCAGGCAGATGCGTGTGCATGCATATGTTCTGCTGGGTGTACATTTGATATAGCTCTGTTTTATTAAGGACATTTTTTTAAGTTTCCAGTAACATGAAACTCTGAATTGTGGGATTGCTTGTGGCTTAAGCTTGCTGTTCTTCCAGTCATGACACATTTTAATATTACTTATTCACTAGACTCTAAAATTACAAAAGATGTTTTTATAGAATAGCTAGTCAGTTACTTGAGGTATCAGAGGGACTGTAGAAAATGAGGAGTCCATAAATTTCAGTTAGAGCTTGGAAAGAGGAGATTTGCATTAGCTATTAGTTAAATGAATAATAATTTCCACACTCCAGTAATTTTGAGTTTCAGGTGTAGAATAATAACTCTGCCACTTAGTATAGGAAAAAAAGGATTTAAAGGTAGGTAGCCCTTGCACTGGAGTATTTGAATGTTGTCTCCTTAGTGAATGCTCCGCTGCAGTCTCTGTTTGTTCCCCCTGTGGCAGGCTCAGCAGGGCATGCCCGGCCAGCTGCGGGGCCGGCGGCAGCCCCAGCAGTTCCAGCACCCCCAGCAGTTCCAGCAGTTCCAGCATCCCCAGCAGCTCCAGCAGTTCCAGCAGCTCCATGTTCCTCCACCACAGGCAGAGGAGCCCGGGGCCCACGGGCGCCTGCGCAGCTGTGAGAGCGCCCTGCAGGAGAGGAGGCCAGAAGGTCAGAGAGGCTGGGGAGCTCAGTGTCCACAAGAGCACTACGATTAAGGCATCCTTTACACTGTACTTCTCTTCTTTGCTTTTCAAAATGAGGTTTATTACTAAGGTTTGGAAGATGTTTGCTACGTAGTAAAGCTGAAAATTAACGTTTTCTGATTATTCTTAAATTTGTCTTAATGCCTTTCAAGATTTAATTTGATATATCTTTATTTGTTACTATATGATAGTATATACGTTATTTATTACTTGATTGTGATTCTCTCTCGAATTTTTAACAATAGGGTTACAGGTGTCCTCAGGACTCCAGGATTTGTCTTTAAGAGATAGGGGTGGACGTCGCAGAGATTTCCATGACCTCGGGGTAAACACTCGGCAAGCCATGGTGCATGTTCAAGAATCCAAAACTGGTATGTTTAAATTAGACTCTAGACATCTAAGCAATTTGACATGAAAGATAGTTCCCTTTATTTCTGCTCTTAGTTTCCCCTAAAGAGCCAAGTAAAAAAACATCTTTAGGGTGTATTAGAAAAAGATAAGAAGTTGTTGCTGGTACCTGAAGAGGAACGTGGAGAGCTGTCCTGGCAGCTGAAGGCTGTACAGCTCCAGAGGGCAGATGGGTGTCTGATAGCAGCGGGTGTAGCTCACTGGGTTACAGCAGCTGCAGGGCACCACTGAGCTGATCTTTGCCTGCCATAGCTTAAAGAAATGTCTGAGCGCTGCTGAATGACTGTGAAGTGGTAACACTTTGTAACTGTTGGCGTTTGCTCTGGTTTCAGGGTTTTCAGGAAAAGTGATAAAGCTGACCACCAACCACTTCCGTCTGACGTCGCGCCCGCAGTGGGCTCTGTACCAGTACCACGTGGGCTACAGCCCCGAGATGGAGGCGCGGCGCCTGCGCTCCGCCCTGCTCTTCCAGCACGAGGAGACCATCGGCAAGACCCACGCCTTCGACGGCTCCATACTGTTCCTGCCTAAGAAACTGGAGAACAAGGTGGGATGCCAGAATGCTGCTTCATTTTTTATCAGCACTTGCATTTTATTCTTGTTTCTTACTAGCTAGGGTGAAGTCAGGGAATTGGTGTCCCACAAGCAGTGTTCAGTTGGATTGAGTATATCAGCATAAGCTAATTCGTTTGTGTAGAGAAATTTGGTAATAAACTTCTGGTTCTAATGCCTAATTTCTGGAGCCTAGAATCACACTGCACAGATAGTACAGGCAGTATTTGTCCTTTAGTTTCCATTGTACTTACAGCTTTTCATACCTTCTGTACTTTAACGCCCCACATAATTGAAAGGCTGGATGTAGCAAGGTTTTGGTAGCTGGAGGGGTTGGGGTGGCTCCTATGGGAAGGGGTCAGGGTCGGCCCTGTGCTGTACACAGTCATTGTCAGCCAGCTTCAGAATGGACCCATCACAGGCCAAAGCTGAGCTCATCAAAGCTTTGCCCAGCAAAGTTGTTGGCACCTCGTGCATTTAAAAAGCAGGGGAAAATTGCAGAGCAAAGAAAAATCTGAGAAGAAAGGAGCACGAGAGGGAAAATACCTCTGTACTGGTGGAAATCCCTGTCCTCTGTGCCTTGTGCCACTCCTTGCTTCATTGCAGGGACTGAGTGTAGCCAGTGCTGTTCACAGAGGGGCCAGAGGAGCCCAGAGTGAAGCTGAGTTTGGAGAAGGGAGAGGGGGAAGAGGTTTTCACTGTGTGTGCTAATCTTTGTCTTTTTGCTTCCCAGTACCTGAATCAGTAATTAAATGTATATTAGTTGGCAATATGTTAAGTTTATTTCCTCAAGCTGAGTCATTTTCCTGTCATGGTGATGGGTAAGTGATGTCCCTGCGTTCATCTCGAGTTCAGCTGCTCCGGGGATAGCCCCATTCTACCCCCGAGTTGTCTTCACCCACATGAGCAGAGTCTTTCAGGCTGTAGTTCACAGTCCTAGGGGGAGATCACATCCACATTTCAGTTAGTCTTGAGTTATTGCTTAGAATAAAAATGGCTAAGTCCAGTTTGATATTACTGGAGCAAAATCCAGAGACAGCCCTGTTTGCTCTGGTTTCGTTAACCTCATTTCACTTTCTCAGGTTACTGAACTGTTCAGTAGGACTCGAAATGGGGAGGATGTGAAGATAACAGTCACACTCACTAATGAGTTGCCACCTACTTCACCTACTTGTCTGCAGTTTTACAACATCATTTTTAGAAGGTTTGCTGTACAAGTTATGTCTTTATAAGAAGTCATTCTAAAAATATCTGATGTAAGTTTTTCCATTCCAAGGAACAGGCTACAACAAATAAGTATTGTAAATGTAAATTTTTAAGCCTTTCTGGCTACTGTTCCCGTGAGGCCAACCACATCTGGCAATACTGTAGTGTGCAGTTGTGTGTATTTCTGGGCCATGTTAATGTGGAAGAGTTCATGCTGTTGCAGGCAGTTACAACACCCTACCTCCTTTGTGTGTGTGGGTTTGCCTCTTAAAGCAAATAACAGAGCAGGACACTGAACTGGCAATTTCCTTCTTTGTGGCTTTCCTCTTAGCCTTGGTACCTGGCCCATGTGGTTCACCTGAGATGTAGACTGTTTGGACTGCTGCCTTCAGCTGGCTGGTGGAGGGGGAGAGTTGGACGTGAACTTCTCACCTGATTGTTGTTATAAGTGACCTTTATTAGTTGAGTTTAATGAGAAGTTCATATTTGACGTAGTCAGATGAACAGTGGGTTTGTTCATAGGGATTGGACCATGCATGATATGATGATGATAATAATAGTAATAATACTAAACTACATCAATTTTTCATTTTTTAGGCTTTTGAAGATGCTGAATTTGCAGCAGATTGGACGTAATTATTACAACCCCAGTGATCCAGTCAGCATCCCTAATCACAGGTTAGGCAGAAAGCCTTGGCTTTCGGAGGGGTGCTGGGGCAAGGGGTGCTGGCTGCCAGGGGTGTCCTTGTTCCCTGCAGCATCCCTGCAGGGTGCCTGGGGCTCCTGGCTGGCCTGGGCCTGCTGTACAGGTTGGTAGGCTTGAGTTTGCCTGGGGGCCCACCATGTGGCTGTGGTGCACTCCCTGCCATTAATAACCAGTACAGCCTGGTTAGATGGAAGGAACTGGGCAGCATCCTGCTGGATAAACTGCTGGGCTTTTTCTTTTAAAAGTGTGCTGAGTACCTATGCAGTTTGTCTGGGAGATACTTAATGGTGCAAAATGGATTTCCTAGCTGAGTGAAGAAGATAGTTACCTGTAAAATATTTTTGATTTTGTTAACCTTCAAGAGTTTGTTTATATTTGGATAATGGCTTCTTTGTGCCATCACTGCTGTCTGGTGTCTGTGAAGGTGGGCAGGAAGTAGGGGTGAGAATATGCTCTCATACTCTCATTCTCTATGAGAATAGGCATCTCATAAAGCACACTAAGAGTTTGTATGTTCTTTTGCCAGGCTGATGGTGTGGCTGGGCTTCACAAGCTCCATCCTGCAGTATGAGGAGAACATCATGCTGTGTGCAGACGTGAGCCATAAGGTTCTCCGTGGGGAGACAGTGCTGGATACTATGCACAGCCTGCACTCCCAGGTTGGAGAGGAAAGATTCAGAGACACCTGTGCTAAAGAGCTGATTGGTTTAATTGTTCTCACAAAGTAAGTATTTTTGGACTCTTGTTGTCTTGGAGAGCTCTTCATGCTCCATGTCCTCAAGTAGGCAATAAAGCATCAGAAAGCCTGAAAATGCTGTCATTGTCAGGCTAGCAAACTGATCAAGGTGACAGCATTGGCCAAAGCAGGAAGTACACACTGGTTTTCTTTTGGTTTTACTACAGTTCAGCTTTTGGTAGAATTGAGAGCCTATTGTAATTGAAAACTTGAAGTTATTACTTCTGAAAGGAGCAAAACTTGCAACTTGCATGAGTATTGAGAGTAACTTTGTTGTCCCACAGTTGTATTTGTTTTCTATTTGAGTTAAGATTTAAACAAAAAGTGATGAAATGTTTATGTAGGTACAATAACAGAACATACAGGATTGATGACATCGACTGGGATAACAATCCAAAGGGTACCTTTAGAAAATCAGATGGTTCTGAGATGAGCTTTGTGGAGTACTACAAAAAGGTATGAAAACTTCACTATGTGTTTTATGCTTTAACTTGCAATGTTCAGTCATTGTTGCAGGTTTACTTAGGATGCATGGATTTGTAATTCCTAGGATTTTTTACAGAATTTTGTTTAAAGGACACTGTGTAATCTGAGCTCAGTGACTGACGTGCACAGCATGGTTTGGTGGGAGTAGTCCATCCCTGTGAGTAGGTGGTCAGGCAGAAAGGCCAGGAGGGCTGCACAGAAGAGCAGGGAGCTGTTGGGAAAACAGGAAGCATTGGGAAGGTGGAAGCAGGGACAGGTAATGCGGCAGGAATCCAGATACAATGTCACAGGGTGCAGAACTGAGGTTGGGAAAGCCAAAGTACCTCTGGAATTGAGTCTCTGTCATAGCTTGACCACAGAGGTCTCCCACTGTCATTGTCAGGTCTTCATGCATACCACTTTCAACTGAAACAGGATGGAACTGAAGGTTATGGAAAGGCTACATTTCAGAAACTTCACTTGGCAGTCTTGTTTGATTCTTGTGATTTCTGGAATTAAATTGCTCTGTAGGGCAGGAGCTTTGTCCATAGCTGAACTGGAAGGAGCATCCAATATTGAGTTAGATAATCTAGCCCAGATGATAATGCCTCAAGCAAGGCACAGGCTTGGTTTCTGTTGTCTCTCACTCATCAGTAGTTTGATGGCACTAGTTGAGAGAATAGTGCTTCCCTGTTTGGCCTTTTTTGACAAAACCAGTTCTTCTGAGATATGGTAATTGAAAAAGGTTACTAGTTGCTTTTGGTTTTGTTTGTTTGAGGAACAATACTCGTTTTTTAAAGTTATTATTCAGAAATAATAATGTCCATTATGAGTAACTTGTTTGTTATGAGTAAATTAACATGCAGTCTGTATTTCTGATACAGCAATATAACATAGAAATTAGTGATTGGATGCAGCCTGTTCTGATCAGTCAGATGAAGAGGAAAAGAGGGAACATACAGGGATCTGTGGCTCTGATTCCAGAGCTGTGCTCCCTAACAGGTACTGTAGTGCTTTTCCATACCAAAGCATCTGTCAAAGCATAATGCCAACTGACAGAGGTATTCTGACAGCAGCTTTCTGCAGAGTTCAGGAGACCTGTGTTGTTTGTATAAATGCGAGTTTAGGAACACATTTTGTAGCTAAAAGATGGGATATTTAAATGGGACTGGAAGGTTCAAGGGGGTTTGTTGTTTGCATAGTGATACATTTATACATGTTTTGCTCCGAGATACAAACTTTGCACTAGCAATAGCTGTCCAGCTCAGCACTGTTTTGTTTGGATTTGAAAACAGAACTGAAGAGCTGCAATGTCTTGTATGGTTTCCTCTCAAGTGCAAAAATCCAGGATTTTTTTCTATGCCAATGGGGATGTATGTACAGGAAGCAACTCCTTCTGCCACCACTTCCTGTGTCTGCAGGACATGCATCACTAACCTGCACGAGCTGCAAGTTTAGTTTTCATAGTTGTTAGTGTGACCTTGGACTCAGAAAAGGCTTTGCTGTTGGCAGGACTGACGGACAAGATGCGCAGTGATTTCAATATGATGAAAGACTTGGCCATCCACACACGGCTGCCCCCCGAGCAGAGGCAGCGCGAGCTTGGGAGGCTTCTGAACTACATCCAAAAGTATGGCTCCTTAACGTCCTCTCTCCTTCTGTCTCGTGAAAGATTTCTGTAACAAACCTCTGGCAACAAACCTGAAATCTTACTAGTTTTCAAAGAGTCAGCAGGAACAAATTTATAATGTTTTTAATTTAAATCTTGTTTTTAAACAGAGATGACAATGTTCAGAAGGAGCTCCGAAACTGGGGTTTAAGCTTTGATTACAAATCAGTGTCCTTTACAGGAAGAGTTGTTCAAGGAGAAAAGATCTTTCAATCAGGAGCCATGGTAAATAATAAATCAACTTCTAAAATCTTCTGGGTGTCTCACTAAGAAAACAAGTTCTTAAGGAAGGAAATAGTGCTTTTTGGTTTATAAGTGAAGGATAAAGAGTGAAAATGTTATACACTTCCTATAGTTATACACTATATATTTCTATATATATACACAAATGTTATACACTTTCTATACATATATACAAGTCTTTGTCCAAGCAGGAGACTTGCAGATTTCTTAAATTGTTCCCAAGTTGTGGTTAGAAACCCTTGAAGGCATTCCATTACAATAGGGTTGTCCTTGCAGAACAGTCCTTGTGGTCAGATACACAGACTAGGAGACCAGGGATATTTCTCATTCATTTCCATGTGTTAGAAAGGTACCAAGGCTTTCAGATGAAAAGGCACATTTCAGTTCTTGCAGGTGAGGAGCTAGAGCAGGCAGTGTGTGCCAGTGACGGGCAGGATGGCCCCTGTGAGCACTGGAGGTGTGCTGAAGGCAGAGGCTGCTGTCCAACACGAGCTGTTTGCTCTGCAGTTCGATTACAACCCCCAGTTTGCCGACTGGACCAAGGAGACGCGGGGCGTGCCCCTGATCCGCTCGGTGCCCATGGACAACTGGCTGCTCATCTACACGCGCCGCAACTACGACGTGGCCAACACCCTGCTGCAGAGCCTCTTCAAGGTCACCCCCTCCATGGGCATCCGCGTGAACAAGCCCAGCATGTGAGTGTCCTCACGGCCTGAGGGACAGTGGCTGCCCCGTTGGGCTGTTCCTGAGGGCAGGGTGCAGTGTGCCACGCAGCCCACCTCTGAGATCTATGATGAAGCAGAGTTGCTCTCAGTATGCAGATTGTTCCGTTTTCTCTTGTGATTGACTCTTCTTACTCATGCTTTTATTTCTGAGAGCTTTTTGCATGCCAAAACTAGGAAGTATTAGACACACAGTCATTGAGCAAACTCTTCTCTAAGGAGTATTTTCTGCTGACTTAGGATGCATTCTGGTTCTGATCTGTTCTCCTTGCAAATATCCTCCCTTGAGTACCTGTACTTGCCTTTAATTTTGAATTGCATTGTGTTTGGAAGCCTAAGTTTGGGGGTGATTGCTTTTAATCTTCAGATGTATGGAAGTGGTACATTTGTTAATAGCTGCAAATGTGACATTTCATACACTATTGATGCATAGGGAGCTTTTACACTTTTGCTGAAGTTTCAATAGCTGTTAGTTGGTTTTTTTGTGTAAGCATTTTCTTTCTTTCTTTTCAGGATTGAAGTAGATGACAGAACAGAAGCTTATTTAAGGGTTTTACAGCAAAGGGTTACCCCTGACATAAACATAGTATGTATTTGAATCTATAATTTCAAATCCAGTGTATATCTCTGTCATTGGTGTTTAGTGGGATTGGCACTCAGACTTACAGCTCTGGGCTCCTGAGAATCCACTGTGTACCTGCTCATCCTCCTGTGCAAACCTAGCACTGACCATGGGTATCCTTCTGGATAAGAGCCTTTGCTTCTGAAGTGCAGACACTGACACTTGCAGTTCTTTCTTTCACTGTGGACATGTTAATATTTCTCTTGAGCATAAGAAGTTTTTCCTAAAGAATTCTTTAAGTGCTGTGTAACTCTGAGAATGCAGCTTCTTACAAAGATTCTTTTTTCTTCAAAGGTAGTTTGTATCTTGTCTAGTTCCCGAAAGGATAAATATGATGCCATCAAGAAATACCTGTGTACAGAGTGTCCCATCCCCAGCCAGTGTGTGCTGGCTCGCACTTTGAGCAAACCGCAGACTATCATGACCGTAGCAACAAAAATTGCCTTGCAGATGAACTGCAAAATGGGTGGAGAGCTCTGGAGTGTTGAGATCCCCGTAAGTATTTCCCTGTAAATGGTAACTCCTCTTTACTGGGCTTTCTTTCAAAAGCAAGCCCTGCATGCAGGCTGGGCCTGTGCTGTGTGGTTGCCTTGCAGCTGAAGCAGGTGATGATCGTGGGCATTGACTGTTACCATGACACCGTCTCAGGCAAGCAGTCCATCGCCGGCTTTGTCGCCAGCCTGAATCAAACAGTGACCCGGTAAGATCAGAGTGCCAGAGCCTAAAAACCCCCAAAACAGGGAAAAAACTGCCTTGCCTTTGGCTGGAAAACAGCTTCAGTGTGGTGGTCCAGCAGGAAAATTCAAAATTGGTTTGCTGTAATGGTTAATAAGAAATAGATCATGAATTTTTTCCACTGCATCTCTTGAAGGAGTGGCCTTGTCCTTTCCCCACATTGCGTGAGAGAGGGGTCAAATGGTGGAGACAGGTCTGGGATGAGAGGGTCTTTCCCCTTTTGATTTGACTTGTGTGAAAGGCTTTTCTTGGTTGAGAAGGATTTTAAGTAGTGCTACAGCACTTTTACCACAGGGGGAATATTCTCATAGAACCCTGACTCTTCCTTGGCTGCATTGACCCACACTACCTGTAAAGACTGAGTGGTCATGGGCATTTAAAAAATACCTTCATTGCAGTGAGCCTGGGAAATGCTTTGAAGGTCTCTTTCATTTTGTTCTTCACAGGTGGTTCTCCCGCTGCGTTGTTCAAAGTCGTGGGCAAGAACTTGTGGATGGAATCAAAGCCTGCTTGGAAAGTAAGGGAAGGAAAGGGAAGGAGTTCTGCTCTTGTAGAGCCAGATCTAAGAACTGACAATTGAGCTTCCTCAAAACCCACCTCTCCTGCTGCCCTGAGGGGAGGCTTTACTAACCTGCACTTGGATAACAACAGATTAAACATTCCGTTATAAATATTGCTGAAAATGAACAGCATCTTGTGTAAATCTTTCACTGATTCCCACATTCCTTTGCAATAATTACAAACTGATGAGCAGTGCACTTCCAGGAATGCTTTAAGGGAGTCTGGTTTCAAGGAGGGCAGCTCCTGCTGTGAGAGGAGCCAGCAGAGCAGGTGTGTCCTTGGGTCCTTTCTGTTTGGGTGGGTGCACAGGCAAGCCAGAGCTTTTCCTGCAGGTATGTTTGTGACATAATGATGACCCAGTTCATGTTACTGAAGGATTTAGCACCTTAATTTTCCAACTTACTGCTGTTTCTCTAGGAATAAAAATCCATTTTTGTTTTGGAATGAATTGTCATTACAGCTAATGGCTTTTATTCTTTCTAGCTGCTCTGAGGAGCTGGTCTAAGTGGAATAAGTGTTTGCCCTCCCGTATTTTTGTGTATCGTGATGGTGTTGGAGATGGACAGCTCAATACTTTGGTTAATTATGAAGTGCCTCAATTTCTGGATTGCTTGAAGAGTATTGGTACTGACTACAGGTAAATCTGTTTCTACCAACCCTCTTCATTACACTGCCAGAGAAATACTGGGATACAAAACAAGGCTCTGGATGAAGACTCTGTTGTCTTTCCATCCTAACTGATTTTCACCTGAGCTCAGATAACTGCTTTTCTGATTAATATTTACATGATTTCAGATACTTGACTTGTAGTATAATAGGAAAATTCTTAGTACTTGCGCCACATGACTGCCATACACGTGTGCAATCCACTCTTTGGTTGTTCTTGGTGGATGTGATAATTTACTTTTGTCCCACTGGTTGATCATAGCCTGACTGTTATGTGTCTGCTAAGGCAATTTTGTTTTCTTTCCACTTCTTAAAGGAAGTTGTCCAGTCACTTATATTCTCAACATTCTGCTTTGAAACTTATCAACTGCAGTGACTTAATCTGCTCTGAAAAATAAAAATATTTCCTTACACTGCAGGGAAGCAGAGCAGTTGAAGTGCTCAGTTCTTCTATTTAGCTTTTGTTAATGGCTTTACCAAAAATACTGTCAAGACACAGTGTTTTATATAAGAAACAATGGGGTAGAGAGTAAATATCCAATCTTTATTTAGAAGATCCCTTTTTGGTCCATTTTCTACTTCTCTGTGAAGTTAAAGGAAAGTTGGATTGGTGAAAAATAAATGTGAGTGTTGTACCTCAACTAAAAATCTGAAGTTGTGAACAATGTCTCACTTAATCTGAATCAATAAAGACTTCCATGTGAGATTAATGCCCTGGAACTGCAGTGAATCTGCTCCTGAAATATTCTTAGTGCAGGTTTCCAGGGAGTAATGTTTTTTTCCTTTTCCTTTGTTTCAGCCCGAGACTGACTGTGATTGTGGTGAAGAAACGAGTGGGTGCCAGGTTCTTTGCAGAGATTGGTGGGGGACTCAGGAACCCACCCCCCGGGACTGTGGTTGATACGGTGGTGACCAGGCCAGAGTGGTGAGTTCCTGCAGAGGCAGCACTTGCTGCTCCTGCCAGCAGCCTGCTCCCAAAGGAGGTGTACTGCACTCCAGGATCACGTGCAGAAATACTGGCCACACTTCTGTGGCTCAGGGGCTGGAGAAAATGAGCAGTGTAAGCTAAGTACACGTGTAGAGTGGTTATCAGGAGGAGGACAGCATAGAACAAGTAGCTCAGGTTGTTAGGGTCTCCAGACCTGGTCCATATAATACATAATAAGATTATTCATGCTCCTCCAGGTCTGCTGGCCTTTCAGACACACAGGAAGCTTTTGTGGCCAAAGCCAAGGCATCCTTCTGGGGTTTACTCAGTAACCATGAAGTGACTTGAAGAAAACAAGACAAATAGATGGGGACTTGCATTTCTGTAAGACACAGAGCCCTTTGTGTAAGAGCCTGGTGTGGTTTTGCTGTGGCAGGTACGATTTCTTCATCGTGAGCCAGACGGTGAAGAACGGCTGCGTCGCCCCCACTCACTACAACGTCATCTACGACACCAGCCAGCTGAAGCCAGACCACGTGCAGCGCCTCACCTACAAGCTGTGCCACATGTACTACAACTGGTCGGTGAGTGTCCTGAGCACAGGGCATCCTGCAGGGACAGCCTGCAGAACCCACAGCACCTGTCCTTGGAACACCCCTGCGGCTCCACAGGCCTGCAAGGCTGCCTCGGCACCTGGAGCAGTTCGGGTACTGCATGGTTTATAGTTAACTGAGCTCTCTGAGGATTACAGCAGTCTTTATTCTCCCAGCACTGAATGTAAACCTGTGTGAGAGGTGCCAGGAGGGCACTGGAGTTGGGAAGTTTAGGGTTTTCTGCATCTGTTCTGGTTGTGTTGGGTGTATGTCAGGTTATTTTCACAAATCAGCATAAACAACAGGGAATACAAAGTACGCACAAGTATGCAGACTTTGGAGGTCCAGGGCTCTTTGTTGCAGTGATTGCATGCTTGCTTCAATTCCTTGAAAATAATTGCCTTTTTGTCTTTTTTCCCCTTGCTGCAGGGTATTATCAGAGTACCTGCTCCTTGCCAGTACGCTCATAAATTGGCTTTCCTCGTCGGTCAGAGCATTCACAGAGAACCAAACATGATGCTTTCAGAAAGACTGTACTACCTTTGAAGCTGAGTTACCAGCCAAACAGAAGAGTGTAGTTCCTCTCTAGGGAATGGAGAATTGTCTGGGCTTTTCGTTTAGTTTTGGTTTTTTGTAAGAGATGTGCACAGGATATGTGCAGTTATGGAAATTATTTTATTTTCGTTGTACCAGGGAAAAGCTTGAGATGGCTGATTTGCATTTTGAACAGGTATCTGCTTGCTAGAATAACTACACAAATTTTTATTATTTTTGATACTTATTTACTAAAGTTTTTCTGTGATTCTTCCCAAAAGTTTATTGGTTGTTCTTATTACATTTTGAGAAGTCTTACACAGAATTACTTGTTGCATTTAACAGTGGGAGATAGAGAGTTATGCAGTCCAGAATCCAAACTCTTCCAGCTAGTACTTTACCCTTCTAATTTTCAAAATGCTTCACTATTGTTGATTCCTTGTTTTTCTTGGTTAAAATGAGGGCCAGATTTGTCTCCTGAACTGTTTCATAGCTGAGAAGGAGGTGACCAGACACTCTTGGTTGCCAAGGCTCTGTTTTAAGGCTGCACAGTGCTGCAGAACCTTGGGAGGGTTTTTAACAGTTGTCACTGTGAGGGATTTGCAGACCAGCCACAGGAGCAGAGGGGAGTGGGGGCTGTGGGGCTGGCTCAGGGAGAGGGGGTGTGTGGGTGCCAGTTCAGAGGGTCACTGCTGCAGGGCTGGCACTGAGCTGGGCTGCTGACAGCCACTGGGCTTTGCTTTGTGACCTCACTGGCTCCTTGTCTTGTCACTACAGCGTGGGGACAGCTGCACCTGCAGCACCGAGGGGCTGAACTGCTGGGCTGGTCCTGTTCAACACAGGCTTCTTACGAGAAATAGGATTTCCATCAAGGAGTATCAGTGCACTGATAGGTCTGGGGTCTGTGGTTTGTAGTTCCAAGCAATGGGAAGCAGCCCTGTTTGTTCATGTCGAGGTTTTCATTGGTCACTGTTCTGCAGCTATTCTGTGAAACTGGTATCAGGTGTGGGGATGGAGGTTGATCTCAGATTTTTGCAGTGGCAAACTACTGCACCTGGAGAAATTCAGATTAGTGCTGGTTTTCTTAACCACCTTGTTGTGAACCTTGTTGTTTTTCTTTGTGAGATTTAAATAAAGTTGTTGCTGTAATCCTTGCTCGTTTGAGCCTGTTCTGTGTATTCTGTATTTCACTGGGCTTTGGGCACAGATGGGACCATGCTGGAGTAACTTTGCATGCCTTTCTTGTATCTGGGAAGCTCCTGCAGTCTTGCAGGTTGAGGAGCCTTTCTTTATTCTGCAGTAAACTTCAGCAGCCACGGACAGTTCTGAAAAAAGGCTGACACAAGAAGCCAGCAGCTGACACAGTGGATTTATGAAACACACTGCACTCTACAAAATATCAAATTATTTATTTATATAAAATATAATACACAACCATTGTACACATGCACACACCCACACGGTACTTTACCACAAATGTAGGCCAGTTATTTTAATTAAATGTTATAATCTAGCACACAGTATTTTACAGTAATTTACATTGTTATCTGAAGACACAATGGGGAAGCTTTGATCATTCATTTATAAACCTTCCATAAATTACAAAAAGAAAGGCAGTCTGAAAAGTATGTATAAACAGTAAAAACAATTTACAAATGGACAAGAATTACAAAATAGTAACAGCCAATGACTGCCATCAGTGTAGGGTTGTTTTTGTGACACGCCAATGTTGCAGTTGGGGTTGGGTTGGAGCCTGGTGCAGCCTCGTGTGGGCTGTGCCTGGGACAGTTTGTCCTGACTTCAGCCTGAACCTGACAGCAGCAGCAAGGAAACGCCTCTGACCTAGGGCTGAACCTCCTCAGAGAAGAACTGGGTGCAAAAGGGGTTTGCTGGGGGGTTGGTTTTTCCCAGGAGCTTAGAACAGTGGCCCAGGAGCCCCAGAAGTGGGGGTTGGATGGTAGAAGCTGGGCGAGGTTCTGAGTGACTGACACTGATTCCAGGCGAGTGAGAATGACAAACCAGTACAAGGGCTTGGTTTGCACTGGGGGGAGCAAAAACTCAAAAGTCAGCATTTAGCACAGCACTTCCACACTCCCAGGAGTTGATCAGACATGGGACGGGGTCAGGAACAGAATTTCAGATTTCAGTATCTGAAATGAGGTGCTGGGGGAGGGTGGAGACAGCTGAGTACACAGTACATACAAAGTATACGCTGCATATTTATTAGACAGTACAAATCATTGTGCATTAATAAGGCAAAACATCAAGGCTGATTCAACTAGGAGTTTCAAGACCATTTTTGTTAATGACAGCGATTGGATACAGTGGGGTGATCTCTGAACCAGCAATCAGTGAGGAGAGTTTCCTCCCCCACTCATGGTTAAAGCAGACTAAAGGCTGAGATTTTTCCAATGGAGTTGAGGTGTTGAGATGACGTCAAATAAAACCATGTTCTTCTGGTCTTAATCCCACAACTTTTTTTTTTTTTAACTTTTTAAAAAATGTTTTTGAAACAACAAATCCATTTCCTTTTTTTTTTTTTTCCTTGCTGTTTCAATTAAACAATTCACATGATTCTACTCATGTCAGAGTTAAAAATGCAAAGGTCTGGTAAAGTACTGCATAGTCATGAAAGCCCTAGTTTTGACTTAAAAAAAAAAAAAAAGTACACAGACTGGAAGCTTTACAAGTTGTCCAGGAGCACATGACTCATTTCACTGCACCAAGCTTTTTCAGCAGTTTCTTGCCTTTGGAAAGCAGCCCCTTTTTCTTTTTCGAGGCCATCTCCCTGCCTCTCCCGGGACTACCAGAGCCCAGCACAGGCGACGGAGGAGACCCGGGGTGGAGCTGGGCTGTGGGGGAAGGAGCTCTCCGGGCTGTACCTGTATTCTCAGGAGGAACCTAGTAGGTACATTGTTAGCATTTATTCAATCTTTGAAAGCTTCAAAGCCATCAGCAGCAAGAAACTTGGTAAACATCACCTGTCCCATTCCCCACTTAAACAAAAGGGCAGGTTTCTTTTTTCTCTCTGCCTTAAAATACTGCGTGGGCTTATGGAAAATACATCAATTTAGAGAAAAAAAATAATAGAAATAGGAAACCCACCAGTAAAGCCCAGTTTTGGTTATACCTTTTTAAAGGAAAAATTAGCTACGCTGGCCTTGCCAGAATTCTGGCCACAAAAGCCACAAAACTGGCTTTGGTTTTTCATTTCAGTACTCTGGTAGTACTAAAATGGAGAGGGATACTTTCAGCTATAGATTTAAGAAAAATAAATGTGTTAATTACTACAAATTAGCAATCTATAGAAGCCAAACTCTTTTCAGAAGAAATTACTTAAAATGCTACATGATCCCCTACTTTTTAATGTCCTTTAAATGCCTTTTCTTTAAAATTGGCTAGCAAACTTTATGTACAGATTAGAGAAGATGGCACACTGGCTTAAAAAAAAAAAAAAAAAGGAAAAAGAAAAAGCTAAAATGAACCTTAATTGCAATCAAAGAAAGCTTAAAGGCCCTGAGTGCTTGATGTGTACGCTGCAGCTATGAGGTTGTTAGATGACAGCATTCCTAAATATCCTAAATATTTTGAACAGCTTTTTTTTTTTCAGTCATCAAAAGCACTTGGATGAAAATGCTAAAATTACATATACTCAGCCTATCCTAACTACAGTGCCCAGCTGGCAGAATGGTTCCTATCAATTAAGATGATATTTTCATAGTAGAATCCATGCTGTAGGGAAGCCTGCTAGCTTGTAGCTCAAGTTAAAACATCAGCAATTTACTGGCTTCTTGTGCAACAGGGAGTTAAGCAAAGGGGCTTCAAGCCTACTTTGATTTTAAATCAAGGTCTAATTCTAATGATAAAAAAAAAGAAAAAAAAACAACAAACCAAAAACCAAAACAACTTAGTAAAGCACCCCAACGTACACCTGAAGATACCAGATATCGAGTCTAATGCATTCATTCAGTGAGCTGCATGGTTCAGGTCGAGACTTTTATTGCATTGGTAAACCAAACATTGCTAATATTGCAAAGGTTCTCTCGCCAGGGAAAATCCCAGGGAATTGTACCACAGGAAGGGATTGGTTTCAGAAGTGCTGAATATTTGGGATTAGGCAAACTGGGGTCTGATGGCCAGTGGGAAGCACATTTTAAGGCAGGCAATTTCAGCAGCTGTGTTTGGGCGTGGGGAGTTTCAGAGCCAGCTGTCCCTGGCAAACTGCGGCCGTGCCAGCGCCAGGCTCCGCAGGGCTCAGCTGTTGTGCTTTTCTCTTGACACAGGAGCTCGGAATTTTTACATCCCAGCTTGGCTAGCAATGCAATATGCAGCTTTGTTTGCAGGGTATTAGACACCAAACTCTCCTCTCCATGTAAACATAAACACTGAGCTCGGGAAGAAATATGCTCCAAACCTTGGTAGGGGAGGTCGGATCGGGCCCGGAGGTTCCTCTGTTAAAGGATTTGTCCCCAAGAAAGGAGGGGACTTGCCTAGGTACAGTAAAGGCATACAGCCTGCTCTTCCCTGGCCAAGGGGTTTGGAGACATATTTCTTTTCTTTTCCCCCACAATTAAGTTTCAAGACTTGCATTAGATAGCCAGGTAGCTTTAATTGAAACCTCTATTGGTATCTTCAGTTGCTCACTTACGTGAAGGCTACATTGCCTTATTAAGGTGTGAAATGAACACTCTTCTTCTGTTTCCAAGCAGATGAGCAAAGAAATAAAAATATATATAAAATATATAATATATAAAAGTATTGCAGTGATGAAACAAAACCAAAAATGAGATACTCTAACCATGATTAATTCTTTCATGAAAGAGAAGTCTCTGAGCAATTAATTATTGCCAGTTGGAACGAGAAGTTGTAAGGATTAAGAGACAACCACTGCCAGTCCATCAGCTGCAGTTACAGTTTGTATTTAGAGGAACACTGGTACCAGTCTTTTGTGCACAAGAACTTTGTTAGTAAGAGCAACTTAGAAGCTTTGGGAAGTAACTATCACCAGGAAAGAGCTGCTTAATTCAGATTATAAAGGACGGTACTGTAATGACTGCAATCAAACAGCCAATTTAGTTTCTCCATTTACAAATGTAACGAGCTAGCGAAGGCTAAAGTCATTTTTCCTCACGTTCTATTTTATACGTTTGAAAGATAATTTTAAATGGGCAAATGAATTTAAAAGTAATGTTAAAAGTAATGTCTAAATTATACATGAGACAGAATGAAATGGAAGATGAGAATTTAAGTGTTGCTTGGGGGGGTTGCTTACCCTTTTTGCCTTGGAGCGCGTGGGTGTGTCGTGGGCGTAGCGCGAGGGCGCGTCGGAGAGAAAGACTTCAACATCATCAGGCACTTCTTCGAGGAAGTTGGAAGGAACCAGCCCCTTCTGTCCATTGAGCTCCCCCTGCGAGCAGAGGGAAGGTCAGGGAACCTTCATTTCATTTCATTTCACCCCATGCAGGCTCCCAAGGAGGCAGGGAAATGCTTTTGGCTATTTCACGGCTGGCGAGAAGAGGAAGTTCCCATCTGAGCTCACACATTCCCACATCCCCTCCCCAGGCTGGAGTTTGGTAACTGGGGCTGCTGAGGCTCAGAGCAGTTTGGAGTGACCCAGCAGGCCCAACTTACGTAGTAAAATCCATCTTCATCGATCTCACCAAAGACAGTGATGATGTCCCCAGTGCAGAACGTCAGCTCGGCCTGCAGGGAGGAGCAGGGACAGGCAGACATCAACCTTTGCTTTATTCACAGCAAATCCATTCAGATTTCTCCCCACTCCCTCATGTTCAGACACTGGTGAAACCAAATTGATCTTTGAGAGCCAAACCCCTGGTTTTTTGCCTTGGGGATTTTCCTCAGCTTGCTGAACCTGGCCCCTGTCCTGGTGTCCTGTGTGGACACCCACAGTGATCAACAGCGAGACATTGGACCCTGAGCCACCTGGCCAGGCTTGGGAGCCTTGAACTGCACAGCTTCAAGGGGCCCCTGGATCAGCCCTGGCAGAGAGGGAGCAGCTCAGGGGTGGGACATGGCTCAGCCCTGCCCTGAGTGCCAGCCCTGATGGCACAGAGCAGCTCAGGGGTGGGACAGAGCAGCTCAGGGGTGGGACATGGCTCAGCCCTGCCCTGAGTGCCAGCCTGATGGCACAGAGAGCTCAGAGAGCTGCTGTGCCCAGAGGTGGGGCTGCCAGGCACCCCTGGGCACCACCAGCCTGCAGCACTCCCTGCCTGCACTGCAGCTGCCCTGGATTCTGCCACAGAACCTGCACAATGGGCAGCTCCACTCTGAGCAGCACACACTGCACCGGGCTCTTCTAATTGTCTGTGGCTTACATGTAATTAGGGCGGGGTTTGAAAATTATTTTTAATTTCCTGTGGTCATGGGAGAGAGAACAAACAGAACCTTTGCAATACATCAGCACAATTTATTTGATTTGTTGGCCAAACTAATTTGAAACACCATAATTTAGAACAAGATCTGGTTCAATGAGAAACAGAAAAACAATCCTGGCTGTGTTTTAAAGCACCAAGTCCCACATATATCAAAATTCACTTTCTCCTTTAAAAAACTCCAGCGTATTCTACAATTCACCAACTAAAACCAAACCAACACTTTAAGGGATGACTGAGGAAGCCCATGGGTTCTGTGCCCCAGCCCCACAGGCTCAGCTGTGCCCCCACCTCCACATCCACGTTGGGGGAGCTCTCCCTGGGGTCGTAGTCGTAGAGGGCCACCATCCTCCTGGTGGTCAGCGGCTGCTGCCGGCCACGCCGGCCACGCTCTGCCCCGGCCCGGCCAGCAAGGGGGAGAGAGGTACAGACACAGTTATGGCTGAAGCACAGGGCTGTGCCTGAAACACAGAGTTAATGCTGAAGCACAGAGTTATGGCTGAAACACAGAGCTGTGCCTGAAACACAGAGTTATTGCTGAAACACAGAGCTGTGCCTGAAACACAGAGCTATGGCTGAAACACAGAGTTATTGCTGAAACACAGAGCTGTGCCTGAAACACAGAGCTATGGCTGAAACACAGAGTTATTGCTGAAACACAGAGTTATTGCTGAAACACAGAGTTATTGCTGAAACACAGAGTTAATGCTAAAGCACAGAGACGGCTGAAACAGAGTTCTGGCTAAAGCACAGAGATGTGGCTAAAGCACAGAGTTGTTGCTGAAGCACAGAGTTATTTGGTAAAGCACAGAGCTGTTGCTGAAGCACAGAGTTATTGGTAACGCACAGTTCTGTCTGAAGCACAGAGTTATTTGGTAAAGCACAGAGCTGTTGCTGAAGCACAGAATTATTGGTAAAGCATACAGTTCTGTCTGAAGCACAGAGCTATTTGGTAAAGCACAGAGTTGTTGCTGAAGCACAGTTCTGTCTGAAGCACAGAGCTATTTGGTAAAGCACAGAGTTATTTGGCAAAGCACAGTTCTGGCTAAAGCAGAGTTGTGCTGCAGCCCTGCTGCAGCTGCTGCTCCCAGCCTCCTCCAGCAGTGCAGGACAGCGTGGGTGCCCATGGGCACAGGGGTGAAAGCCACAGTGACCAGACCAGGACAGATAAAGGATGTGCAGCCACACAGGGCTCACAAATCATAAATAACAATTAACTGTGGTCTGGCTCTCTTCATTCTAAAGCACAGGACCCTCAGCCCACTGTGCACAGCAGACTTCACAGCTCAGGGATTGTGTTCTGTGTCCAGAAATATTTCAGGACACAAAACCCACTCTTTTCTTTTTAAAAAGAAAAGAAAGCAACAAGTGCAGTGGTGCAGCTATAAGTGTCTGTTTGCAGCAAATGCTACCACCAGGATTAAATATTAGCTGTATAAAGTCATCCAGACACTGACAGAGAATGAATCCCCTGGGGCAGTAAATGACTGCAAAGTGTAGGTGCATGGGCATCAAAACAAGAGGCAAAGTGGATGCAGCCAAGCGAGGAGACCCACGAGTCTGAAGTGAAATGTCTGTATTTTCCCTTACCAATTTTCTCAATTGGAGTGTTCAAAGGAAGGAAACCTTGTTTAAGAAGCTGATCCATCATCTCTTCATCATCTGCTTGTATCTCAGAGACCATATTACATGGGATAAGGCCAACCCTTGCACAGGTTTCTCCACGGTAAAATCCATCAGCATCTTTGTCCCCATAAACCTGATAGTCAAAGAATGGTAATATTGGTCAAAAAGGTTTTACATTTAGGAATTTTAGTGCAGGCTAAGGGTTACTAAAACATTGATGACAACTGCAGTTTAGATGTGGAATTATATTAGTTTTGGACCACTCTGACTTAGTCACAGTCACAGTTTTGGGCTTAACCTACATCTTTAATTAAGACTGGCCCTAACTATCTACAGCCACTTGGAGATTTTTGCCCATTTAGGGATAATTTTTAAGCCCTTAGCACTAGATATTAATTACCAGGCCCAGTGAGATTTACAGCCTGAACCTCTGAAGGAAAACCCCCCTGGATTCTGATCACACAGGCAGCTTTCTCCCAGGGTACAGAGGAATGTAATGTTTGTAAAAATGTCATTTGGTTCCTTTGGTTTCACCTTAATGATCTGTCCTTCTTTAAATGGCAGCTCCTCCTCTGCAGCATCGGGGTTTGGGGACATGGTCAGTGGGTCGTAGTCAAAAAGTGCAACAAATATTCGAGTGGAAAGATCTTCTGTGCCAGCATCTGTTTCAGATTCCTCATAAATATCTGGAGAAAGATGGTCACGACCACCGTAGCCATCTGTGAAAGCAAATTCAGAAAAGATCAATTCAGTCATACAAGTCGGCCTCATCATCCAGCTCTCCCAGTTAATACTTGAAACGTTTGGCATTTCAGTCAGAAAAGACCCCAAAACTCACTGCATGTCCTACAAGGCTTGGTGGGGTTTTTTTTTTGTTTGGGTTTTTTTTTTTTTTTAATTAGCAAGTTGCTATTTTTAAAAAATGCTTATAAACCCTGCACTGGAAGTTGGGCTGATTTCCTGCACCAGAATGATGTTTGCACAGCTCATGTAGGAAAGCCATTTTTGTTAGGTTTGCAAGAGTTTGGCATAAATTAACGAAAAAAGCAGTCAAGAGAATGGCCAGTGAACACACAATGATGGCTGATGAATGGCAGGATGCAGGGCTGGGTGGGGCCTGAGTGGCCACACTGACTGCACTGACCAGACAGTAACCTGCCAGCAGATCTCTTCTGAGGTGAGATCCAACTGTACCTCAGCTTAAGCAGGCTTGAACCATCTCCAACAGCACTAAACTGAATTAAAGGAGTCCCAGCAGTGCCGTGACTGCTGAGTCACACCCAGCACACCCATTCCAGCAGAGCTGCTCCAAGCCCACTGCACCCCACTCAAACCAGAGGCAGCCTGGCTCCAGACCAGTGCCTGCTGTTGCTTTTAAGGGTTTCCTTCCCAGCTCTGAGGCTGCAAGGAACAGGAGAGCCCCGCTCTGTCCAACTAACCAATGGAAGGGACCAGCACGGGCCGGGACCTTGGTGGCACTGCACTGCCATGGGAGGACCTCCGCCCTGCGTGCTCCGCCCTGTCAGGCCGTCCTGCCGAGGCTGGGTTACCTAAAAGCTAAAAAACAACACAGAGAGAACAGGGCTGTCAGTTCCACGCGTGGCAACGTCGCGGTTCCACGGCCGCACATTGATCAGGTCAATCACAATTGGAAGCACAAGCTCTAAAGGCAACTAAACTTAGTTTTTAACTGAAAGGTTAGCTGAAAAGTGAGCACTGCTGCCTGGCAAACCTGCAAAAGAAATAAAAAAATGGTTCCCTGGTTCATGGCAGAGTTTTGTAACCAGCAGTCGCATATCGGAACAAAAAAGAAAAGAAAAGAATAATTTTTGAAATATTCTTTTGCCTTTGTCGTTGCTGCTAAGGTGGCGTTTGAGTGTCCTGCAGAGCGGCACGGGCAGGCTGCGAGCTGTGCAGGTGCACCTGGGCAGGTGGGGCTGTTCCAGCCAGCTGGGCCAGCCCGGGGTCCCTGCTGAGAGGAGCCAGGGCAGTCCTGGTGGCCCTGGGCGTGCGGGTCGAGCCGTGGCTGGCAGAGCCACGCAGTGGCAAAGGTGCAGGTGGGGCTGCAGGGATGGGCTCCATTGCAGCACAGCCAGCCCTGCTCACTGCCACCCTGCCAGCTCCTGACTGCAGGGGCTGAGCGCTCTCCAGAGCCTGTCCTGCAGCCACTGGCATCAGCAGAGCCTGGCCACCACCACCAGCACAGCCTGGCCACCACCACCAGCACAGCCTGGCCACCACCATCAGCACAGCCTGGCCACCACCAGCACAGCCTGGCCACCAACACCAGCACAGCCTGGCCACCACCACCAGCAGAGCCTGGCCACCAACACCAGCACAGCCTGGCCACCACCAGCCCAGCCTGGCCACCACCAGCCCAGTCTGGCCACCAGCCCTGCTGCAGGAACCGTAGGGATGGCTCCAGCCCGGGCTGGCAGGCTCGGGGAGCAGCAGCCGGGCTCTGCTCTGGCCCAGAACGGGGTCTGCAGCCCAGGACGCTGCAGGCAGAGGGTACAGAGCTGGCTCTGGTCCCTGGGGTGCACCTCACACCTGGAGGCTCCTCTGGACACGAGAAATGCAAACAGGCAGGGCCCTGCAGAGCATCCCCGGAGCAGGAGGGATGGGCCTGGCCCCTCTGGAAGCAGCTCTGTGCCTGCATGCTCCTGCAGAGATGCAGTCTGCAACTCCAAAGGCAAGAAGAGATGGTCCAAAAAGCACGGCAAGGTGGTGAGAGCGCAGAGGTAAGGGAAGGAAATGGAAATGATGAGGCCGTGACTCCATAAATCTGGGTCACTGTCACACTGGGGGAGAATCTTGGTTCTTGTCTTGAGATGTTCCATGGTAAAGAGCATATCCTGAAAATTCTGGGAATGAGATGATTAAAAACAACACGATGAAATGAATTCCTTGACAATAATAATTTAAAAAAAAATTAAAAAATACCAATGAAACATTTCTCCAGTTAAAAGTGTAGCTTTTTTTTTTTAAGCAACATTCAGATGGGCAAAATAAAGAAAAGCTTTTGGAAAAATCATAGTTCAGCTAACCCTTAATTAAAATTTAGATTCAGTTGTCCTTTAATAAAAGCAGACATTATTGTAATTTGTTTGGGGGGGAAATCACTGCAAAGCAAATTAATCTGATTTCAGCATGACACAAAAGAGGACCATAAATGAAAATGCAGAGTAATAAACAAAAGTGAATGGGGAAGAAAAAAAATGGGGGGGAAATATAGAAGATGGGTCCAAATGATGGACTTTAAAAATCTGGGGAAAAAAAATGGAAGAAGAACAAAAGAACGACAACAAAAAAAAAGAACAAAAAGTAAAGAGAATAAAGAAAACGGACTGATTTGGCAAGCAGACGTTAGAAGGAAGATACTTCACACACCAGAGAGTCTTCTGCATCTCTGTGCGGTGGCTTGGCCGGGCCAGCAGCTGCCCCAGACTGGGCAGGTTTGGGGCGGCTCCTGCAGCCCCCCCGCTCCTCGCCAGCCCAGCCCTCGGCTCTGCGGGCCCGCGGGGGCTCCGGCCTCCTCTCCTCCCCGAGGCACGGCCCCGGCTCCCCGAAATCCTCCTCGATGCTGCTCTGCCGGGTCAGCGTCCTCCTGCGGGCCAGCAGCGGCCGCGGGCAGCGACAGCCACGGGGACAGCGACAGGGACGGGGACAGGGACAGGGACAGGGCTCTGCGCCCGGCTGGGCTCTGCCCCCGGACCGGGGCGGATCTTCATCACCGTGTCTGATACCGAACTGGAGCTCCTCTTCCTCACTGCCACATCTGTGTCTGCCACCGAACCGGGGCTCCTCTTCCTCACTGCCCCACTGGGCTCTGCCTCCGAACCGGAGCTGCTCTTCATCACCGTGTCTGAAACTGTGCCGGGGCTGCTCTTCCTCACTGCCACTCCTGTGTCTGCCCCCGAACCGGGGCTGATCCTCGTCACCGTGTCTGATACCGAAACGGGGCTCCTCTTCATCACCGTGCCTGCCCCCGAACCGGGGCTGCTCTTCATCGCTGCCCCATGCGGCTCTGCCCCCGAACCGGGGCTGCTCTTCATCACCGTGTCTGCCCCCGAACCGGGGCTGCTCTTCATCGCTGCCCCATGCGGCTCTGCCCCCGAACCGGGGCTGCTCTTCATCACCGTGTCTGCCCCCGAACCGGGGCTGCTCTTCATCGCTGCCCCACGGGGCTCTGCCCCCGAGCCGCGGCTCCTCCTCCTCGCTGCCGCAGTCCAGCCCGCTGTCGGGGCTCCGCGACAGGGACTGTCGGAATCTGCCCCCTCGCTCGTCCGGGCCGAGCTCCTCCGGCCCCGGCAGCGCCCCGTGCTTGCCCGGGTGCCACGGGCCGTGCTGCCGCTCCTGGCTGCCCGGCCTGCGAGCTCTGCGCTCTCTAGCTATTCTGGGGTGCTTTTTATAGGGCATACCTAAACCCTGCTTGTACAGCAGCTCTGAGTATTCACCGTCCTCTTCAGCCACTTCTGGAATACTGAAAAGCCTTTTACTGTGGTGTATCTGCTGGGGAAAGTCAGGCTGCTCCCAAAAAGGGGCTTCAGCGGTCTTATTCTTATCGTATTCCTTAAGATTATGTAATGTTAAAAACCAGACAGGGAACAAAGAGTGTGCGACAAAAATAAAATGGGAGGGAAAGGGAAGAAAAGAAAAATAAAGACAGAATTAGTTTTAGAGCAATGGCAAACATAAGACATGCAGCTTATATAGTAAAAAGGATGTCATGCTTTGAATGAGGATCTGTGAAAAATAAAGACATGATTAAGAAGTTGCTGGGTGCCAGGTGCAACCTGAGAGGTCAGTACAAACAACTGAGTGATGCTCTTAACAAGAATAAACTCATGCATTTGAAACAGAGGAATGAAAGGCACACACAGGTTCCAGCATGGTGAGTGAGAACAGCAATAAAACTCCTTGCCCCATGCCAAGCTGCCATCTGATTTTCTTTGTAACCAGAACCCCTGTCTGAGAGTGACAGCTCTGCCCTGGCAAGCTTTTTGCTCTGCATCTCTTAAAGTTCCCTGTATGAGTAGTAAATATTTCAGCCTCCTGCCAGAAGAGAGCTATTCCACAGCCACCACTGAAGGAGCTCTGGTTTCCTTTCTAGAATTCTAGAAAACCTGCACCATTTTCAAAGCCTGGCTTCCAGGGAAAGCCCCCTGGGACACCAGCTGCTCTCTGATGTCACTTGGTCTGCACTGCCACCAAATCTCTCACCGTGGTCTTGTACCTGCTCCATAAAACCTGAAAATCAGCCTATGAGCAGAAGTAAAAGTCTCTGTTTGTGTAGGTAAAAACCATCCCAGCCTGAGTAAAAGAAACACTCTGGCCATGCCAGATCCGTTTTGCAATTTCCCCATTCCATTTGCACAGACCAGAATCTGAGAGCGTCCTGGGCAGAAGCAGGGAGCAGGGAGCAGGAGGGGCTGCCAGGATTATTGATCCTGCATCCAGAGATCATCTCTCCTCGTGCTTAATGCCCAGATCAGGGGCACCTCTGGGCTCAACAGCACCCAGAAATAACGGCAGATCCTCTTGGAGATGTCAGCAGCATCTCCCTGTGAGCGTTCTAAACTTAGCTGTGGTTCAGACATTGTCCCCTTTCGGGCAGAGGGAACCTTCTAAGTTACTTTAGACTGATTCACCTATTTTCCTTTGTTTCTAAGATGTGTGTAACACCTGTGAAACTTGAGAAAAAGCACCACAGAAGTGGGAAAAAGATCAGTAAATGTGGGAAATGGATTTGCAGAGTAAGCATGAACTATCACAGTTTTGACAGACTACTACAGCAAGAGAAGCCTGCAAACCTTAGCAGATCAAAAATTATCTCCAAAACCAGGTAAGGTTCTGGAACTTTCTCAATATCAACACTGGTAATACTACTGAAATCCAAGAAGTAAATACACCTTCTGATGCATAAAGAACAAGAACAGTCTGGGGATTATTCTTTTTGCCAGGGGAAGGGGAGAGAAGGAGCATGCAGAAGGATTCAGGTTTCAACCCTTATGTTGGTGCAGAACTAGAAACACTGATAATTTCTTCTTTTGAAAAAGTACCTGTCTCATGGCAGACAGTATCAGAATAAAAGGACTGAATTTACAGCACATGAAAACAATTGTAAGAATGGTCAGAATTCTTGATGCATGAGAAAACTGAACTGAATTTAGTTAGATAACAATCTACTGAAGAAAAAGTTAACCTGTGGGTTTGTGCTTTCTAAGAAAACAGTTTGTGTAATTACTACACACGTAAAGAAGCAAATACAACTTACATGTACAAATATAACACAGCAAATATATATTCAGTGTTGGGTGTGTTTAGTGTTCTGCATATGCTTTAGTTGTTACACCGAAGTTGTCTTTCAAGATGAATATTCCTGTATTAAAGCAATATTTCTGGAATGTATTTCCTACTCTCTCTGGTGATTCCCTAAAGTTCAGAGCACAAGGGGCTCTGATAAAGCATTGATCAAACCAAGCTGAAACAATTCCCTTTCTTACAGGAACATTTTAACCTGTGGAAGGGATGGGACTAGCACTGGATACACGGACAAATCACTCAGACAGGAAAAATATAAGTTGTTTTATAAGTTTTGACAAATCTCCTTGCTCAGAAACAACTCATTTTTGGGGTAGCACATGCAGTATATCTTCACAGAGACACGGGGAAGGTCCCCAGGTGCAGAACAGAAACTGCAACCGCGACAATCACATACAGGGAAACAGTCGGTTATTTAAGTGTTTATCTAGCAAATAATGAAGAAAACCGAGGTAATAAATGCACTAAAGCAGCCCAGTTCCCTTTCCCAGGGCAGAGTGAGCTCTGCAGGGTCTCTGCTGGCCCCAAGGCAGGCTCTGGAGGCAGCACCAGAGCCTGACCCTCACCTTGAGCGTGCCGTGCGAGGTGAGGCTGAGGCGCCGCCGGCCGCCCTCCTCCAGCTGCATCTCCGAGTACAGTTCCTCCTCATCCTCCTCCAGGATGTCTGACAGGTCCGAGCCCCGGCTGCTCTCCGTGTGGTACTCATCCCCGAGGCAGTAGTGAGCCTGGAGAGGGTGGGGAGAAACCTTACTGCCTGAGGCTGCTAATCCTGGCTGAGCCGAGCATCTCCCGGGCTGGGCTGGCTCAGGGAGCCACAGGGAGTCACACCACCAGGCTCTGCTCTGCTCTGCTGGGAACACTGCCTGGAAATTCTGTTTTGCCCATTTATGATCGTAATTCAAGAAATCCAGTCTCAATCCCAGGTGATACAATAAAGGCTATCTCCATTCGCAGCACCAAATCTCGTTTTAGTCTTGATTAAACTCCCCTTATAAAGAGGTCCTTCATGCATCAGTGGACTTGCTGACCAAATTGTAAAAGCCTTAGGATAATTCACATATCATCTGCTCTTCACAGCTGTTTGTTACATCACATCATAATTTAACAGTGATCAGCATTTAATTCTTGCAGCATATTACCACCATTGTGGACAACACAGGAGGTCAGGTCTCTGACTGAAGTTTTTTAAACTATGCCAAGACATAAGAAAACATGTCTTTTCTAGAATTTACATCTCTCTTGAAAGTAATGTAAGAAATCATTTAATATTTGTTTTCAGTGGGATCAGACTAAAAGCTGTGCAGTTGTGCAAAATTCTTCTGGCAACCCCTTTCCACTCCTTGGAGCCAAGCCCATACCACATTTGTTTCCTGCCATGAGGCTCTTAGGTCACAGGTGATGCCTTTATGGCACACAGGAATCCTTCCCACTCTCCCTTTCCCACAGCAGGCTCTCACACGCAGCAGTCACACCTCACACAGAAACAGGACAGCCCAGTCACATTTTCTGGATTTTTGCCATTTTCATTTGTCCAGTTTCCAGTGCCTGGGGCTGCTGGAAGGGAGGGTGCCCAGGAGATCCCTGAGCCCAGCACTGAGCCCCTGGGAGCAGGAGCATCCCCGCCCAGGCTCAGCCTCGAGTCACCAGCACAGCCACAACCCCCAGGGCAGAGCTGGCCTGCAGAAACACTGCTCCTGCTCAACACCTGCACAACAACACAGCCAGCCTACTCACTTGCTTCCCAAGCTCTGACTCTTTCAGGAAATCATCGACCGAGGCTCCCCTTCGCTTGACCTTGGGGGAGTCGTAACCATCCTCCTCCTCATCGGAGTACGGGGCCGCGCTCCTCTCGCTGAACACGCTCCTCCTCTCCATCTGACAGGGCAACAGAGCCACAAGGTCAGGGACACAAATACAAACCCTCCTCCTCTCCATCTGACAGGGCAACAGAGCCACAAGGTCAGGGACACAAATACAAACCCTCCTCCTCTCCATCTGACAGGGCAACAGAGCCACAGAGGGTCAGGGACACAAACACAAACCCTCCTCCTCTCCATCTGACAGGGCAACAGAGCCACAGAGGGCGAGGGACACGCTCCTGCACCCAGGGACACAAATGGCACATATGAAGACTCAAGCATACAACATTTAAATGTACTCACGGTTTAGAGCACTGTTAGCTCCCCCTGGCTGGAGCCTTTGAGGATGTTTTCAATAAGTTTTTGTCTGTTTTGTTATCCTCACCCTTAAACAATTACCTGATTGTATGTGTTTATCTACTGAGCTGCCAGCTCTCCTCTCTGTACCACTTACCAAAACTCTCATTTTTCTGCAGTCAGAGGCTGCCAGCAAAGACACTCCTTTCCCCTTGGCAGGGGCTCTGGGAGTGTTTGAGTATTGCATATTTGTGTGGAAAACCCACAGCACGCTGTCAGGATGCACCCACATCAGCTGTACTGACCCCAGAGCCCCAGATGTGGTATTTAAATCAGCTGGCAAAGATCTGAGTCAGTGCAGCAGCCATGGCTCATAGTGGTCCCAAACCAGGGGTGTCTTTGGGCAGTGACAGTGCTGGCAGCTGCAGGAGGAGCTGGGATGAAAAGCAGCTGCAAACATGTGTGAAAATGCAGCACTGAGAAGGGCAAACATGCCAAATTCCCTGTGGAGCCATGGCAGCAGGCACAGGAGGGTTTTATCAGCCCAGAATTTCAGCACTCTGCTCCTCAAGCTGTGGGACTTCAGAGTTTAGGAATGACTACCCACTCCTTGAAGCACATGATGAAAACCTTTGGTGGCAGGTGTCACAATGAACAAAGCAGCCCCAAAAAGCCGTAGGAAGAAGTTTGCCTTTACCCTGTTGCTCTCTGCCACTCTTTGTGCAGCTTCTCTTGCCATGGCTTTTGCGACGGTGTTGGGGACTGGGGTGCCTTGAGGCTGGGGGAGGATTCTGTTGGGGGATGGAGACCTCCTCCCCTGGAGTGGGCCATGGAAACTGGGTGGCTCCAGCATGTGTCCGTGGGCAGGGGACACCGAACGAGTCTGCTCCCACGACTCATCCCTTTTTAAATGGGGGCCTAAATGTTCTTCTTTGGTTTCTGGGACTCCGGCACTTGCTAATGGCTTAGATTTGGGAGCAGTTCTGGGGTGAGGGGTTGGAGGCACCAGGAGGTCAGATGGAATGGCAGCAGCAGCAGAGTCCAGGGATTCCCCTTGCGCAGAGAGCGTCCGGACCGTCACCTCCCGGGCGTCCAGGCTGCGCAGCCTCAGCAGCTCCACCGGCGAGCCCTCTGCGGCTGGGAACGTCACCTCTGCCACCTGAGGGCACAGACAGCCCCCCGTGAGCCCCCATCTCCTGCTGGCCTCCCCTCAGCCCCACCGAGGCACAGCCTCCAGGGTCTCCACATGAGCTGCTGCCAGCACCCGGCAGGGCTCACGCCCCTGGCTCCGGCTGGCTTTCGTCCTGCCAGCCCCTCTGGCCACAAGGGCTTCTGGACAGGGAGCAGGCTGTGCCCAAGAGCAGGGCAGGGCTGTCCCTGTGCAGGAGGGGACTCACCCGCTGCCCTTTGGCGTAAACACCGTAGCCTGTGACGCTGGCCCCGTGGGACGTCCCCGTCGCCGACAGAGCCGGGGGCTTCCAGCACACCTGGATGGTCCCTGGCGTGGGCCCTGCCCGCACAGCCACGTCCTGAGGTGGAGCTGGAGGACCTGGGAGAGATGGCACCGGTCACTCTGGTGGGCTGCGAGCTGGAGCTGCAGCACTGCCCACCTTCCTGTCTGTCCTGCTCATTGAAGCACAGCCGGGCTCACCTCTGCTCTTTCCTCTACACTGAACCAAAAAATGCACCAGGAACCTCCCAGGGCATTTCCAGTGTGTTAGTGTAACAGCACACCAAATACCTCCCTCATTAGCAGGCATTACCCTGATATAAATAGCTCTACTTAGGCCAGAAAGCCAAAGTAAAAATATCACAGAGATTATTAGTTCATGAATTTTTCAAGCATGCTGTTGTGTTAATTTAACCATCAAAGCCTGAGCAGAGGCTGCTGCTAAAGGGTGTCAGGAGCAGGGCTGAGCTGCAGCCATCTCTGCAGAACAAAACAGACCTTGGCTGCTGTGAGGTGGCTTCTCCCAGCCAACTAAACACAACCAGCTCCTGTTCATCCACCAAAAAGGCTACAAATACTTTGTGTGCATGATACACGTGCAAATATCATACAAGATCACTGGCAAACTGCCAGTGCATTTCACTGGTTTGCTGCCACTGAATTTCATCCTCTAGTGGACATGGAAACAAAATCATGGTCATGTTCAGGACAGAACAGGCACAACAGGAAGGTTTTGCTTACACCATCCTTCATCTGCAAAGTATTTTTACCTTGCAAGTTGAGAGTATGCAAATCAACCTAATGCTATTCTTGGCCAGGAGAGATTTTGGTTCAGGATTGAATTTCAGCTTTCCTGACCCTCCTGTTTTATTGACAGTCAGCATTCCCAGTTCAGCAAGGCTGCTCAGCTCACAAGAAAGAATGCATCAGGTCTAACCCAGCATCTTGCCAATGACATTAACCTGCTCCTGCAGGAGGAGTCACCTTCCTTTCATTCTCCCAAAACTGAACAATCCCCAGGGTGTCTGCCTCGACCTTCACAGGCTGTGGCAGAGAGAGGTTTAATAAACTGCAATGCCTGAGGCTCAGCATGGTTTCTATTTCCTCCCATCATTACATAGGAAATTATTCCCAATGATTTTCAATGGTCCTGGTCATCAACGTAAATGTTTGGTTTGGAATTCTGCTACACTTTGCTCCTCATGGGGTTTTTTTACATAAATTAGCTCGAAAAACTGCAGCAGCCCCATTGGTTCTGATCCTGTGCTTATTTCTGGTTTTAGATCTGAGTGCCCAAGAGAGAAACACTTTTTTTTTTAAATTTAAGCAATTGCCACTGAATAATGGCAAATTACTGACAACACTTACCAGCACTCCTAATGTAAAAGCCAGGTGGGAAAAACCGTCAGACTTTCCAAAACACAAGGGATCTGTTGACTTTACAAATTCAAATTGTACAATGAAGCTGATTACACCTTCACAACCAAAATGCACTTACATCCCCTAAATTTTGTGAAGGTTAAAGTGTTTTATCTGGAATTTTCAGAGAAATTCAACTGAAGAGCTTTGGGGTAGGGAGGAAAATATCAAACCTGCTGGCAACGTAGAAAACTCCACAAAGGCTTCCTTTTTTTCTCGTTGTTCCAAGGGAAGCTGCCAGGGCATCTGGTGGGGCTTTGCCATGACCTTCACCTTGTAGGCCATATTGGGCTTCAAATTAAAAAAATGGTACTTGTAGCTAGCAGCCTTGACAATGTCAAACTCCTCCTCGTTCAGGAAGATGACGTGGCTGTAGTTACTGTTCGTGGGGAGCCAGGAGAGCTCAGCAGAAACCTGGGTGATGTTGTCCACGCGGAGGTGGGAGGGGGCCACAATGACGTCCTTGCCCACCAGCAAGGTGCACTGCAGCTCGTCGGAGCTGCCCTTGCTGGTGATGCTCTGGATGGAAATCCGGTAGGTGCAGGCCGAGATGTTGAGCTTTTCTATGAGAGCTTTGGTCCTGCTGCCCAGGGCCACGTTCATCCTGACCTCCCTGTCCACCAGGACGTTGTAGCTGCTGACGGTCCCCCAGCCGGGCGGCACCACGGGCGGCTCCCAGCCCACGATGACGCTCTTGGCCAGCTGCTTGATGAGGGTGATTCTTCTGGGGTAAGGCACAATGTCTTCTCCGATCTCGTCGATGTTCACGTCCAGGGTCCCCGCGCCGTTGCTGAGCGCGCCGGGCTCGGGCTGGCTCGGGGGGCTGATCTCCAGCAGCTCTCCTTCCAGGGCAGGCCCCGCGCGGTTCAGGAAGTTCTGGTCCTGCTCGCTGCTCGACAGCCGCGCCTCGTTGTCCTGGACAAAATCCACAAAGTTCGAAGGGACCAGTCCTCTTTGTCCATCCAGGAGTTCTCCTGGTGGGAAAGAGCAGTGCCATTAAAACACCCAAAGGAGAATACAGCACCTCGAGAGTGGACAAGGTGAGGGGCCAGGAGTGAGTGAAAGTGCATGGACATCATCCCCAGTTTGGGAAGATTTTGGGGCTTATTAAGGGAAATACCAGAACTGCCAGTAAGCCTTTTTGTCAACTTAAATCTTGCCAGTAGGAAGAGCTGACACTATAAAATATCTTCTAATTAGCTGTGCCTGCAAGGAGCGGCTTTGCTGGTGCAGAAACTCTTTTAATTAACACCACGACGATAACGCTAATTTTAGCAACCGATTTAGGGGCAGACGAAGGAGAGAATTTGGAGCGTGTTTGACAGACGAACTGACTTCAATCTGCATGAATTAGCATGAATTCGGGGATTAAATGAGAAATACCTTCATAGAAGCCGTCCTCGTCCATGTCCCCGTAGACATAGAGGTACTTTCCTGCCGTGAGAGGGAGCTCCGCCTCCGGGTTCTCGTTTGGTCCATCGAAGGGGTTGTAGCTGCGGGCACAGAGCGCTGCTCAGGAGAGGGGCTGCAGCTCCACCGAGGGCAATTCCCCCGGCAGGGTCTCTGCTTCCCCTCTGAGCCACATCCCGGCTCAGTTTGTGTCCCCTCTGCCCCTAAACCCACGTCCTTTCCTGCAGCATTTACTGACACGCTTCTCACTTAGGGCTCTCGAAAAACACTGGCCTAAATTATCTTTGTTTTTTACAGGGAATTAAAGTAAACCCGGTTGTGGGGGCCTTTTCCAGTCACTGTATTCAATTTTATGTTCCTTTTACACAAGTTCATTAAACTTCTACAGAGGCAAGGTAAAAGAAGGCAAAAACAGTGAGCTACATCTAAGAGAAGCTACTGAGAGACAAAAAGTACTTAAATCTATATCCATCTGAAAGGAACTGTTAGCCACTGAAATTTTTATCACGACAGTCCTTCACACCTGAAATTTTAATGTGCAAAGCAGTGATGGACTTCAAACCTCCTCTTGCTTGAAGAAGTAATTGAAGAGAAGGGATTGAGACCTCCTCTGTGGAGCAGGAGGTGCCCATTTAATCTGATTTAGCCCCTGGAGGGCAGGGGAGCAGTGGGGTGGAGCAGGAAGTGCCCATTTAATCTGATTTATCCCTGGAGGGCAGGGAGCAGTGGGGTGGCAGAGCCAGGCCCTGTCAGCTCCCTCTGCCAGCCCAGGCACTGCTCTGCAGCCAGGGCAGACAGCACAGGCTCTCCAGAACCTTCCTCCCACCCAGGAACTCCGTGCAGGGATGGATGGAGCCAAACCTGGTGCTGAATATTGCAGCTGTGTGCTGCATCTGTGTTTTACCTGTAACGGGCAATGCACAGATGGACTTTTCCAGAATATCTCTGCTTTGAGGTATTGGAATTCTGATCATTATCCATCTGTAGGGGGGGAGGAAAAAGATAATGCGATTACAAAGAAAGAAGAACGAACACTTTTCCTGAGAAGTGATATAAATCAGGGATGAACTTCCCTCCACTTACTGTACAGTTTGCTGTGAGCCATTTCAGAAAAAATGACCAACTTCTTGCCTGAGCTTGAGGGAACTTTAATTAAGGCAGAAATACTGGGTTAACAGTGGGATCAAATGAAACAGACTGTCCAAAAACTGAGCAAAATTTTACAATCTAGACAGAGCGAGTAGTGAACTGCAGCTTCCAGGTCTGAATCGGTCCCTGCCAAAAGCACACCAGGAAAATTCCCAGTGAAGCCCCTTTTGCTCTGAACTGACTTCTGAGGAGCTCCCAGCAGCTCCCAGGGGCTCTCCCTGTGCAGCACGGGGGGATCCAGGGAATTCTGCCAGGATTATCCTCCCAATGCCTTTACACAGGCACACAACCAGGAATGGTCATTCTAGAAGGCTTTTTAATAGGAGCAACCAGGACAGTTGCAAGTATATTTCTTGCAGAGTATCACTGATTTATTTATTTATTTATTTATTTATTTATTTATTTATGATTTCCCGGCATTGTGTTCCATTTTCTAGATTTTATTCATACACCCTCCCTTGGGTCTGGGTATCTCTAAAAAGGAATGGAGCTTAATTTCTGTGAGCTTGCATAATGTAAGAGTGTATCACATAATTACACTCTAGAAGGCACAAAATGTACAGCTCTGCAAAAGAGGGCTTGACATTCTCACTGAGAGATAACTAAAAAATAATAGGAAAGGGGAATTAAATTTGACGTGTGCTTCTCCTGTTCCTTGCTGTCAGTTCTGCTTCCCTAAGTCTCCTTGCTAAGCTGCTTTTTCTGTGGCCTCTTCAAAAAGCAGTGAATGTTTCCACTTTTCAGTAATGCTGCTGCACAAATATACACAAACATTTCCTGTGGATAATCCTCAGATATGCCCATGGAATTCCCACTGTACAAGAATCCAGTGTTTTGGTGAATATCCTTAGGCTTGTGATCCATTTAGAAACGTTTTGATTCCATCAACTTTCACATTTTCATTATCAATGAATATAACATAGGTAGAAAATATGCACACAGCCATATAAGCCAGGGTATTTAATAGAAAATAATACCCTTCTACAGAGTTTCCAAAATTTGTTCTATGCAGTTTTTATATTTAACATTTGTCCTAAATATTAAAAACCAACTTGTTATGGCACCTTTGGAAAGCTCTTCTGAGCTTCCCGTTGGATTTCTACTGGAACTGCACTGAAAAGCAGAAAAGCATCCTAAGAAAGAAGAACAGAGCCCTTCAAAAGTACGACAGAATACAAAATGTGGAGCTGGATGACTTTAGTGACAGCATCCTGCAATGCCACTGCCATTTTCCAGACTCAGCATCCTTCAGGAGGAGCTGGGGGGGCTGTGAGCAGGGGGAAGATTCACAGCCCACGAAAGCCAGGCAGTGAATGAGTCCTGAAGAAAAAGGAACCCACTACTCTCCTGTCACAGCCTCCCTGGGGCAGGGCACGCAGCTCCTGCTCCTCCTGGCCAGGCTGTGCCACTGTCCCACCTTCTGGAGCTGACACAGCCCTGGGAGCCCTGCCTGCCACAGCCTCACAGCCCAGAGGCACTGAAATTCTGTCTGCAGCACTGGAGGTGAGAGTTCCTCACACACCTGATTTTCATCCTGTGTAACTGCAATGCAGCTTCTTTCAAAACATCACTTAAATTCTCACTGATCATGTTCCTCAGAAAACAAGAACATTCATATCTTGACTTTTTAGAAGCAGGTGGATCAACCTGCAGCAGCCTGCTGGAGCAGAGGAGCCTCAGCCCTAGTGAAAAGTCACTTTCTCAGTAAAGAATTCAGAAAGACTCACGTCTGAATCAAATCTGCATCTTGGGGTCCCAGATCTTGACTTGGACAGGAACGTGGATTTGACAGACAGCTGTTCTGGTTTGTCTCCAGAGATCTGCAGGGGTCGGATAAACTCTGAAATCACACAGCGACTTCCAGAAGGGCTTTCATGACCTGGCAGTAACCAGAACACACGAGAATCAGGACTGGGTCTCCAGCAGAAGCACTGCCAGTACACAGCAGAAGGTTATTCTCCTCTCCTGTCAGAACCATCCAAGAAGAAGACTGTGGTGGGTAGGCTGCAGAGCACAGGAGCAGCTCAGCCTGCCAGTTCCCAGACTTTTGGCAAATTGCTCAAGTCAACAACTTGTAACAGAACATTAGGCTGCAAGTGAAGGCATTTTCATTCACAGAACCCAAAGGTAAAGTTTCCCCCAGTGAAAAGAAGTCCAGCTTTGTCCTGAGCCCCTCGGTGTGTCTGGAAGGGATGAGAGGTGCTGTGTAACACACACACACACTGCAGAGCTGCTGCTGGAACCTTTGCTTCTGCTGGGGGCTCTGTCATACACTGAAAATCAGAAGCAAGTCATGAATTTGTCTTCTGAAAAGGAGACTGGAATGCCAGCAATCCAGTTGGCAGGATATTCACTTTGCAATGAAGTTGTCTGATTTTGGCAGGCAGGAAGTGCCAGGAGCACCTGCTCTGTATTTCCCAGGGGTTCCTCACTGACACCAGCACTGAACACACTCATGTGATCCCAGGGCCATCTCTCCAGCTTCTAAAACATGGAAACTGAGACTGTGCAAAAGGAAAAAACCTCCAAAAATACTTCTGGAATGTTTTTACTGTGCTTTTAAAGAACAGTTTAGAAGAAAGGAAAAGACAGATTGCACTGCACATTGCACAGCCCCACAAGAGGCTGAGCACTCCCATCTCCTCCTGACTCAGGTGAAAACCACAGGTGAGACAAGCAGAAGGAACAACGCTGTCAGGGCTGCAAAAGAGACCAATAAAGCTGAGTAAAAACCACTTGTACATTTTACCTTTTCCTGTTGGTTTAGTCCCCAGGGCAGGAGCTGTGAACTGAGCCAGATTTGACCTGCAGCAGGAGCAGGAGCTGTGAACTGAGCCAGATTTGACCTGCAGCAGGAGCTGCAGCAGAGCACGGTGAGCTGCTGACACACTGGGGTGTGCATTCTGCCTCTCATTAACATAATGAGCCTGTGCTCTGATTTTTCAGCCCCTGAATACGTGAGGGTTCAGCATTTCCTCTCCCATTCTGCCAGAAGTCTGGACAGCAACGTTTTGCTACTGAATTTCAAGATTCCCCGTCCACGTCACCAGGAATTATCAGAGGAACCTCTTTGTTCTCACTGCAGAGGAGAAAAAGCTCCAAGAATACCATCAGAGGGTTCTTCTGGTGTGCTCATTAGCCCAATATGATTAATTTTCTCTGCATCACTGTAATTTACAGGAGGCCAGCTTAACCACATTGACAGCAGGGAAATACACAACTCACCACACAAAAGATTAATTACAGCCAGCCCCGCTCAGAGCAGTCCCCAGGCTGGAAAAGGGCACATTTTTTATTCTTGGAACCTTTCTCAATCTCTGACAGCAAAGTCCTCCCCGTGCAGGAACCTTTGGCCAATTTAGCTCCTTCTGTTTGCTGTTAATGTGTTTGCCATCCCAGCCTGTCAGCGCCAAGCTATAAATAACTGGGCCAACTGTGATTATTTATTCAAAGGAAGCCTCTGGTTGGTCTCAGACCTCCTGCATTCTCCAGGCTTTTATTTTTAAATTACTGGCACTGGGTACAAAACGTGGAGGAAGGTTCTAGGGCAGTGCAGCCCTTGCTTTGCCTCCACATGGGATAACAACCAGCACAGGAACACACACTATCAGAACTCCAGGAACAGCAAGATGCTGGGAGATATGGGTCTGTCTTATTTTTTTTCACTTGGAAAATAAGGTACATAAAATCGACCCCAAGTCCTTAACACACAGGAGAGGAAGGTGGCTGTGACTGCACAAAGGGCCTGGGCACATCTCTGGCCCCAAAAAATTCCACTTCTGCTTGGAAGAGCCTGCTCTGCCCCACCACCCTAACTGAGAAAGGGCTGATTCAATATTTAGTGCTGGTAACTCCACACAGACCCCTCCCTGCCCAGCAGAGGCACTGGATGTCCAACAGCAAGGGAGAAGAGCAGATTTCTGTATCAGAAACACCAAAAAACACCTCCAGCAGCGAGCTCCTGCCTATTCTGCAGAGGAGCCTTCTGAAAAGGTTATGAGACAAATATTCTGTGTAAATTCATGTGGTAAATTCATGTAAATTCATGTGTGAATGTAGAGCCACGGCTGGGTTGGAAAATGAACACAAGCAGCATCAAGGAATGCCTCTGCAAAACAAAAAAACCAAACCAAAACTGAGATTCAGAGTGCAGGAGGCACATTGCTCCTGATCACTCCTCAGAGGATGGCTTCTCCTGCAGCCTGGGAACACAGGAGTACAAAAAAAAAAATAGGGCTGCATTCAAAAACTGCCCTCAGTTTGCCTCCAAAAAAGAAACAGATTAACCCTGGTTCTCTCGTTCATCCAAGGCATTTACACTGAGGGCCCTGGGCGTGCACAGCAGAATGAGGAGGAATCAGACCTGCAGATTGTTTTAAAGTTTGTTAAGTGGAAACCTACAAAAAAGAAAACAAACAGACAAAAAAAAAAAAAAAAACCAGTAAAACACCTTTCCTCTTGTATTTTCCCTCTGGAAATAAACAGAGTTGAAAATAAAATATACAAGAGGTCAGCTTATAAGAACACACAGCAGCAGCAGCAAGAATTTTTTCTTTTTTCCTTTAAGTACTGGAGAAGAACCTTTTAAGCCACAGAGGTTTTGTCCATGAAGTCTTTTTAAATCCATATATGCTTAAAATGGCCCTTATTTTCCTATGACTGGCAAATATTTGTTAAGGAAGTCTGAGGAACACCCTATCAAGGAAAAAGGAAGAGAACTAGATCTAATTTAAATGTTTCAGGAGAATTAAATCTGTCCATGCTTGCATTACAATTAGACTCTCCATGTTATTTATTGCAATTGCTGATTCCATATGGACTACCTAAATTATCTAGAAAAACCATTTAAATGAGCCTCTTAACTGATGAATAATAAATCTTAGGGCTTCTATATCTGATTGTGACATTATTGTAGGTTTAAAGTGAACTTTTTATGCTCTAATCCACCCTGGCTAGGTTTATTCCATTTCCTGATACATTCAAGCATCACCAATTAAGGCAAAGCAGCTGGTCATAAACTGATCTCATTTCCATCCTCTGCTTTGCTTTGAAAGCTGTCCCTGTGTTCCCTCTCGTGTTCTTTCTTCCTCACACATAATAAAAATAATTACACTTCTGCTTTGAAGGACTTGCTGTGCTCTGCCACCATTCCTGGGGAAGGGCTGATTGCAGTGATCAGGAATCCTGCCCACTGAAGTTTTTAAAAAGGTTTTTTCCATTAGCGTAAGAATAAATATAAATTAGCTCAGAGAGTTTGACTGAGCCCCTAAAAGATGTTTAGCTGATTCTCATCTTTCATTAAATCAATGATTAAATCAATGGCAGTGATACAGGCTGGGCCTTCACTTCTGCCTAAAGGACAGCTCAATACCTAATTACCTTTCCTTTTAAATTAATTGTTGCTTTGAAAATCCTGTCCTTGGAGACATGAGGAGCTAGAGCTGCTGGTATGAAGGAAATTTCTACTAAATTCTTGTGATTTACGTGGAATAGCACACACTCTAACCTGTGATTGACATGGAAGTTGCTTTCCAGTGTCCCCAGGTAACCTCTTGCCTCGATCTTTGTAATTTTCCTATGAATAATGGATGGTTTACAAAGCTCTGCACTTGGAGAGCCGTTGCCTCTGGCAACAGGAGATGACCTGGTGAAAGTTCAGCACAGATCTTGGATAAACACACACTGGTGACTGTGCTGGGGACTGGGAGTGTAAGAACATCCATACAGATATAAATTTTTTTTTAATAATTATTACTTTATGTTCTCCATTTCTCTTGAAACTATTTTTTGCTTTTTGAAAAGTTTTGCTGTCAATTTTTTATGGAGAAGTGCATCATTTCTGTTGCACAAATGAAACTGAGCCCAAACCATTTCCATGTCTGTCAAAACATTCCATTCAGTTTCCCCATTTTCTAGCCAGCTCTATTTAAATGGTTTCTAATGTAATGGTCAGTGCAGTGTGTGGGGTCTCTGTGCTTTCTTTCCCCACTAACTCCTCCTCCAACAAGAGAGATCTGCTCCAGCCCCTGAGGCAGGGAAGGGTTTCCAACAAACCTGTGCAAGCAGACAGCCTTTCTGCTCACACAGAGGTGCATTTTCACGTGAAGAACATGCAATTTTAACTCTGAACAGGTTTCTGATCACTACACTCAACAACAATTAGAGAGAATTTTGCTTGCAGTGCTGCCTGGAGAGGCTGACCTGGAACAGAGGCCAGACAGAGTTAAAGGAATAAAGTAGGGATTTATTAAAAGGTTTTCACAGGATGCACCTTGGGCAGCACAAGAGCCTGGCCAGGGCTGCACCCAAGATAGACCCAAGATGGATCAGTCACAAGTTTTCACACTTTTGTAAGTTTTGTTCCAGTTCCATCTTGGGGTGAATTGTCCAATTCCAGCTCCAGGTGATGCAGTCCTACCCTCCCAGTTTGCTCTCCTCAATTCTCTGTTGTTTGCACTTTTCGGACACAAAACTGTAACAGGGCTGGTTCTGGGGCTGGGAAAGGATTGTTGTGTGTGACTGAGCTGTGAGGAGAACCTGCTGGCACTGGGTATGAAGTTCAGAGTTATTTACCAATGCAGCACAGAATCTGGGAAATAGGAAAGCCAAAACTGGAGGCAGCAGCAGCAGCACCCAGACAGAACTGGAAGGGGCTCAGTGAAGGTGGAGAGCTGGAAGAACTCCAGAAGGTAAAGGTGACTGTGGAAGGTAAAGAACTCTGGAAGGTAAAGGTGGCTCTGGAAGGTAAAGGTGACTGTGGAAGGTAAAGGTGACTGTGGAAGGTAAAGGTGTCACCAAACAGCAACAGGATGGATTCTTGGGGGATCCTCTGGATCCTCCTCCCTCAACAGGGTTGAGGATATGAACAGATAGTTAAAACAGGGTTTAAAAGATGGGTTTTCAGACTCCCACAAGCCCTAGCAGCCCCCCACCTCTATGCTGTGTGTCCATCCCCACACGCTGTGCAGTGTTTGTGCACACCCGGCTGGCAGCCCCCTGCTCACCGAGCCCCCTCCTCACCGAGCCCCCTCCTCACCACAGCCCCCTCCTCACCGCAGTCCCGCTCACCTTTGCCGAGGGCGGTGGCGATGCCGTTCATGAGCTGGGCCAGCGCTTTGCCGGGGGCCGCGGGGAGCCCGGCCGGGGCCGGGGCCGTGCTCAGCAGCTCGATCTTGCCCGCCTGCTGCCGGAACCGCTCCAGCTCCCGCGACAGCAGGTTAAANTGTTTCAGCCCCCTGCTCACCGAGCCCCCTCCTCACCGAGCCCCCTCCTCACCACAGCCCCCTCCTCACCGCAGTCCCGCTCACCTTTGCCGAGGGCGGTGGCGATGCCGTTCATGAGCTGGGCCAGCGCTTTGCCGGGGGCCGCGGGGAGCCCGGCCGGGGCCGGGGCCGTGCTCAGCAGCTCGATCTTGCCCGCCTGCTGCCGGAACCGCTCCAGCTCCCGCGACAGCAGGTTAAACTGCTCGCTCTGCGTCCGGCATTTCTCCTCCAGCTCCCGCACCTTGGCCTGCGGGGACACAGCGCTGAGCAGGGCCCGCTGCCGGGCACTGCCCTGTGCCGGGGCTGGGCACCTCACCTGGGACCCAGGGCAGCTCCTCTGGGTGCCAGGACAGCTCCTCTGGGAGCCAGAGAGCCTGGGCACCTCCCCTGGGAGCCTGGGCACCTCCTCTGGGTGCCAGGACAGCTCCTCTGGGTGCCAGAACAGCTCCTCTGGGTGCCAGGGAGCCTGGACAGCTCCTCTGGGTGCCAGGACAGCTCCTCTGGGTGCCAGGACAGCTCCTCTGGGTGCCAGGGAGCCAGGACACCCCGAGGATTCAGGATAAGCAGCCCCACAGCTCCCTCGGACCCTCACCAGGGCAGCCCTGTGACCCTGAGGGGATTTCTGCTCTCAGCACCGGCTTCCAAAAGGGAAATTCCTCATCTGATACTGTGGCAGTGCTAAATCTGTCCCTGCTGAGAACAGCTGCCAGGAGATCCCACAGAAAGTCAGCTCTGTGTGCTTTTCCAGCTCTCTCTAAAAGCAGGGGTGCCTCTGAGGTTTGCCCACCTTCTGCTTTAATACACCACTTTAATTTGTGTATTAAAGCCCAGCAAGAACAAGAAAACCCCAGTGGCTCCTGCAGAATTTGGCTGAAGTGCCCTTAAAAACAACACTGCTCCCTGTACAGCCAAACCACAGCGAGGGGCTCCAGGAGCAGCCAGAGCAGGCTTTGGTAAGCCTGGGAGAAGCCCCAAAACACAACAGGCTTGTCTGAATTTTGAGGCATCAGGCTTTACCAAAACAGAACCAAAGATAAGCTTTGGTTGTGAGCTGGGATCTGCCTGCAGAGGGTGAATTTGGAACTGCCGCTGTGAGAAGGGGATGGGATGTCAGAGTCGTTCCCTGGCTGGAAGCAGGGACAAAAGGGGAGCTCAGGGGGCTCCCACAGGTCAGACTGCAAACATGTAAAGTAGGGAAGACACTACAGCCTGAAACCCCCTTCATCCAAACCTGCACATTCACTGGGCCAGCTAAATTAAGGATATAATAATGATCCCCAGTCGGGTTCTTTATGGTGAGCAAACATCACCTTCCTTCATTAGAAACCCCTCTTGTGCTTAGTTAAGCAACTGTACTAACAAAGGAGGACTGGATAGAAATTAAATTCATTCAACTGAACTAGGAGTTTGGGTTTTTTAAAGGAAAAAAACATTCTCAGTTAGTGTAAGAAAAACTGTACATTTTTATATATCAAGAAAACAACATGTATTACACACCACCTATAAAAGGATCCTAGCTAAAGGAAAATACTTACAGTATCCAAAAGAACCCCAAAATCCAAATGTTCTACTATGCAAGGTGGCACTGTTTGTTCTTTTCTTTTAACAAATACTTTTTAAAAAGCTAGAGTGAATTTCAAAGATATTTCCTTGCATTCATAACACACAAATTAATTTATTTCTGCAAAAGCAATCTCAGGGTATCCATCTGATTGACTGTGAAACAAAGAACAGGAAGAATCAGACCTTGTGGGAGTTTTACACAAACATGAAATGCTTGGGGTTTTTGTCTTGCATTTTCTGTGGTTTTGAGCAAATGGAATGTCAGACTTTGCTACTTGTTAATTTGCTGTATGAAAATGGCAGCTGTGCACAGCTTCAGGAGGACACTAAGCAAACAGAAGAAAACTGGTTTGGGTTTTTTGGTTCCCACTTTCCAATGGAAAGCTTAAGGATGAGCTATTCAACTCCCTAAGAATATTACTGACCTTTCCACAAGCAGTTATGGAAACTCTAGCCCAAAATGAAAAATAAAAGCATCAAAATCCAGACCTCAACAAGAAGCTAAGGCTGCCTCACAAATATTTTTGGAAAAGTATTATTTAATAACTTAAAAATTATTTGTGTTGCAGTAAATGCCTTGTCTTCTGAGCATGTAGAGATTTCAAGTCCTCTCAGACAGTGGGAAGCCTGGAAGAAAATGCCCCGAATTGTGAATTTTTTACCTGGTGCCACACTTCCTGCCATTGAATCTGTGCTCACAGCTCAGAATTGTGAATTTTCACCTGGTGCCACACTTCCTGCCATTGAATCTGTGCTCACAGGTCAGAGCTGTGGATTTTCAGCCTGTGCCCTGGCTGCTGCCATCGAGCCTGCCCTGCGCAGGTGGCACAGAGGTGTCCCAGATGTCCCGGGGCTGCAGCAGGGCTGCAGGTGTGACATTCCTGCCCAGCAGGGCTGCAGGTGTGACATTCCTGCTAGGGCAGGGCTGCAGGTGTGACATTCTTGCCCGGGCAGGGCTGCAGGTGTGACATTCCTGCCCGGGCAGGGCTGCAGGTGTGACATTCCTGCTAGGGCAGGGCTGCAGGTGTGACATTCTTGCCCGGGCAGGGCTGCAGGTGTGACATTCCTGCCCGGCAGGGCTGCAGGTGTGACATTCCTGCCCCAGCAGGGCTGCAGGTGTGACATTCCTGCTTGGGCAGGGCTGCAGGTGTGACATTCCTGCTCGGGCAGGCTGTGTCTGTCCCCTGGCACCGCCAAGCCCGCACACAAAAATCCCAACAGGAGTGGAAGGTGGAGCAGACTTCATCCATCACAGACAGGTACACACAGGACAGGGGAGGGGATCACAGGACAGGTGAGCAGCCTTCCAGGTGGGCAGGTCTGAATTCAGAGCAGCAATCAGCACGTTCTGCTAATTGACCTGCACCATCTCACACTGTTTGCAGAGCAGCAGTGGCTTTCACTGGGCAGCCCCAATCAGCCTCAGGTGAAAATATCACACTGAACAGCCTCTGCTTCAGCAAAGGAACAATCTGAATTCAGACAAAACCTGCACAGTCAGAAAGCTGCAATCTTGAGGGAACCAAACCATTCCTACTGGGCATGCTCGTGAGGAATTTGAAAACCAGGATCCCAGTCTCGTTACACCATGCCAAGATTGATTTCTCGTAGGAAAAGCATCCTGATTTTGATGATTTGGTATCAGGCCCATAAATGCAAAGCATGCTGGCATAACAATGGCTCTAGCACGCATCCCATGCAAGGTGAGGCAGGGCTCTGCTCTCATTTCCAAGGGAGAAGTGCAGGACTCAGGACAGGAAAAGGAGAATTTATGCCCTAAAATACCTGCATGCTGTCCAAGGTGTTCTGGATGAAGTGCAAAGCAATAAATCCCAAACAAGACACAGTAAACAAAGAGATGTGAAATAAACAAAGAAATAAAAACAGTTTTGAATAATATTTTTTTTACATTTCAAAGCAAAGACTACTAGAACAGCTACACGTGTAAAAACATGCATCAACACAAACAAGGCTATAGAAATCAACACTGCTGCTGATCTGAAACTGCAAAAGGCACATTAAACAAAATGCTAAAAAATAATGTGCTTGTAGCAACAAAAAGCAAAAGCTTTGGAAACCTTGCTGGGGTTATGCAAATCAGAGGTTGCAGACAAACCAGCTAAGTAAGGATTGTGCTCAGCTTTAGGGGGGTAAATAATCTCTTGCCTGTCTTGTCTCTGTTTTCCTGTATCACAAACTTTCCACCAAGCATGAAATAAAAACTTCAGCTTATAGCCTGGAAGCTAAAACAACCTTAAGAGATATGATGATAATGAAAGCCTATGAGTGAAACACACTCCGTGGGAATATTAACTTGTATAGGTAATAATAAACAAATACCTAATTTTTTGTTGTTTTAAAGTTGATCAATGCACCAGAACAAAGCCACCTGTCACCAAGGCATGCCCAGCAAGTACATACAGAAATTCTGTGGGAAGCTAAAAAGGCTGGAAATTGCCTTTAGATAAAAGCAAATTTCTAAATGAAATACTGACAATGCACTTGCTATTATCAATCACATTTCTGCAGGTTCTTTAGGACATGTATGTTAACACTAAAAACCATTTAATGCCTTTTCCTCAGGCAGAAAAATGAAGTGTTCTCTTTCCAGCACACCCTTTGAAGGTTTCTGAAGTATCTCAATTCTTTTCTAGGTTTACAATTTCTGCTTCTTTGACATGTTGCTTTATGTTTATTAGACAGTGTTTAATTAGGAGCCCTTGGTAACTGATTGGTATTTGCTGCTGTATTTCCAGCCTAACAAATCAAAATTCTCATCATTAATCACTCTCTTTAATAGCATTTTACAAAAAAATGATACCAAAAGAGAGACATACATCACTTCCAACAGCTCAGCTTAATGCACTCCTAACTGAATTATAAATCTTAAAGGATGCAATTATATCAGAAAAAACCTTATTTGCCTACATATTGCTTGAAATGCTCACAAGTGAGGATACTGTAAATTCTGCTGCTCAGAGGGGACCTGAGTAAGCCAAGGGAACCCAGAGATCTTACCTCTAGCAACTGAACTGCTCCTTCATGTTCCTTCTTGGCTTCAACCTGAGCCTTGGTTTTGTGGGAAAGGAAAAAGGGGAGAAGGGGGAAGAGGGAGAATGAATTAGTGATGCCACACACAATATGCTCAAAGCACACCCAGCAGCACCCTCATCCCACACCCAGAGCGTGGCTGTGCCTGCTCCAGCACTCCCAGCCTGCAATAAATGCTCATTTTGGGAGCCTGACTCTCTGCAGAGCCCTGCTGGGCCAGCACGAGCACCTCACACACTGCACCACCAGCTCCAGCTCTTTCTAGAACCTCCAAATCCAAACTGGAACGCAGCTTGGGGTGCACACTGCAGGGCTTGTGGTGCAGAAACCCCCCAGAGCAGCTGGGAGGAAGCAGCACAAAAATTAACCTCATTCTTTAAACGGAGCAACAGGATTAATCACCAAAGTGAACAGCTCACAAAGCAAGGCACCCACAAGGCAGGCTGTCTGAAAAGGAGAGAAACATTTCAGCTCCAGTCTACTGAGTCAAAGACAAAAAGAGGGAGTAAACAAGGGCAGAAAAGTGTCTTTTAGTCAGTCATCAAATTTTGGTTGGGAAAAGTCTAAACCTTAAAACCAAATAAATAGCACTCAGTAACTTTGGGTTATCTTCATTTTATCTCCATTTAAATTTTCACTGTCTCCTTTATTGAAGCTGGCCCAAGATAAGCACACATTTTGTTAATCACAGAATCATTCTGCACATTCCTCAGTAGAGGAAAGTCATAAAGCCCTCCTGTTCAGTGGAGGACAGCACCCCACAGCCTGTCTAATTTCATATGCCAGACAGTCCCAGGATGGACACGGGTGCAGCTCTGTTTAATTTTGTTTCCCTCATGGCTCAGGGCTGCCCTAATCCTTCAGTGGGAGCTGGGTCAGGCCATGAAGTCACCACCAAAACCACAGACCCAAAGCCCCAGACCCAAACCCATAGACCAAACCCCACAGACCCAAACCCCCAGACCCAGACCCCCAGACCCCTGCCCTGCAGGGTGCAGAGCCCCTGACCCCAGAGCACAGCAGACGTGTGACAGCAGGCAGCAGACAGCCTGGAGGCATCCATCAGGACAAGTTTAATAAAACCTGCCCAGAGCCTGAGCTGTGCATAAATGATGACAGAACCTGCATCAGCAGCTATCTCTCCTGAACATCACACTGCCTTGTATTAAGGTTTTCCCACAGAAAAGGAGCATCTGAGTCCCCATCAACACAAAACCTCGATGGACAATATCAGTTCTTCCTTCCAGGCTGAAAAATCTGATGGGGCTGTGCCCATATTAATTAAAAAGAGAATGAACTTTCATTTCTATTCAAAATGTGCCAATGCAGGGGCTGCAGCAGTGGGTGGCTCTGCCCTGAGGTGCACTTTGGGGCTCAGCAGCCCCTTACAAGGCACCCAGATGTGCTGTGAAACCTCTTGATGTGCTCTGCCATCCTCCCACTGCCCAGGCTTTCTGCTTCCCTCTGGAAACCCTGCTTCTGGTAAAGATGGCTCCAAAAACATAAAGGGAAAAAAGAATTTAGCACATACGTACTGAGCCCATTGGGAGGCCAGCTCTGGATGAAATGTGAACCAGCAGCTCCTGTTTAAAGCTGGCAGCGATGTGTTACAGCTCCTTAGGTAACAGATTTGTTTAAAATATTTATCTGCTGAGCTTGTGGTCACCAAATTTGGAACACCAAATCCAAGCCAGCCCGGGCTGTGCTCGGTCCTGCCACGCTGCAGCTCAGCACAGGCACTGCACAGAGAGCAGCACACACATCTCCCTCCTGCTGCCAGGCCAAAGCAGGATTCATTAGAAGAATGTAACAAAAATTAGCAGAAAATGCTGTATTGTCCTTTGAATTTCTTTCCTCTGCCAGGAAATTTAAGTCCAAAGTTTATGAGGCAGTTCTAATAATAACGGCTGAATATAACTAGAAATGGCATTTTGCAGTGTGCCTAAGTACACTTATTGAGAAAGACTGAAAGAAAATTAACTGGAAGATTTCATCTGGTCAACTACAGCTTTCTGATTCAAGCAACTATATTAGATACATCTTTTATTCTGCTGAGAAGGTCCCTCTGTGCCAATTCTCTACCAAATTATCATTAGCAGCATTATTTCTGTGTTTTAATCTAGTCCAGCAATTGGAAAAATCAACATTAGCACAGAGACAATTGCAGCTTTAAGAGACTTTGGCAAGACTGAAACTCAACATCGTGGTTTTTGTATTACAATGAATACTGAGAAATTGCAGTGTGAAAAAAAAGTCTTAAAGTGATTTGTGAATTAGAGAATGACCTTGGAAATGAGGTATTTAAGCAACTGCTCAGTTTCTGTGGTGGGCTGATGCTGGCTGGACACCAAACCCTTGCCACACCAACATGACACATCCTTGAAAAGGAAGATCAGCTGTGATGTGTCAGTCCCTTGACAAGACTTTCTTTCCCCTAATTTACTGGAGAAAGGCAGCAAGAGCTGCACGTGTGGCAGAGGAGGCCAGAGAAACCCTACCTAAACATGGATGTGTCAGGGAGAATGTTAAATTTTAAATTAACAGCATGCTGGGAATGGCAGAGAGCTCGGATTTGGGCTGTCGGGAAATTGAGAGCAGGTTCCTTTGTGATGTTTAAGAAATGCACAGCCATGGAGGGAAGCAATGGAAGTGCCAAGGAAATCCATAAGATTGTGCCACCCTTGTCCCTGCTGGGGAGCACGGGAACTCAGGCACAGAGGGGGCAGGTAAAGGGTGTTCACTGCAGGAGAGGAGCACTGATCAGCCCTTGGGCACGGCAGCACCCTCCTGTCCCAGTGCAGCAGCAGTGCCACGGAGCCTGCAGGGCAGGGACCAGGCTGGCAGCTGCTGGCAATGCCTCCAGGCCAGGAGAGCCAGCCCACCACCTGTCCTCTGTCCCTGCAGCTCGTGCTCCCACCTGCCTGTCCCTGTCCCTGTCCCAGTTCCTATCCCTGTCCTGTCCCATCCCTGTCCCCAGGTACCTTCTGCAGCAGCTCGATCTCCTGCCTGTCCCTGTTCTGTCCCAGTCCCTATCCCTGTCCTGTCCCATCCCTGTCCCCAGGTACCTTCTGCAGCAGCTCGATCTCCTGCCTGTCCCTGTTCTGTCCCAGTCCCTATCCCTGTCCTGTCCCATCCCTGTCCTGTCCCAGTCCCTGTCCCCAGGTATCTTCTGCAGCAGCTCGATCTCCTGCCNAAGGAGAAGGAGAAGGAGAAGGAGGAGAAGAAGGAGAAGGAGAAGGAGAAGGAGAAGGAGAAGGAGAAGGAGAAGAAGGAGAAGGAGAAGGAGAAGGAGAAGAGCTGTCAGGGCTCTGGGACGGCCCCAGCTGCAGCCACAGAGCTGCCACCACCTGCCACTGCACAGCCACGGTGCCACTGCTCCCTCCTCAGAAACCTGCCTGGCATCCCCGAGGGGCAGGAGGGAAACCAGGTGGGGTTTGAATTCAGCCAGGGCTTGGAAGTGTTTAGGCAAAGGCAACTCAGGCACCTGGACATCAGCCCCTGGCAGGACCCAGGCTGTGACACTGCCAGGACTCTCAGGGCTGTGACACTGCCAGGACCCAGGGTGTGACACTGCCAGGACCCAGGGTGTGACACTGCCATTTCATGCAGCAGGCACATGTTCTTAGGGAGCATTGTGCTGACAAACTAAAAATGGGAAATAATTCCCTCGTCAATCCCCTGAGTGCCCCTGTCTCTAGGATATGCTGCTGTGATTTGTTTTGCAAATGCTGACCCAAAAGAAACAGCTTCCCTTTGCTATCTCTGCCCATTATCCACAGAAAATGAGACAGAACAGAACTAACACAGGTGGGCTTGGACAAAAGGGACTAACAGAACTCACAGACAACTTCTGAAGTGTATTTGATGCTAATGACTCAAAGCAATATGAAAAAGGTTCCTGGGAAGAGCACAAGCTGCACAATGTCAAGACACCCTTTGCAGATAGAAATCTTTTTCATTACAGGTTAATATTACCCCCCCAGCATCTCTGTAACTTTCTAACACCCTCTTAATAAATGGGAGTTAAGAAAGATCTCTTTCTAGATTCCAATCTCTTCCCTGGTGTCCCTGGTATTAAAGATTTTTATTTTCCAAATTACATACTATTCCCATCATGGTCTCAGAGCAGAGGCACAATCTTATCTGCAGCACCAAGTTATTGCACACAAACCCATTAGAAATCAGCACTCGGGAAAACAAATCCATGGCGAAAATTGACAGCAACAGCCCAAAATGTCTCTTATTGTCTCCAAGAGAGAATTTTATCAAGCACATTTCTAACCTGTAATGAGCTGTTATTACCTGCACACATTACCCAGAGGGACAGCCAGGGAGGCTGACATCTCTCAGCCTGGACACGTTTGCAAAAAAAGCAGAAATTTCTCCATTTGGCCACTGCTTGGGATTTATTCATTTTTTGTTCGATTATAAAAAACAACAACAACAACAAGATTTCTTTTTGTAAGTTTTCACCCTCAGCTATGGCTCATTTTCTAGGAGTTTTGTGAGGATTTGATGTTTGCCTGTAGACATTTCTGAAGTGCACACTGCACAGAGTTCTGTTCTCAGTTTTTTGTCTTTTCAGACAGGGAAACCAGGCTAAATATTTCTCAAAACTTTCTTGCAGCGGCTGGAAAGCTGCAAGCCGTTTTTCCAAACTCCTAATTTCCCGAGCACACGAGGACACGCACGAAATGCAGCCTGAGCTGCACCTGCTTGGGCTTGGCTTAGTGCTAAGAAGGAGCTGCAGGGCTCCAGGGCACTCTGCCAGCTCACAAGGGCTCTGCTCAGGGGAGAAAAGCTCTGAACATGAAAGGCCAGGAGCTCTGTATCCACCAGAGAATTCCTGTTCCAGCAAAGGAAAATTCCTGAAGAAGTTCTGGAGCAGAACAGCGAGAGGTACAGAATGTAAAGGCCACAGTGATGATCTGGGCTGCCAGACACAGCTCCCTGAAGTTCAGTACCTGGGCAGTTTGGTCATGTTCTCGTCCTCTCTTTCCCATTTTGTTAAATAACCATGCAGTGCACATGCAGGTGCTATCAAGGGTCAGATGAAGGTGTCTGATGTCTCTGTGCTCTTTGAGACCCCATCAGTGCCAGGGGCTCCCACATCTGGCCAGAGCTGAGAGGGGCAGGCAGTGCCTGGGGGCTGAGCACCAGCAATAATGCACTGGGTGGATGGAATTTGGGGTTTATACACACCTTTAGGACCTGCTCTAAGTTCTCCAGCTTGGCTTGGAGCTGGTGTTTTCCCCTCACAGCCAAATCTCGTTCTTTGGTCACTCTGAGAAGGGTTTCTCGAAGATGGTCATAGTCTGATTTTACCTAGAAAAAATAAAACGGGGTTACTGCCCAGACTGCAAGGAATGGAGACAAAACCACCCCTGAGACAAACATTTCTGCAGGTTAAAATGAAGAAAGGAAAAGGCTCAGAGGAAATAGGGAAAAAGCACAGTTCCTCCACAGGGAATGCTGCTGGAGGAAGCTGTGTGTGTCTCATTCACACGAACATCTCCTCTCAGCAGGGACTGCAGCCTGGCACCAAACTGGAGTCAAGCATCAGTCACATCAATTTAAACAAACACACTCTATCATGCACAAAATGAATGGCAATCAAAACATTTCTAAATCCTCTGGATCTCAGGGGCCTCAGAGATGGGTGTGCTACATAAAGAGGCAGAGATCTAACATATATATAGATATATATTTAATAAAACTCAAATTTACATTTCTTCTGCACTCAAGTAAACTGACTTAAGAATAAACTCAAATACACATGATCAGCCTGTGTTAACCCTTGAAATCAGTGCACCTGCAATTCAAAAATCAGTATTCTTCTGCAATAAACCCCTTGCTCTCCCTTAAAACATTTCTATACAGAAGGTGTTTAAAGGATCAGATAGTCATAACATAAGATCTGTTTTATGATTTAATTCACTTGATCCTCCGTTAATCAGTTCAGTAGAATCAAGTCTTTTTATACAGGATTTTGTGAATCATCAGTGAGAGTGACTACTTCATAAACAGACAGAGAAAACAAGAAAATACATTGAATTACTTTAGCCTGCCACAGAAAAGTTCCTTCTTTAACTCAGATCAGCTGCAAATTTGATTTCTTAGCCTTGATCACTTCATGAGTTTGAGATCTGTATGGATGCACAACAGGACTGTGAAGTGAAAAGTTCCCTCCCCCCCTCCCCAGTTTAATTACTGGGTTTTTTGGTTTGGTTTGGTTTGTTTGTTTTGGGGTGGTTTTTCTCCTTTTTTTGCCATTTTCTAATGCAATGTTTTGAAAGCTGATTCAGCCTCTCTATTTGCCTTCTGGCTGCAGTTTGTTGACTTGCAAATTTTGCCATGGCCCAAACAATCTAAATGTCTGCAGCCAGCCCTTGTATTGAGCCTGCAGAAGGGCTCTTTGGAGTGCAGTGGGCTGGAAAAAAAGAGAGGAAAAGGGAACAAATCATGTTTTCCACAAGAACTGATGCAATTATTGTCAACCTCAGGATTTTTTTTTTCCGTGCACAGATATTCCTTTTCCCTTCCTCTCAGTTTTTTATGACGAAGGAAATTATTAAACAGTGGATTTTCAGATTCCATTAACTCCTGCATCCTCTGTATTGCATTGCATTGCTCAGATCATCAGTGCATGTTGCTGAGGGATAATGGGGTGGGAAAAGGAAACACTGAGGGATCAGGATTGATGATGCAATCCTGTTCTTGTCTGGGATTCTCAGTTCATTTCCTCAGGATTAATGAAAAACAATGTTTTGAACAGGTTACAAGAATATCTTATTTTTGTCAGACTTTGGATTTCCCTGACTCCAAAACAGTTCATCCCAACTGGCCACCTCTGGGAAGAAGTTTTTCTGAAACTCACTGGTTGTCATATTCTGGGTGGTTTTGGGAGCAGGGCTCCCTTCTGCTCTGAGCTGCTCCTGCTGCCAGGGAAGGCTCTTACCAGGCTGATGATGGAATTTTGGGAAGAGATGGATTAGAGACAGGTAGGGCTGCAGGTATTGTGCACATCTCAGGACCTTTCATTTGGGATCCCAATGTGCCTTTGGTCAAAGCTTGGGAATACACCAATGACTCTGATAATTTCTCTACTTTCTCTCCTGGCAGATCAGCTTTTGAACAAGGTTTTGATGTTCAGCACTGGAAAGAACAGAACCAAATCTACCAAACTCCTCCTGATAATTACTGTTGTTACTTCCAGAAACACTGATATTTTTAAATATTTCTACAGGATATTCTCAGCAGGACATCCTCCTCAGAGGATGTGCATTGCATGGAATGCTGTGATGCACACATTTATACAGCCGAGATGGCATCATACAGCTTGATGAGACTTTCATTTCCTTCTTCTCTTTTAAAAGAAACATTTAAAGACAACATTTGTTCTTAAATGGGACTCTAATGCTCCCTCCAAGCAGGCTGCTTCAGAACATATGGGATATCCATGAACCTGAATTACTCCTGGGGCATATCAGAACATCAGTGCTCCCGGTGGCAAACAGAGCTGACCTGAATGGAGTGCACAGCAACAGCTCTGACTTCGTGACAGAGGCAGGAACATTCTGATCTGGATGCTCCTCCAGTTCATCAACCAATTTATCTTGCACCCTGTACCTTCACTGACTGTGCCCTCCTTTGAGTCAGCCTGAGGGCCAGGGCTCTGCCAGGTGCCCTCAGCTTCCTGCACACTTCCAGAGAGCAGCTCCTGGAAACCATCCCCAGATCCAGCAGCTCCTGAAAACCAGGATCCAGCAGCTCCTGAAAACCATCCCCAGCACCCAGCAGCTCCTGAAAACCATCCCCAGCACCCAGCAGCTCCTGGAAACCATCCCCAGATCCAGCAGCTCCTGGAAACCATCCCCAGATCCAGCAGCTGATGTCCTTGCTGAGAAGCTCCCTCAGGCTGACCCCCACCCTCTGTCCAGCAGCAGACCTGGCAGCTGCTCACACAGCTGGCCCTGCTCAGGAACATCCCCGAGGCAGTCCCATGGCAGCGCTCTGGGTTTTGTGGAAGCACATTCTGGGTGTGCAATACCTGCTGTGTCTGCACTCTGGAACACTGAGCCAGGTGGGAACGAGCCAGAGCCCAGAGCCACAGAGCCCCAGGGACACAGAGCCACAGAGCCCCAGGGACAGAGTCCAGCACCCCAGGGACACAGCACCCCAGGGACACAGAGCAACAGAGCCCCAGGGACACAGAGCCCAGCACCCCCAGGGACACAGCACCCCAGCACCCCCAGGGACGCAGCACCCCAGCACCCCCAGGGACACAGCACCCCAGGGACACAGAGCCCAGCACCCCCAGGGACACAGAGCCCAGCACCCCCAGGGACACAGAGTCCCCAGACTCTCACACCTGCACAGGACCCTGGTTCCCTTCACAGAGCCCAAACCCACGAGGGCTGGGCACATTTCAGCGTTCCCTGGAGCACCCAGAGGCAGCCAGGCTCCCACCCCTCCCTCCCAGAGCCCAACTCCACAGGCACAGAGAGGAGCAGGGGCTCTGCCAGCGCTGCAGAGCCAAATTCACAAACACTCCCCAGCCCCATCTCCCTGGATGGAGTCGGGCTGTTTTTCAGGCCAGCTCTCAAGGGTGAAAAAGAATAAATTCACTTAGGCAGGTTCTCCCCTTCAGGGCTGAGCCCTAACTCTGTCAGAATTCTGCTCCAACCTCCACATCCAAAGCTGTAGAGTTTCACACATTCTGAACAATAAAATGCAATTTAACTGCACAGTCTATCTTCAGCCTCTGTGTGTGGGGTAAAAACCTCAGAAAATCTCTTATGCAAGGAGGAAAACCACAAGTTTGTAAAATTCAGGGTACATGGCTAGGATTACATATTGTTAAATTTGTTAGAAGTGAGGCAGCACTCTTATAACAAGTTTCTGGTTGTATTGAGGCTGTTGTATGAGATCAGCAGTGCAAACATCCAGAGTTTTTGCTCTGTGCTTTTCACAGTATTTAACAGATGTGAAGAAACAAGTACCCACAGTATGATAAATTCTGACATTAGAGCAGTAAGAGGGAATTCCATTTCTAACTTAGTGCCTAATGTGACAAATGTGACCTCTGTGTTTCAAATTGGTTTTAGTAGACGTCTCCAATGTACCTCAGGACAAACATTACCTATAATAAAGCACTGCCAGCCATGTGAGTTGTGCACTTGCTGATGGTCACAGGACTCCCATTTTCAGTGTCACCAAGGCACTGAGCCTTCATGGCATTAATGGTGCACATTACTGTGTGTCAGCTAGAACAGAAAATGGCCCAAGTGAGCCTTTATCTTTATGTGCCTCGTGAGGTAAGGAGCAAAGGTAATGTGTAAACAACAATAAAGGGAAGAGAAACACATTAGGGAAGGGAGAAATGTGCAGACAGATGGACGAATAAAATTAAGTGATGCTGTGATACACATGGCTGCCTCCTATCATAAAGCATTATAACTCTGCTTTTTGTACAAACCCATCTCAGCTCCTCAGCAACGGGAGCGCCAGGTCTGCTCCCTCCCCAGGGGCTGCACACACAACGAGCCCAAAGCCAAAGCCAAGAGCCAAGAGCCAGCTCCTAGTTCTGGGGTGGGCAGGGCCTGGCACCCACAGAGCCCCTCTGCCTGGGGAGCTCTGCAGTGGCCATGCTGTGACAGTGGCCAGCAGCTCCCACTCTGCAGTGGCCATGCTGTGCCCCTGGCCAGCAGCTCCCACTCTGCAGTGGCCACGCTGTGACAGTGGCCAGCAGCTCCCACTCTGCAGTGGCCACCCCCTGCCCGTCAGAGCCTGGTGCAGCTCCATTGTTTGTGCTCCTGGGCTGAGGTTTGGATCATCTGTCCTTGGTCCCCAGCTGGAGCAGGAATTGTTCTGTCCCCCCGCTCTTTGCAGAGCTCTCCATCCCCTGATGTGAATCCCAGTCCCACCCAGGGAAGCAGCCCAGCCCCTGCACACAGAGAAGCCAAGCTGGGGCAGCAGTGGGGCAGCAGTGGGGCAGCCCTGGGGCAGCAATGGGGCAGCAATGGGGCAGCAGTGGGGCA
>VWZP01004063.1:371450-405627 GCA_013396995.1 Dicaeum eximium | reverse complement strand
GCCCCCACAGCAGACACTTGTGCCCCCCATCAGACCCTCGTGCCCCCCATGTGCCCCCCATCAGACACTCGGGACCCCCATCAGACACTCGTGCCCCCCATCAGACACTCGTGCCCCCCATCAGACACTCGTGTGCCCCCCATCAGACACTCGGGACCCCCATTGCCCCCCCGATCTGTTTCTCTGATCCTCTCACTGTAATTACTCAGATCAGCTTTCCCAAACGTGTCTCAAAAAGCTTTTGCTCCTTGTCATGCACCAAGAGCAGAGAACAGCAAACAAGATCAGCTGTTGTCATGGTAACATCATGCCCCAGCAGGTGAAAAATTCAGGCTTGTGGCACTAAAAAATGATGAAATGTACTGAACCTAGGCATAACATCAACCACAGCTCAAAAAGCTCCGTGTTTTTCCCAAAGATTGGCAGATTTTTCAGCAAGAAATGTAGAGATGGAAATGTTAAACACCCTCATGTGAACTCTGGTGACATCAGTAATTATTCTGCCGTCTCAGAGTAATTTTATTAGGCAGAAACTTATATTAATATATTGCATAAGTATGGAAATCTCTATGAAAAGTTAAGCCAAATTTTTAGAAGTTATAAGTGACTTGAAAACAGAAGATAATTTTTCATTTCAAGGCAGACAGGAGAAAAATATGCTGAATAATTTTAAGGATTAGGACGCCAGAAGCATCATTCAAAAACAGCTCTTCATGCTCCAAAAGTTCTGTTTTCAGAACAGATAATATTTCAGCCTTCAAGTCAGACTGCACAATCCATTTTTCATCTTCTGCTCAGCTCAGGTGGCACACAGAAACACCAGACAGATTTATGAGTAAAGCAAAGTGGTTTGGACCAATGCTTTCCCTGCGTGGATTTTTAAGGAAACACGTACAGAACTTTACATTGGCCCTTCTGTGGTTCAACAGAGCTTCCTTAACTAAAATGATAATTTAGAAAATTATATAATATATACGATATAAATTATATTTATTATTATTATTTTATATTATAAGTTTATTGTTCTTTATTTTATATTTATTATAGTATTTATTTATTTAAATATTATATTAATTCTAATTCAGGCAGTGCTGTCCTGCTGCCAGTGCCTCCCAGAGCTGGGAGCTGGGAGAGAGGAGCGTGTCCCTTCCCAAACCCGTGCCAAACTCCATCCACGCCCCCCCAGAGAGCCAAAATCCAGCTCCAGGGGCGGTGACTGCAGCCCCTGCTGTGATCTGCCCTAAAGCCACTCCCTGCAAACCAACAGAAATTCTCTGTAAAGTGTCCCAGGCAGAGCTCAGCCACCTGTCTGTACCTGCAGGTGAAGCTCAGGTGTTCTGCTTTATCTCAGCTCAGCAATTCTCTGCAAAGTGTCCTAGGCAGAGCTCAGACACCTGTCTGTACCTGCACGTGAAGCTCAGGTGTTCTCCTGTGTCCCCACGTGCAGTGCAGGTGTGAACGAGTGCCCAGCCCCGAATTTCTGCTTTAGCTCAGCTCAGCAGTTCACTGTGAACTGTCCCAGGCAGAGCTCAGACACCTGTCTGCACCTGCAGGTGAAGCTCAGGTGTTCTGCTTTAGCTCAGCTCAGCAATTCTGCTGTGAACTGTCCCAGGCAGAGCTCAGACACCTGTCTGCACCTGCAGGTGAAGCTCAGGTGTTCCCCTCTGTCCCCACGTGCAGTGCAGGTGTGAACGAGAGCCCAGCCCCGAATTTCTGCTTTAGCTCAGCAGGGAGAGCGTTCTGATCCTCCCCTAAATCTGCGTGTCCCCCCAGCCATCCTTCCCCTCCATCAGTGGGCTGCTGTTGTTCTGTTTTCCAAGCTCCCAGCAAATTAACACCAAATTGAATTCCACAGAAAAGCTGTTACAGGCGCTCTCCCCCTCGCCCGATTTAATCGCATTTTCTTCTCCTTCCATTTACGCTACATTTAATCGGGGAAATTATTCCTGAGATTGATTTCTGATGATAATACTTATCACAGTTCAGAGGATTATTCTCCCTGTCTATTTTTAGCCAATTCTCAAAGAAAACATTTGATCTGGAACAACTGTGAAGGCCAAAAGTGATATTTAAATAAAAGATCATTTCTTTTTCCTTCCCCTTTACAGCACTACACCCAGCCTGTGGCAGGAGACACAAAGTCCTCACATATTTCCTCCTGCCACAAATAATGCCAGCAACTGGTGGAGAATGGACAGAAGAACTGGAAAAAAATCAATATTATTCATTTGAATTAGATGTATAATAAATTCTTTTCTTTACGGACAAACCTACATATAAAGACATTCTTCTACAGTTTTCAAGTGCTCTGAAATTCTTTTAAGGAAAGAAAATTATTACTTATTGGTGCTACGTCATGAATATAACCTTCTGTTTAAGAAAAATATTCTCCATATAAAATTATTGCTATTTAAAGCCCTATGCTTCAAATTATTTGAAGTATGATGGGAGATTATCTGCTTAATCCATTTCTTTCACTTGGGCTTTCAGATTTCATGCAGCCATGCGAAGTTAGTTCTGCTTAACAGACCTGTGAAGCTCTTCACGAAGCAGAAAAGGAGCCAGGAGAAAAAATATAAGAGAAAAAAGCCTTAGGGGGGTTTAAAAAAGGGGGAGTTTAGTGAAATTGAACTATGGGGGAGAAATCCTGAGCTACAGCTCCCACTGACTGCCGCTGTAACTGCTGGAGAATCCACGTCCCATGTCCCCCCTCCTTCCTTTTCTGCTGAGAAGGCAGCAGCTGAGGGAAGCTCGTTAACTGCATTTCCTCAAGCTCAGGATTCTGTTCCAAACCTTGTCCAGCTGGGAACTGGCACTGGGTGAGGAGCCCCAAACACCAAACCCTGTCCTGGGCACTCAGAGGGGCTGAAACCCCTGAGCACTCACAGGATGCTCCAACCCCTGTCCTGAGCACCCAGAGGTGCTGAAATCCCTGTCCTGAGCACCCAGAGGTGCTGAAATCCCTGTCCTGAGCACTCAGGGGATGCTCCAACCCCTGCCCTGAGCACTCAGGGGATGCTGGATTTGCCCAGAGGAAATGAAAACTCCTGCCAGCAGTTCTGTGTTTGTGCCTGACTCAGAATATCAGAATCTGAGCCTTTTCCTCGCTGTTTTCAGCACAACTCAGCATGATTCAGTCTCGGTGCTGCCCTAAATGGGCTTTAAGCACGTAATTAACCAAATGAGTTCACTTCACTTTATTCTTCCTTTGAGAGAGGCTGGACTGGGGTCGGTGCTGTCCCCTCAGCTCAGTGGCACTGCTGCTGAACCCCACGGGGCACACCAGGAGCAGCTTTCCCTGGGGCTGAACCCCACAGGGCACACCAGGAGCAGATTTCCCTGGGGCTGAACCCCACAGGGCACACCAGGAGCAGATTTCCCTGGGGCTGAACCCCACAGGGCACACCAGGAGCAGATTTCCCTGGGGCTGAACCCCACAGGGCACACCAGGAGCAGCTTTCCCTGGGGCTCCCAGTGCAGAGACCTGCCTGTGCAGGGCAGGGCTGGCACCCTGAGCATTCTGGCACCCTCACTGTGCCCTGGAAATCCCTGTCCTGCTCCCCACACAGGCTGGGAACAAACCCAAGTGCTGAACGTTTTCTCCCTGCCAGATTGTCAAATGGCATTATTTCTTCTCACGTGCAAAATGCGTGTTGAAAGTGGCTCCAATGCCAGAACTTGTCTAATCCTGCTATAACGTAGCAGAGAATAATTTCAAGATTTAGGAAGTAATTGCTTTGCTGTCCAGTGAAACGTACACTAAAAAAGTAATTTCCTCTAGGCAGGTCCTCATTTTAAACACCAATTCAGACCTCAGTGAACACAAGCACTAAAGCTTTGGGAAATGAAGCCGTGCAGCTCCATTGTTGCTGTTTTCTGTTTCCTTGCTGTTTCACAACACAATCCAAATAACAACAGCCAGCGCTCAGATGTCATCCAACAGATACTTACAAAGTGCTTGGCAAATAAAACCACCCCGCTGTCTTGGGTAATATTTCTTTTTGTGGAGGATTCTGACTCTCCCGCTGTGGTTTTATTGCAATTCTGAACAAAGCCCTGACATTCCGAGCTGCTTTGTGCAAACAAGGAAGGCAAGGTTCTGCCTGGCGCTGCTGCCCCGGAGCAGCTCCTGCCAGCCTGGATCTTGGGAGCACAGAGACTGTGATTCCAGGAATTCCAGAGGGCTGAATTCCCAGCCTCTACAACCAGGAGGAGGCTGGAGTGAACAGCCAAGCAAAAGCTGGCACCAGAGCAGCTGGAATTACTTTTCCGACAGCCCCACGAGGTGGGTTCAGAGGCACTGCCAATTCCCCAGGCAGGTAATTGCACCATTCCTGCCTCTGAGCGAGCTCCAGCCACGCTCTGAGGCTCTCACCACCACCAGTCTGAGCCTCACATATGTCTGATATTCTGTGAATCGCTACAGAATAAAGAATTCAGCGCTAGACACATTCCACGTTTAAATTAGGATTTCACAGCTCCTCAAACTTGGCACCAATCCTGCCGGGGGAGGAAAGGGCAAACCAAAAATCCCAGAGACCAAACTTGCCATCAGTTTCTGTTCAGAAAGGATCAAGGGGAAGGCAGGGGGAAGCTGCACAGCCCTGGCTGTAAATGGGAACCCAGATAAAGCACAGAGCCCAAAGGCTGTCCCCCCAAACTCCCAGCGTCACCTCGGAATCCTGCCTGGCTGTGGAGGGAGAGGATTTCAGTCCTGCTCCTGGTGCTGGGCTCCCAGCCCCTCCTGACAGTGTATAAAGAGTGATGCTTTATATAAAGATAAATATATATATTTATATATAATATATAAAGAGTGTGTACTTAGAGCACGTGGAGGGAAGGTCAGGCCCCTGTGGAACATCCAGAGCAGTTTGCAGAGCTGGAAATGTCTCTGGATGCTTTGCACAGGCAAATAACACAGAGATGCTTCTGCCTTTAATGAGAATTAGCAGGGATTTTGTCTTAAAAAAGGAGCCAGGCTCGCAACTGCCAAACGTTCTGGTCTTCAAGGAAATGGAAAAAATATGGAAGAAAGGTGGGAAAATGGAATTTGGTTCAGAACCGTGGCTGGAGAATAAGCAAACAAGGTTCCAGTTTCCTTCTGTCCCTTTGGAAACAAAGCTGTGACCAACAATTCCAAACAAAAAAATTCTAAATGCAAACAATGAAAACCTCAGGAGACAACAAATGCACAACTCCATGTCCACAATCTGCAAAAATTAACTGCTGAAGCTGTAAAGCTAGGTCATAAGAGATGAATTACATGAATGAAAAATGCCCAGAATACATCTTCTCACCATTGTTACTTTCCTTATATTTAGGGCTTTTAAAAGATTTTTCCACATTGACTTCAGATCAAACTATTTCCAAATTTGCAAACTACACAACATTTTTATGGAGAAAAATAGGAACAGATTCCCTTATGAATACATTTTGGTCAGTCTTCTTTATCCATTACTTCCTCCCAACTTCATAACCTTGGTTTACATTTCAGAATCTGACAGGAGCAGGGCTTACTCCAACTAACGAAATTACAGGTATTAATTAATGGATCATGCTTGTTTGCCAGCTCCTGCAAGCAGAAGGGTAGATAAAAATGTATTTACAGCAGAATTTAATTACCCATTTTCAAGCCACTGGCCTCCTGGCAAAAGTCTCCCAGCGTAGTGCAGAATAGGGCTTGGATTAAGAATTAATTTAGTGTCAGGAGTGAGCTGCAATTTAACGGCTTAATCGAGTTTGCTGTGAGCTGGTGGGGATCTCTGGAGCCCAGGGCTGCTGCAGCAGGCAGGTTCCAGGTTCCAGAGCTCCATCCCCACCGCCAGAGCTCCCCAGGCCAGGAGCTGCCCCTGGCAATGAGACTCCAGCACGGAGTCAGACCAGGCTGGCACCGGGCTCCTTCCTCCTCCTCCTCCTCCTGCTGCTGAGTCCCCAGGGCAGCAGGAATGCCAGGATTACAGGGAAACACAGCCCAGAGCTGTGGAACATCCTCCCCTCCCTCAGAAACCGCTATGCAGACAGAGCAAACTGCCAATAAAAGAAGACGAGGGGTTTTAGCACAGAATTCCTTCCTTTGGCTGCGTCCAGAGCTGTCCCCACCCAGGGCAGGACACAGAGCTCCTTCCACAGCTGAGGATGGAAATGGAGAGGAAAGCTTTGACATAACGGCTGAGACGAAATTAGCTATGAACTGAGATTTCTTATTGGTAAAATTCTGAAATTTAGAAGACCTTGATTACCCTTAAAAATCAAATCAATCCACGTTTTCTACTAGAAGCCAACTGATAGAATAGTAACAGCCCAAGTGCTGAAATAGAAAATGTCATGCCAGAAATAAGGGTATAAAAACTGTTCTCTTGAGCTTTCAGAGCTGGATTTTAATGGTCTCAGAGGCTCCAGCCTTTCAAAAATATGAGTAAGCTTCTCACACGGGGCATTTAGCTGGGCTGAAATACTCCAAACAAAGTCTCTGCAAATTATCACTGGTTGTCAAAATATCCTGGTGAGAACTCCTAGAAGTGCTTCGGAGACCACCCCATCACGGCAGCTTACCTTTACATTCTACTCCTTTTTCCCTGCTAAAATCACGAATCGCCCTGATGCCTCCGTTCTGTCACCCGGGGATGTTTAAATCACACCTGGCACAGTACCACCAGCACCTCAGAACACTTTGCCAACACCGACGGCGGCTTCCTTTCCTTCCGGAGAGGATAATTGTTAAACTCCCGTTAAAGATAATAACTGTTAAACTCCTGCTAAAGAGTTTAATTGTTTAAGGTAATTGTAAAACTCCTGTGAAGAGTTAAATTGTTTAAGGTAATTGTTCAACTCCTGTTAAGGAGTTAAACTGTTAAAGATAACTGTTAAACTCCTGTTAAAGAGGTAAATTGTTAAAGGTAATTGTTAAAGGTAATTGTTAAAGAGTGAAATTGTTAAAGATAACTGTTAAACTCCTCAGCATCCATTAGCGGGTGTTCCTGAGGCCAGAATGGCCATTCCCAAGAAGTTTTCAGCAGGTCCCTCTCACAGCACACCCCTCTCCTGTCCCCCTGGACCTGCCCGTGACCAGGGCTGGTGGCAGGGCAGGGACAGCACAGCAGGGCCAGCACAGCAGGGACAGCACAGCTGGGACAGCACAACAGGGCCAGCACAGCAAGGACAGCACAGCTGGGGACAGCAGGGACAGCACAGCTGGGATAGCACAGCAGGGACAGCACAGCAGGGACAGCACAGCAGGGACAGCAGGGACAGCACCGCTGGCTGCAGCTGCTGCTGCTCCCTCCCTGCCCTCTCTGCAGCTGCAGAGCCCAGCAGAGCCGGCTCTCCACGCCCTGTCTCTCACCAGACAGAACCACTGCGCCCAGCAGCCCAAAATCACCTGCACATCCCAGGGCAGTGGGAATCCAGCGCTCCCCTCCCTTCCAGCTCGCCCAGGGCTCCTCCTCCTCCTCCTCCACCCCAGGTTTCCATGGATGCTCTGCTGCTACAGGGGAGTTTTTTGGGCTTTTTTTGGGATCCCATCACAACAGGAAACCGGATGTTTTCAAACCTCAGCTCTTTCTGGACATTCATCTAGGTTTTTGAGCCGTCAGCTATTTAAACACAGTTCCCACTCTCTCACATAAAGTTACTCCTTTAAGTGCTGGATTCCTTTCAGCACCAGGCAGTGGTAGGCTCAATTCCTCACTGTGTGCACTCAGAGAGGATTTTCCTCCTGTGCAGTGATGTTCCCGTTCCCACCTGGATCCTGGCCAGGTGAGCTGCTGGGAGCAGCCATCAGCCAAGCCCACCCCAGTGGGAAGCCAGGCTGCACCCTCGAAATGCCAAGGCACCAAAAAAGCATCCTTGCCCCAATTTCTCCATGCTATTTTGGTGTACTTTAGGGGGAAAAACCCAACAACACGTAACTCGTTAATTATAACCTTTCAGAAGTCTTTTCCTTCCCCCCAAACTGCTCAAATTTGGCAGAGCTGAAGCCAAAGTTCTAGCAGAACTATTTTTAGCTTTTGTCACGCAGAGAACATGATGAAGTAGGTCTCATCCTTCTATTAATGCAAATGTGTTTAAGCAGTGAGTGCAGGGAACTTTCAGATGTGCCAATGATGCTCTGTGGCCTGCAGCCCTGATGTCTGTGCTGGTGTGCACAACCACACACAGGCCAGGGAAGGGAGCACAGTGTACAGGGTCACAGGGTCACAGCTCCACAGTGACAGCCACGTGCACATTCCACTGCCACATTCATACATTTCACCCATTTCCACACTCAACAGCCTTTTAACACACACTGCTCTTATTTTCTGGTGTCTGAGCTGAGCTACCACAGTGCTTTAAAAATGGAAACGCTTTTGATGATCACACGCACTGGTTTTGTTTTGGAAGTGGTTCAGGGCTGAGCACTGAGGGTTCCCAGGTGTCTGGGGCCACTCACAGCTTCACACACTCCATTTTGATTGATTAAAAAATGCTTTTTTTGCAGGGCAGAATGACAACTGCCTCTCCAAATCAGAGATGCAACCTCCAAACTATTTAAACGGGAATTTAAATTAATTTTAAATTTAAACTTAAAATTTAAAATTAAATTTAGATTTAAACTATTTAAACGGGGAAGCTCCTTTGCCTTCAGTACCCTGGTCTTGTCTGCCCTCACCACAGTGCACAACTTTCTCACTGTCAGGTTCCATTTCCTGATGCACAGCAAAGGCTCTGAGCTGCAAGGGAGCTGCTGAAGGACAATGCTGAGGAATATGGTACTTCCCATTTCAATGTCAGCTTAATTTACCAGAAGAATTAAAAACTCTGGGACAGGAGTTTGTAGCTGTGTTGTTACTTTGGAGCTAAACACCAGCATTCTGCATGACTTACCTTGTCAGCTTTAAACTCTTCACAGAAGGACTTAATTTATTTTTTTTTAGCCCAGCATTTGTCAGTGAAGCACCTCCTGCATTTGGACTCTGTGCTGAGGTCCCCAGACAGAGATGCAAATATAAAACATGCATGAGTGCTGAGCCCAGGAGGGGCAGCAGTTTGTGAACATGAACACACCAATGTTGGGCAGCAGTTTGTGAACATGAACACACCAATGCTGGGCAGCAGTTTGTGAACATGAACACACCAATGCTGGGCAGCAGTTTGTGAACATGAACACACCAATGTTGGGCAGCAGTTTGTGAACATGAACACACCAATGCTCCTGTTCACACCTCCCAGCTCTGCTGTTGGGTCTGATGCAAAGGGACAGCTCACAAACACAGCTTTAAACATCCTTCTGACAATCAATGTGCTTTCCCCAGCCCACCTTTTATCTCTGAGGTACATCACCAAGCCATGGGCTCATCACAGGCCCTGATATCCATATTCTCATTTAGAATTTCCTTCTCCCAGCTGTGCTGACTTTACAAAGTGCTGTACACTCTGTACAGCATTTATATCAATGGGGTTTTGATCCAACACTTCTGGTGGCTTTTAGCCAGAGAAAAGCAAGCCTGGTATCTCTGAGCAGAGCTCTTGCTACAGATGTAATCATCAGAACTTCTCCAGGACACAGAGAGAAGTGTTTGTCCAGACAATGACCACTCCACCCACCTGCTCTCAGAGAATATTCTGATTATTCACCCACACAAAGCTGTCTTGTGCTTGCACCACTCAGCCCTGCTGCTGCTGGCACCCAGAGTTTGGCCCACGAGGAAGAAAAGTGAACTCCAACACTGTCAAGGAGACTTGCAGGTGTTTGGAAATGGAGTGCAAACCCTTCTGGCTCCAGATCACCAATTTCAACAGGACAGAGATTCGTCTGCCACCCCGTTTGCCAGAGCAGTGAATGCATCTCCAGCCTTGTGGGGGCTGCTTAAAACCCCTGAGAAATGCCCTGCAGGACTCCAGCTCAACAATGGGAAACAGCCAGAAGAATCAGTTGTCTCCTAATATAAAGCCCAGCTTTACAAAATCAGTGTTTGTTTTCTGAAAGCCTCAGCGCAGCCAGAGCCAGCTCTGGACCTGAGCACGGATCAGAAGAACAGAGGTGTTACAATTCTCCCACTGGAGAAAGCTTTGATATTCCCCATCACTTTCCTCACCCGGATTTGATGTGATCACTGTTTGAAAGTAAAATCTGAATTCCCATGAGTCCCATAAGAGAGAGACAAGCAGTGCCCTAAATAAGTTGTAAAGTAAGTCTGAAGCCAAACCATAAACCTGTCAATAATACACCTCTGAATTCACAGCAGCACCACCAGCCTAAAGGTTTTTGTGTGGGGTTTAAGATTCACATTTTCAGCATCATCTCCAGGACACAGTGGTTTGCCTCCAAGCACTGAACTGGACAAGAAGCCTCTCAAGATTCTGCAGTCTGACTCATTAGGACAAAAGTTAATTAAATCATGTTCTCTCCTCAGACATACTCTTTTGTGTTAAAGATGATTAGACAAGAGACAAATGTAATTAGGGCAGGAAAAAGTATAAGCCAAATGTTAATCTTATCATGTGTTTTAGAGAAATGGGGTAATAAATCACCTTGCCTTTTGTTTTGCAGTGACTGGCACCACGCTGAGCTCCCCCAGCCTTCCTGGCAGGTACAGGCATCACACCTGAGGGGGCAATTCCAGGGGAACTGGGGCAGCACACATCCCATTGGGGAGAGGGAGAACATTTCAGCTTGGCTTAGGCAGGGTGTGGGTGTGACCCAAAGGATGTCCCAGGGTGGCTGTGACCCCCAGGATGTCCCAGGGTGGGTGTGACCCTGAGGATGTCCCACAGTGGCTGTGACCCCCAGGAATGTCCCACAGTGACTGTGACACCTGGTCCAGGCTGCAGCAGACCCGGGAGCTGCTGCCCCTCCTGCCCTGCCCTCACTGTGCCCCTGCTCTGCTCAGCCCAGCCAAACCCAGTGGGATGAGGGACTGGAAGTGTCTTTATTAAAAGGTCACATTCGAGTCAACAACCTTTTAAACAGTGGGAGGAAGAATATGGTGTTCTAGGGAAGGAGGCAGAAAGGTCAGCCTGCTTTCATGGCTACTCATTTAATCCAATCTTACACTGGGCATGTCTCATTGTTTGGGCCTTTAAATATCCTTCCCTGCTTCTACTCATTCAGGAATGTAATGACCTGCTTGAAATATGATTAGAAAAAAATGCTTTTTAAAACCCCATTAAGATCTATTTTTGATGGAAGTCTCCTTCATAGCCTGCAGCTAAGAAAAGCTTTTATTGTGCTGGCACTGTATCAATAAACTCCAAACAGAATTCTGCATTTGCACAGGTAATAGCTGATCTAGAAAATACCATTAGAAATGGAAAGCTATACAAGTCATTGCCATGATATAGAGGGAAAACTGATGGTGGAATAGTAAAGCTCATTAGGACCCAGTGCCATATATTTAAAAATGCTTAAAAGAGATGCCAACCAGAAAAATTCAAATAGAAAAATTCACAGAGGTAAAACTGGGTTTCCTGCAAGGGAGGCACAGCAGGCTGAGGGAGCCTTGCTCTGCAGGGAACAGATCAGGTTTATCACACAATAAAACTGGGCTTACTGACACAGGCTTTTTGTCACACAGCACCACCCCTGCTGGGACACACAGCGCCAGGAGGAAAAACTGCACCTCCTTTTTCTGACCCCCAGTGGAAAAAATGATGGCTAAAAGTTGTTGTCATTGGTACAGCTGCAGCAATTCATGGAACAGGAGAGAACATTGGGCTCAAATTCAGCCCTAGTGTACTGTAAGTACAGATTGAAAGAAACACGATTTAATATTTTGTTGGGAAATTTCAGTTCTGGCATCAGAGCTTCTGGCTCTGTCACTACCCAGATATCAGAACTGTGGAAACAACAGTTTCTGTTTGTTGTTCAGTCTCTGTCCACTGTTTTTGCAGTGTTTAACAGAGGCTGGACTGGGTGCCCAGGGTTTCCCTTTTATTCAGAAGGCTGCACTGCCCAGCAGCCATTTAGATTCCAGGTGTTCCCCTGACATCCTGGCAGGTGGAGCAGGAGGATGGACCCTGAAGGGACCCAAAGGTCCTGACTGCTGCAAACATTTCTCTCTCCTACTCTCAATACCCAGACCCAAACCAAAGCTTTTTGGTTGGCAGCACTTTTTGCCTCTCGAGGGTACAAATCATTTGTGTGAAGGAAATAACAGGGAAATCCCCACTGGCCCCAGGGTGCCCCAGGGTGTCCCAGGAGGGCTTTTTAAGGGTCTGGCTCTGCAAACAACCTCCCTTCCCAAAGATTGACTCCACTGTTTTTTTCACCAGAAGTGTCTTTCACCAGACCTTAACATTCAGCTCACATCACTGCTATGTAATTATTCTTTTCAGAAGCAGAGATGCAAAGAAGGCATTAACAGCCGTTCAAAATATCACATTTGTGCACTTTTCTCTTGTCATATTAAATATAATTACTTCTGATGCAATCGAACTCATGTCCTTCAAATGGATAAATCCAGCACCAAATTTAGAACCTCAAGCCTCAAATATCAGGCTCTTAAAGCAAAGCTTTAAGCCTTTACTTTCAGTTCAGTGAGGTACAAAGAAGAAAAGTGAGAACATAAGGTTTAAAAATGGTATTTTTAAACGAAATTTCTTTAAATTATTCTGTTAGTTACTGGTTGCAAAGTGCTTTGAAGATCAAAGGTGATCCATGAACTACATCTCCTAACTCAGCACCAGGAGATGGGAACCAACCCACTGACCAAGCCTGCTGAAAGTTTCTTCTCTAAATTCAAGAAGTGCCTGAAAATCAGAACATGTGCAACCACACAAAAATCCAACAGAAAGCACCTGCTGATGCTCAGGGTCAGTGCCAGGAGGGATGCACCAAACTGGGCTGGAATGGGCTGGTCAGAGCCACAGACTGAGCACAGGACCCTGCACTTGTCATTCACCATCCAGAACTCAGCACTGGAGCTGTTTTCGCCCCATTTTTGGGTTTTAGGCTCTGGTTTCAGGCTCAGCCTGCAGCACAGCACAGGTGCTCAATGCAGGCACCCCGTGGCTGGGCAGGAGCTCAGGATTTCAGAGCACTGCTCTGAGGAGGGCACAGCCAGACCCTCCCAAAATCCCCCTCAGGAACAAACCCCCATCCCTGGAGTGGTGCAGGTGCAAACCAAAGCCACCACCAGCCCAAGGCAGCACCTGCACTGCAAAACAAAACTTCTCAAACACAGCAGCTGCCACAAAACAGTGAAAACAAAGGCAGGACTTACTGAGAAGTGCAAAATCCCCCCTCAGAAATAAACCCCCATCCCTGGAGTGGTGCAGGTGCAAACCAAAGCCACCACCAGCCCAAGGCAGCACCTGCACTGCAAAACAAAACTTCTCCTCAAACACAGCCACAAAACCATAAAAACAAAGGCAGGACTTACTGAGAAGGGCCAGGGACGCCGCTTTGGGTTTAAGGAGGTGACATGGGACTGGGAAATCCGTGTCTCTTCTACAAACCAGGGCTGATCAAAGCTCCTCTGCGAAGCTGCAGGCTGCAGACAGGGTGGGTCATTTCCAAACTGTGCAGGACAAATAAAACCAGTCAGTGGCCAGTTTGTCACAGCTGCACTTGCCCTTCCCACTGCACAGCGGGTTTGCTCTGAAGGTTTGTCACTGCATGTGCCCCCAAAGCTGCAGGAAAGTGAGGGTTAATTATCCATTATGTACAATAAAAGCCAATCTAAATTAATACATTCAGCCTTGCTGAATGAATGTTTTTGTCGTGGCAGGCAACAAAACTGAAGTCCAACAAAAAACTACAAAATAAGCCTTAAATGATAACACTGGTACGCTGAAAGAAAATCATTTCAGAGGGTAAATGAAAAAATTCAGTCTCAATATCTTCTCTAAGAAATGTAGGGACACAGAAGGAAGCAGAAAAATTCTGTCCAATATTTATCATTAAAGTCTGCCAGAATCTCTCTTTATATTAACAACAAATTTCCAGCAAAGGTTAATACCAGGCACCATTAGAAATCCTGGAGGGTTTTTGCTGTCTCACCCACTCAACCCACAGTACTCCTTAGCTTAACAGGGATCTTTACATTTGATATTTCAAATCTCTTTGGATGGAATAAGTGAAGACAACATTCTCAAATTCCCTTTCAGAAAGGTTTGGGAACAACCCCCTCATTGACATTTTCATGCCAGTGTCCTTTGAAGTCCACACATTTCTGAGAAAACTGGAAGGATCCTCAGCTTGGGATAGCCCAAATCCACTTAATTCTCTGCTGAGCGTTTTTTGTTCTGGCCAGCAACCAAAGACCATCTGCAAAATGACTCAGTGGAGAGAGGAAATCCAACGCAGTGGGAATCCCCCAGGTGCCTGGGCAAGACCCCAGCTGGTCACAGCTCAGCTCCATCCCCCAAAAAAGATCCAGCAAAGCCTTCCCCCCCAGGCAAAGCTTCCCTTCCTCATCCAAGCCAGTCCATTCTAATGCTACCCACAGCCTTTTAAGCTGCTGCTTCAGGAAACACAAAAACTAGGGGGAAAGTGTCTTAAAACAGAGGGAGCTTTGCAGTTCATTTCTGTGAGAAGTTTTGCTGTGTCCTCACTTTCCACTGAGTCCTCACGACTCCAAACCACATGCTCTATCCCCACATCCCTCTTTTTGCGAGATTCAGGTCAAAATAAGCAAGTGCAAAGTTGTTAGAGCTATTGGAAGGGCAGTTTTAGAAATAAATTGTGTTGCAACTAGGGCTCTGAGGCAGTCAGGCACCTTTCCATGATGTTTGATTTGGGCTGCAGCTCACTAGCTAGAAAATACAAAAAACTGAGTACAGAGATCTGTTGATTAAGCTCAGCAAACCAAGTTCTGGTGAGCCCCCAGCTTTGCAGAGATGCTTTCATTTCAGCTGCACTGAGGGGCAGGAGGGAATTCAGGCATTCAGTGACTCTCACCACCCAGCAGCCAACACCTGGGGCTGTTCTCTCTTCCTGCAAACTGCTGGAAATCAGCAGGGCAGCAGCTCCAGCCCTCTCAGTGGCACACAAACATCTCTGTGCTCTCCCTGAGCCCAGGACATTCCCCAAGGGCTGTGCCAGAGGTGCCCAGATGCTGGAAATCAGCAGGGCAGCAGCTCCAGCCCTGTCACTGGCACACAGACACCTCTGTGCTCTCCCAAGCCCAGCAGGGCATCAGTTCCAGCTCTGTCACTGTCACACAAACACCTTTGTGCTCTCCCTGAGCTCAGCTCCAGCTCTGTCACTGTCACACAAACACCTTTGTGCTCTCCCTGAGCCCAGCTCCAGCCCTGTCACTGGCACACAGACACCTCTGTGCTCTCCCTGAGCCCAGCTCCAGCCCTCTCAGTGGCACACAGACACCTCTGTGCTCTCCCTGAGCCCAGCTCCAGCCCTGTCACTGGCACACAAACACCTCTGTGCTCTCCCTGAGCCCAGCTCCAGCCCTCTCAGTGGCACACAGACACCTCTGTGCTCTCCCAAGCCCAGGACATTCCCCACAGGCTGTGCCAGAGGTGCCCAAATGCCTCCCTGAACTGCCCTGCTCTGGCCCTGGGGACACTGGGGCTGTCAGGCAGGGCACAGCGAGGTCACAGCCATGCCAGCAGTGCCACAGGGCCCCCTCCCCTCTCACTTTCATGTCCCTAATCCCAGATCACCTGCAGAACTGCAGATCCTGCCCTGGCTGTCACTCCACCCTCCGGAGCCGGGTCTGGGCTGAACCCAGGGTGGAACAGAGCAGGGGAGGGGTGAGGAGCACAAATCAGGGCTCCCAAAGAGTTTATTCTGTCCCTGGAATGGAATGCTAAAAACACCTGTGGGTGGTGTCCCTCCCCACACAGAATGCAAGGCAGATGAACTGCAGCCTGTGAGCCCGAGCTGTGTCAGAGCCTGGGTCTGACAGACTGCAGAGCCAATGACAGACACTGCCACCCGTACCCCACACTGACAGATATCTTTAAATGCCTTTACTTACATAATTTTGGTGTCTTCACCAGCACCAAGGCTGTGCTGGGGGGACACGGGAATCACCCAGACAGGGCTGAGAGCTCCCAGAGCTGCTGGGCTGGGCCCAGCTCACAGCTTTTACTTATTCATGGCTTTGCTGAGCAGAGCCAGGCTGCTCCTGCCAGCTGGGCAGGCTGGTAATTCCATCCTCCTGAACCTGCCTCCGTGACTCCCTGGGGTGCAGGCTGCCCTTTGCTGGGAAAGATCTGTTTTGGGGAGTCCCTCCATGCAGTGCCAGTCACCCACGTTTGGGTTGGAGAGGTGGCATCATTTCCAGAGACATAAACCAGTGCAGCAAAGCACATCCACATCTGGAGGTGTTCTGCTGCAAGGATTGTGTCACTGGGCACCAGGATGCTTGGTGGCCTTAAAAATGCAAGTTCACAGCTGCAGCCTGGTGCTCAGCACTGGATTTGCAATCAAAAATGTTGATTTTGCAATCAAAAGTGTTGTTCTGCAAAGAGCTGTGACCAGTCCTGTGGAATCCCAGCCTTCCCTTAGGGCTCTCTGAGTATAAAAGATAAAGAGTTCCCTGCAGTTTCACAAATTTACAGCTCTGGTGTCTGCAGGGTCTCAATAAATGCAGGTAAAAATCCTGCCAGAGCCAGAACCTCATGGTTATAATCCTTACAGATTTCACTCGAGGAAGTTTCAGGTGACAGGAGCAGCAGGAGCAGCTGACCTTGCCCAGGGAGGGATGCTGCAGCACACACAGGCCAGGGCAGTTTGCTGAAGGACTGGAAAGGCTTTCCAGGAAAATCCTCCCAGCAGCTGAGTGCCAGGTTCTGCTGCTCCTGCTGGCTCTGCTCTCTGCTCTGGGGGACATGAACTGCACACACAGGACGTGGGGTTTGATGTCTGGCTGTTCAAACACCATCCCAGCCCTGTCACAGCTGAGAACGTGGAATCACTCTGGTGGTATCTGCCTGCCAATTCGAGAGCTTCTTGGTGTGTTAAGCAGTCCAGTTCTGTCCCATCACATCCCATTCCAAAGTCACAAAACAAATCAATTAGCGAGCTCGTGCCACCTCGTCATTAATCTCATTAGGAAAGAGGAATGGCTACAGAATCCATTATTTCACACAGATTGCTGCCCCCACACCATCAGCCTTTACATCACATGGCTCACTCTGCGTTTTCAATTCCGCTGTAATTTCCTCCACTAGTTTAATTACAACCCTTAATTAAGTCCATTCTTTAATCAACTTTATAGCTATGTCCATCCATTTATGACTGCATATAAAATAAGAAACAAAAGAGCAACTAACAGAATTTTAGAGCCAACAGCAGAGCTTTCCCAGGATCTGGCTGGCCCCAAGCTCTGCTCCAGGAGCTCCAACCATTCCTTCCTCTGAAATATCCACATTAAGCTCATAACAAATACAAAGGAACACAGATTTTTTAGCTAAGGTTTACCAAACCATGACACAGCCTTAATTTTGCAGCTCCTGAAAATCCAGTGGATTTGTGATTACACTGACACACTTCATAGTTCAGTCTTCTGTCAGTCCAGTTTTTGGGGGTATGCAGGTGCTGTATTTTCCAGAATAGATCATTTCACTTCCAAAGCAATAGTTGAGATTTTCCAGCTTCACTCTCACTATATCATAAACAGTTTGTATTTCTTTCCAATGCAGTGTGGGAGTTAGAAGTTTCTCCATTGGCCTAGACACATTCCTACTTTTGCTGATTTTTTTTTCCCACGATGGTAAAAAAAATTCTTGTCATTTCCTGATAAAGAGCCCAAGTGTTTTTTTCTTCAATTCTATATTTCATATTCTCATGTAAAATTGATAAAACTCTCCAGTGACTTTTTTCTCTAAGATCTACTAGAATAAATGTACCAAAAGGAAATTAGCAACAAAAATTAGAAAAGCCAACACCCTCTCTGTATGCAAATTTCTTCTTTTAAATACAAAAAGTGAGACCATGGGAATCCTATTTCACCGAGCAAATTAACAAAAGGTCAGAAAGCTTGATCTTTGTCACTGGTGTACTCTGTCTGAAAGCTGAACTGCCATTTAAATATTTATAGGGGAGAGCTGTAATTGCAGGTTGAGAGCTGTGAGAGCTCTGTATGCACAGAAGGGGAAACTGAAAATATTCATGACGTGGGAGATCTTCCACCAAAGGAAAATTCGGGTGAAGGAAAGGAGCACTAACCTGGAATTTGGGTAATTTATCAATCCAGACACATAAGGAAGCCTTTTGTCTTTGGGGTCTGTTATGGGACACAGACACAGGAGAGAAACTCAGACTTTACCAGCCACTGAAAACTGACTAAAAAAGTGGTTCCAAACGATGACAGGACCACAAGCAGCACAGGGAATCGTGTTTCATTTTCAGGAGTGTTTTTTAATGAAATAAAAAGCGAAGGAGGAGAAGCAGCTGCACAGATGTCAGAGTGGGAGAGCAAACAAAGATGTTCAGCCCCTGCTGCATCTGCTGGCTGGGCTGGCCCCAGCAAGAGCCCCCTCCCAGCAGATTAAGGGTTCCTGCTGCCTAATCTTCCTGCCTGGTTTTAGTGCCTTTAATTAAACTGAATTTATGCTTCTCCCTGTAGTTTGGTGCCCAGTTTACTGATGTTTCTGTTCAGGTTTTTCTGTCTGGCACCACAGGGAGGTTTCCCAGCCCATTCCTCCTACACAAACCCCAGAGAACACAAATGGTCCCCTCTGCACCCTCCACCTCTGTTTCCTTCCAGCCCAAATGTGCTTTTCACACACGGGGAGTGTCAAAAGTTCCCTTTTGGCCATTTGGGAAATTCCCCTCAGTCCCAGGAAGCCCCAGCCCAAAATAATCCAAAATGAGACTCTGCAGAGCACAGCAAGGGCTCACACAGCTGAGATCATATTCTGAGAGAAAAATGCTTCAAGAACCACCTTGCAATAGCCTGGATGCCTGAAAGGGAAGTAATTACCAGATAAATAAAATCTTAACTCTATCAAAAATCCACACAGTGAGCTCGATAGGAATTCTTCTGGGCCATCTGAAGAGAATGAGTATTTCCAGAAAGAACTACCTGCAGGGTCCCTGCCTCATTATCCCTGACACTGCAGGTTTTGCAAGCAAGCTGTCTTTGGAAAATGGGAAGTGGGCTCCAAAAGGAAGAGTCACAACTTCTTGTTGAACGATTTTGGGAAGCACCTAACAGAACGTGCTCATTGGTTAGACAGGGCAACATCCCAAAATACTCCGCTGATGACATCTGGTGGAGTTGCAGACAGACTGACAGACAGATTGACAGACTGACTGACTGACAGACTGACTGACAGATTGACTGACTGACTGACTGACAGACTGACTGATTGACTGACTGACTGACTGACAGACTGATGGACAGACAGACAGACACACACACAGACACACAGACTGACTGACTGACTGTCAGACTGACTGACTGACAGACAGACTGACTGACTGACTGACAGACTGATGGACAGACAGACACACAGACACACAGACAGACACACTGACTGACAGACTGACAGACTGACTGACAGACACACAGACACACAGACTGACTGACAGACTGACTGATGGACAGACAGACTGACAGACTGACTGACAGACTGACAGACTGACAGACACACAGACACACAGACTGACTGACAGACTGACAGACAGATCTCTGTGCTGCCCGTGGCTCTGGGCTGGCAGCAGCTGCCAACTGCAGCTCCTCCCTGCTCTGCTCCAGGCTCTGGAGTTTCACCCCTGTGTTTGCCATGCAACCAAGATGGGCAGGGCAAAAGAGCTGAGCAACGACTGGTGGCAGGAAACAACCTGAATTCTGGCAATAATTCTGACTGGTGGCAGAAAACAACCTTAATTTTCTGAGAAGCTGGCAACTCGAACCTGTTGATTTCAGCTAAAATAAAAAAACCCTTCTTCCCGTTGAAGAGCTCTGGTGGCAGACACAAACCTCCAGCCTGACGTGCAGACTCAGACACATTTTCTGGCCTCGCTGTGGAAGGCTGGTGCCTTTAATAATCCCACTTTCCCCACCGGTTTGGACTGCAGCCACTCTGGTGGCTGTCAGCTCTTTCAAAGGATCAAGAATCAATGAGTAAGAAGTGTTTATCATCAGAGAAAAACCCCTTGTGTCTCTGCTCAAACACCCTTCCAGTATCAGCCAGGCTGAACAATCCCCACCACGACAGCACAGAGGAAACAGCGCTGAAAATGCAAAGTTTAGCTGGTGGCTAATTACACAGACCCAGCTTTGGGTGAATGGTGGTCCTGATTGTGAATGGGAAGATTGTTGATTTGATTTTTTAATAAATAAATGTAAAAATTAGAGCTCAGCTGTCACTTGCAGCTCGAAGTGAGGAGGAACAATAGGCAGGGCTGGAGGCTGTCCAGGATGCAATCCCAGCCTGGAACAGAAACACCCAGAGCCTGCATCACCAGAGTGAGAAAAGGAATGACAAGGAAAGAAGCAACCAGCAATAAAATGCTCACACCGACCAATGGAAAACACTGCAGAAAAAAAATTATTATTCACTTTGATTTGGTAAGTGAACTGTGTGGAAAAGAGAACTACTTCCTTCCAAATGGAGGAACAAAAATCAGCTAAGCACTGGGCTTTTCTTTGTTTCTTTTTTTGATTGGAACAATAAACTCTTCAGTAACTGTATTAACTACATACTACTGTATAGTATTAAATATATATAAAATATAAATTATATTAACTATAAATTATTAAACTACTTTTCCACAGTTTTCCAGGGTTTTTTCCATCAAAGATAACCATGGCTCTGTGCTCCCTTTCTCTGAAGGAGAAATTCTGTAACCTCCTGAGCACACAAACCCTTCCTCACCAATGAAACTCTTCCCAAAAATGAGCTCTGCTGGGAGCTCCACTGAGCAAACTCCTGCTTGCAGAAGCCTCTTCTCACTTCTACATCCTGCCCTTAATTCTCCTCCTTCATGCAGTGCATTTCACATTGGCCTGCCCTTTTGGTTTGAAAATTTCTCCATCACTCTGATTTTCATAATGGCTCTTGCTGTAGCTGACACCAATTCTCCACAGCACTGCAGTCTGGAGGGTTCCCATATTTTTAGCTGCTGTGCCAAATTGCTCTGAATTTAATTAGTTAAACACCTATCTGCAGAAATCTATCCTAAATTCAAAGTGAGAGTCTGCTGTCAAAGTTTTTATGATGAATTCAAAGCAACTTTGGTACCTTCTGGGCAGGAAGCTCTGATGCCAATGACTCATGTTGCTGTGTTAATGTAAAAACCACTTCTAGCTGCAAGTCTCAAAAATCAGAGTATCACACAACATGCCAGAAATGCCATTCTTGGGAAAAATACAAATCTGGCTATCTAGATGGAATAATTGCTTTATTTATTTCTCTTTAACACTCTGATACAAAACCTAAAAGGATAAACTAAGATAAAGAGGCAAGAGACACGTCCATATTTCTTTCTGAGGTATAGGTATCAAATAGTTTATCTAATTTACAAATTGGAAAAAGGTTATTGAGCATGAGGCTGGCTGATTTCTCATTTTGTCCCTGCTGCAGATAGGGACAGCCTGGAAAAGTGGGGTGAGAAATCCCTGCTGTGCTCGGGGGCACAGAACCACAATTCTGCTCAGATGTGAGGGAGCTTTGCACTGACCCTCAGCTCACACCTGGAGAGACCTCCTGGCCAAGAAAATAATCCTAACGAACACCAGATATCCATTGATATCTGAATTTTCTAGGTTGATGCTGAATCTTCTAGAATATTCTTTACCACAGTAAAGCCCACAAGCTCTCATGTATTCACAGACTTCACATTCAGGTTCCACAGCAGCACAGAGCGTGCCCACGTGGCAAAGCTGCCACAGCCCCGTGCAGCAGAGCTTTTATACCTCAGTTTTTAGTAACATCCATGAAAAACTCACTGAAGCACCCTGCAGGAGCTCCACACTAGCAAATGGAATACCTGTCTTTTCCACGGGGCTGTTGGTTTTTATTTAAATGAATTATGTTTGTTTATTTATTTATTTCATTTATTTAAATGAAAAGGAATTGGCCAGGCCAATTTTTCTTTGACTTCACACATGTAACTAACATATTTCTTACTGGAATTATCCCACAGTGATATCACCACAAGACTAAGGAGAATCAGGCCTTTAAGCCCTAAGTATTATCAACATAAAATGTAAATCCTTTAAAAAGGATTTGAGGTGGCTTTTTATGAGAAAATGACAGTCAGGAAAACGTCTGACTGCCTCTGACATAAACAACAGGACAAGAGCTGGGGATTCATCTCTGAAGGAATCTGAAGGCCAGGCTGGAGCCAGGACTGGTCTGACAGCAGCTGGTGTCTCTCGGTAGCCAAAGCCCTGCTCTGACAGCCCTTTCTGACAGGAGCAGAACAGAACAGAACAGAACAGAGCAGAGCAGAGCCTCCCTCCCGAGGCACGCAGCACCCTGTGTGCCCAGCCCAGGATTCCAGCCAAAATATTCCCTCTGGCAGGGCAGCCCCTGAAGGATCCTGTCCAAACCCCAATGGAACGGGGCTGCTCCCATGGCAGGGCAGCCCCCGGGCTCTGCTGACAATGACAAATGATGCCATGGCCACACGGATTCACGGTCACACACGGCCACATGGCTCACACGGATCTGCCAGAGCAGGAACCGACCCTGCAGAGAGCATTTTCCCTCCTGGGGCAGGGCTCTGACACAGCCCAGCCCTGCTGGACCGGTGCCTGCAGGGGCAGCCAAAACCATTTCAGCCATTTCAGCCCCAGAGCTCGGCCACCTGAGCCCTGCAGCCTGCCCTGCCTCCCAAAGCTCTGCAGGCACAGCCTGGCCCCAGGTGAGCAGTCTGACAGCCTGGCCCCAGGTGAGCAGTGGGGCACAGCCTGGCCCCCAGGTGAGCAGTGTGACAGCCTGGCCCCCAGGTGAGCAGTCTGACAGCCTGGCCCCAGGTGAGCAGTGGGGCACAGCCTGGCCCCAGGTGAGCAGTGGGGCACAGACTGGCCTCCAGGTGAGCAATGGGGCACAGCCTGGCCTCCAGGTGAGCAGTCTGACAGCCTGGCCCCAGGTGAGCAGTGTGACAGCCTGGCCCCAGGTGAGCAGTCTGGCCCCAGGTGAGCAGTCTGGCACAGCCTGGCCCCAGGTGAGCAGCCTGGCACAGCCTGGCCAGGCACTAATGGGCTCATCAGAGGCCAGGCTCAGCTGTGGATTTGCATCACACAGGGACCTGCCCACCCTGCACTTCACTCTTCAGTGCCAGGCCACCCCTCACTATGAAAAACACAACTTTCTTCAGGCAGAAACAATTGGGATCAACAATCTGGGATCAACAACTTTGATCATCTGTATGGAAATTATAAATGGTGCATCAGCGTTTATTAGCATCAAACGTTTTTCAGCATGTACTCCACTGCCTGAGATTAAAGATGCTCGTAATTAAAAATGAATCCATTTATTATACAAAATGGAAAATATAAATCTTGATGGGAATATTTTGTTTGTAATTAGAGGCATATAAACCCCTACTCTCCATTTGCCTGGGCCCTCTGACACTCAGTGAAGAAAGGGGCACTTTAAGGTGTAATTTATACTCTGAGACAGGCACTAAAAATAGAAAGCTTTCTTTCTCCATCTGATTGTTGCCAGTCATTCCTGCCCGAGCATTACTCATCCCTCATGGTCCCTGTGATGGTGCTGAACCTGCCCTTTCCTGCCCAGACTAACAGCAAATTTACCTTGATTTCCCACTTGCTTTTTATGAGCCATTTAAAGCTGACCTGGACCCCGTGCTCACACCTTCATTCCGTGGGGAGCTGGGCCTGGATCAGCTGTTGCCACTTGCCCTTCTCCAGGGGAGCTCTCTGGATAAAGGCAAGCTAAATAACTGCATTTTCACAGGTCCACAATTAAGCCCAGGAAGTGAGAATCAATTTACTTTGACTTTCCTGTTAAGTTATATGAAGATTAGTTAAAGGGTTTTCTTTTCTCTGGCCTCCATCTGCACCCTGAATAAGCAAAAGGGTAAAATTGATGATATGCAAGTGACAACTATGTTCCTCTTTGATCCAGTTAATGAAATCGAGATTCATTGCAATTTCCTGCTTTCCCTCATTTAAGGACTGTGGTTACTTTGGAGATTCCTTGAAGCTTACAGGAGCCCAGTTTGGGACAGACCCTGCTGAGCTGTCCCACCACAGGGATCTGCTCCCAAACCCTGCCCTGCTGCTCCCTCTCTGCAGAAGGAGAGCCCAGGCAGAGGGGTGATGGCTCAGAGGCTATGCACACCTGCCCTGCAGGGATTCCCAGCCCAGGTGATCCCCTGATTCCAGGAGAATCCTGAACCTTCACCCTGAGCTCCCACAGCCCAGACCAGGGCGCGCTCCAGCTCAGCTCTGCAGGAAAACTGTCAGCACAAATGTTGGAATTCATCCCTCCAGCTGAAAATAAACCAAAGCCCCACCCCAGCACATCTCCTGGAAGTCTCCACCTGGCACGTTCTGCTGGCAGGCTCAGATAAGCTCACCGGAGGGAAAGGTTAATGTTGCTGTATGTGCCTTGGCTGTGCACAGTGATTGGGCTCCCTGCCAGCCTGATTCCTTCAATGTTTTAACTATCTGCAGCTGAGTGATTACATTAATAAACTTCCAGAGCAAACTGCATGCTAAATTCAAGCCACTGCTCATGTAGGAAGAGAATGGATGTCTTTAAATGCACTTTCCCTTCTAAACCCTAGGGAAAAAAAAAAAAAAAAAGCAAACCCTGGCCTGATTTTCTCTGAAAGAACCCTTCCTTAGAAACCTCCAGCAACCTCTTGATTCTCAGCAGGAATTTTAGGACCAGGAGAGTTCCCTCTCAGCTGAAGAAAGAATTTTTTCTTTATTTTTGAGGTTGTTGCAGTAGATCTAACATTGCTCTCCATCACCCATCACAGGTCTGCAAAACTCAGATCCCAGCCATAACAGCCCCAGAAATTACAGTTTGAGGACCTTAAGGTCAAAAGCATTCACCTGTACTATCCAGGCTAAGAGAACAAACCATCAGCAATTATTTATAATCAGGGAGGGAGAGATGAGACCAGAAACCCCCAGGCCAAGTCCACCCAAAGTGCTCAGCATGGGCTGCACAAAATCCCAAGTCTGTCCTACAGATTACCAAGTGAGGATGGGGAGGGAGTGAATCCTGTTATGTAACACACAAGTAAGAATATTTTCATGTTTGGGTAACAAGCAAAATGTTTGCTGGCAAGGCAGCAGGAGGGTTTTTAGCAGGGTCTCACAGCCACCCCAGTAAATCTGAGCAGGAGAAGGGTTTTCCTCTCTGCTCCCTCAGCCAGCCTCTTGCAGCACCTGAAACAAATGCATTTTGCTTTTCTGCAGCAGGAGCAGCTCCCTGCCAGCCCCAGACCCTGGCTGGTGCCTCCCTGTGCCCAGACAGGAGAGAAAAGCAGATTTGGCAGGTGAGCAGACACTCCTTCCTGCAGGGAGCTGCAGCCTCTCACAGCCTCAGTCCAGGTGCTGGTGTCCTCCTCACAAAATGTTCCTTCATCACTGCACTTGCCACTCTACAACTGCTGGATTTTATTTTGGTTGGTAATTTATTTTTAATTTATTCATCAGGAAATGACTGTTTCACTGTGCAGAAGCCCACACATCTGCTGTGAGCTTACTGGGGAGCAGGGCTGTGGTGTGGGCAGCACATCCAGGCTGCATTCCCAGCTCTGCCCCTGACTCATTGCAGGGGTTTGGTGAAACCCTGTGGATAACAATCATTCCTACCTCGGAGATGAGCACTAAGACTTTGTTAATTAACATCTGCAAGGCCTTTGAAATCCCAGGATGAAAGGCAAGGTGCATCACACCAACCCATGAAACATAAAATAATGCATGAGTGGAATACTGCATTTACCACTCCTTTAGTGCATTTAGTGCATAACATTCATGTAGCACTCGGAGAAAGGGCTCATTGAGAATTACTGAATTCAGCCAGAGAACAAGCCCAGGAAGCACCCAGGCAAGGTGAAAACAAGCTGGGTTAGAGCTCAGCCAGACAGATGCAGTGGGAAAGCTGCACTGAGGATGAGCAGCTTCTGGCATTTCTGAACATTTCCATCATCTTGGCAACCTCTGGGTGCTTGAATGGGAGCACTCAGCACTGAGCCTGTGCTCGAGGCAGAATTAGTGATGAAATCAGACCCACCTTGTCATCTTGTCACTATCAGACAACAAAGAATAAGCTCTTTTAGTGTTTCATCACGTAAGCTCCCCAAATTCCTGGTTTATTCACTCAGCCCTTTCTTCTGGCTTGTTCCAGTTCCAACTCATCCTTCCTGAGCACAAATCCTACACTGAGAGCTTCAGGATGTGCTCTCAGAATTCCACACTCTTTGCAAACGGCTTTAATTGCTGATGATGGAAATCATGGGGCTTGTTTCTCACACTCCTCTGCTGCCCCTCCAGATGTGCCAGGTAATTTTAGGAGACACAAAACACAGAGTGGGATATCGTGGTATTTCCCCTGAAGTATTTACTTGCTGCTTTTATTATTTATGTAATAGTGGTCTATTATCAATCCAACAATGCTGGATAGCTGAACATCCCTGTGGGACTTCATCCCTGAAGCAGGTTTGATGCAAGTATCAAAACCCAAATGCATTTTTTCCCCTGCACACTTGCACTGGATTCAGCAGTGGGACTCGTGCACATGAGGAGATTTACCACGGATCTGGACAAGGTACACTGCACCAACCCATCATGAAAGAAACCCATCTCAGCCCTGAAGTCATTCCAACAAATTAGGAATTCTGATAACAGGAATGCCACGGACCTTTGAAAGCACTGCAGCTCACAGGCATGCATTATTCTGCCTAGTTAATGCCAGAAATTACACTTTTAATGAATGATGCAGAGAACAAAAAATAAATAGTGCTACATGCCTCAAATCTGCATTTTTCTAACAGCCACGATTGCTGTGAAAACCCTGTGCTCCTGGCAATTGCTACACTCCACAAAGAAAATCTCCGTTTTTACCCCTGAGGCAGATGTGGTGTCAAGGACAGTCCCTTTTTGCTTACTCGTGAGTTTTAGCTTGGAAGGGGAGTAGTCCACAAATGAAAGCTTGTGGAAAGCTGAATTGTGATGTACTACTGAGGACAGTACCAAAGACAAGGAATTAGTAAAACTAATTAGTAAAACTCAGCTGTGTTCAGCAAGGAGCACTTCTGAACTCACAGTTACCAAACGATTTTCAGAAGCAAGTCCAGACAGACAACAGTAGAATCCCTTTACACACATGGAAAAGAAATGAAGGCTGCCTTTTAATTCTTTGTTTTCCACTCCACCTTCTCACTGGGTGTTTTTTAAGCCTCTCCATTTCTTCCTTCCTCATTCAGCAGCCTGGGAAATCCTACAGGATCTGATCTAACTTCTAAAAGAAGCACACAGAGCTGAAGTGGGCAAGCTGGGCTGGTAAAACCCCAGAGAACACCAGTGCCAGTGGGTGCCCTGCCCAGACACCTTTCCTGGTGTAAAAGACCTTCTTCCAAACAATAATTTCCAATTCCCTACACCAGCCCCATCTGCACATTACAGTGCATAACCCAGCTGCACCAGGGAAAATTTCCTGTTACTTGGTTACAGCAAATCAGAGTGAGAAAACATCCTCCTCAACAGCAGCATGGGCCCTCACATGCTACTAAATAAAGTGATATTAAAAAACCAAGGACACGCTTTGACTAAATGTGCTGGCAGTTTTTTATGTACCAGGCTAAATCTGAGTTACACAAAGCACACCAGAGGAAGGCAGCACACCTGGCAGGGGCTTATTTCCTTATTATTTCCCTCAGGGCCCAGGCTGGTCCAGCCATGGGGAGCTTCAGCTGCACTGGGTAGTGGATAAAGGTGTATAAAGATGTACAAAGATGTATGAATATGTATAAAGGTATATAAAGGTGTATAAAGGTGTATAAAGATGTATAAAGGTGTAAAAAGGTGTATAGAAATGTATAAAGGTGTGTAAGGGTGTATAAAGGTGTATAAGGGTGTATAAAGGTGTATAAAGATCTGTAAATATGTATAAGGATGTATAAGGATGTATAAGGATGTATAAAGGCATATAAAGGTATATAATGTGTATAAGGGTGTATAAGGATGTTTCAGGCATCAGGAGTGTGGAGCTGTGTGTGGAGCAGGAGCGAGAGATGTCTCTGGCCTGCAGGAAGGAGCAGAGCTCTTGCTCTGTGAGGGAACACGTTGCTGTCATTTACAAAATGCTCCTTCAGCAAGCCACAGCCTAATGAATTACCAGGCGTTAAAAATTGATGGTCCCTCCGTAGCCTTTGTAAGCGTGCAGTGATTGATGTTTTCATTCTGCAGAGAGCAGCAGAGCCCAGCTGAGGCCTGGGGGAGTGCAGGGGTGGGGGACACACAGAGGGGGTTTGCGTTTGTTCTGTGCCAGGGCCACTTCAAACCCGGGCTGAGCAGAGCTCTCAGAGGGCAGAAGGGCTCTGGCATCCTGCATTTGGTGTTTATTTGCCTTGCCTGGCATGGCAGTGTTTAAATCCGAGCCCATCCTGCAGGCAGGGCAGGCAGAGCCGACTGCAGAGCGTCTCTGGAGGGGGGACAGCTGACCTGACAGCCCAGGGCACAGATCCTGTGCCAGAACAACCCATCCACAAGATTTCTGCAGTCACTGCACATAAAAAACCCGATCAGACTGCTGGCTGCAGACAGAGCCTTATGTCAGGCCCGGTATGACACAAGCACATTTTCCCAAACTACTTAAAGGTTATGTAATAGAGATCTGCAGAGCATTAGCAGGCACGTGACGCGGCCCACTAAGATTCCAAACTGCCACCTACCAAATTTAATTAGCAGGCAGTAAACAAGAGAGAAGGGAAGAAACAAGCTCCTGGAGCTGGCAAGGAATATTCCCAATATTGCTGTGTGCAGGGCTGGGGGCAGGGATGGGGGGAGACAAAGTCAGGCTTTACAGGAGGTGGAACTGTGAGTGCCACTGAGGAGGGAATGCAGGGACCAGGGACCAGCTGTGAGCTCCATCCCCCTGAGCCCTGAGCACCAGCAGCTCCATCCATCCATCCATCCATCCATCCATCCATCCATCCATCCATCCATCCATCCATCATCCATCCAGGCAGGACCCAGCACAGCACAGCACAGCACAGCACACTCCCAGGGACCAGGGACCAGCTGTGAGCTCCATCCCCCTGAGCTCTGAGCACCAGCAGCTCCATCCATGTCCAGGCAGGACCCAGCACAGCACAGCACAGCACAGCACAGCACAGCACACTCCCAGGGACGCTGTGCTGGGCACAGATCTGCAAAGGTCCTTGCTGATTAATATCAGAGGGCATCCACGGGGCTCTCACTGCACATCACTTCCCACACCAGTGACAAGGCACCATGGTATTCCATGCTGGAGGAACAAAGAGCATTTTTTCAGCTCTGTAAGAAGGAGGTACAGAAATATTCAGCAGGAGAAGAACAAATTCCTTGTTCTGGAGGAATTTAACCTTGATTTAGGATTTTTTTAAGCCAACCCTAAACAAGTTAACCTGCCTCGAGAAAGGCTTATTTTCCTTTCAAAGTTTGCAAGAGAGGGTATTATTGCAATTTTTTCCATCACACGTCCAGTGTAAGCCTTGATGAGGCTGTCCATAAAAATGATTTCTGCTCCTCAGTGAAAGAAAATAAATCAGTCTAGTCCAGGGGAGGTGGAGCAGGGGAGGAAGGGGGTGCATGTGGTGGCTCCCCATGTTCACACCAAGCCTTGAGGAACAGCAGATGGCTGCAGGGTGATCTCCAAAGGAAAACTGGGAGAGGGTTTGTAATTGTCACGAGAGGGGAGCGGGGAAGAGAATCTGTGCCTTGCTGTCACATTCTGAGCGCCTTCCTCCTGCCTGTCCCCTTCCTCCTGCCTGTCCCTTGGCACAGCCTGCACTGGGCACAGCCACACCCACTGCCCTAGGAACCAGGGCTGTTTGCAACAGAAAACTTTACGGCAATTATATCTTTCTAAAAAAGCAAAAGCCAAATCCCTGTCCCACTCCCCCTGTCCTGACACTGGGAATGTTTGTCCCAAACCACTGCCACCAGCAGGGGAAGGAGGCTCCTCACTCCAACCTGGGAGTACCCACCAGCACAACAGAATTTAGTGAATCAAATGCTGTTCCAGAAACCCCAGAACAAATTCAAATTCTCCTCAGCAATATTCTTCCACAGATCAACAACACACAATGCAGGCTGTCAAGTGATTTACAAGGAGCATCTAGAAGCCTCTGCTGGGATTCAGCATCCTGATGGAGAAAACAGTATTTGGTCTGAAAAATCTCATTTCCTAAGCAGATAAAATAAACAGAATGTGGTGGAAAGAGTTCATTCTTATTGCCATTTACAGAAGGAGAACAGAGCCCAGGAGATACTGAATGCTTTGCTCAGGGCCATTCACAGGATCTGTGGCAGAGCTGGAGCCCCGCTCTGATTTCCTGATCAAGCCACGAGCCAAAGCAGGGAGCCACGAGCCTCTGGGCCACTCCAATGTCCTCACCAGAAGCCCAGCCACGGGGTTTACAATCATCCTGCACAGCAGGAGCGTGGCTCCAAGGTGCCAAGGCTTCCCAGGCTGGGTGCAGTGAGCAGAGGAGCCCCAGAGCCCTCCCAGTGCAGCCCCAGCTGCTCTCCAGGGCCCCTCTGCCCTCCCCGAGCCCCTGGCAGCCTGGCCAGAGCCCCCTGCTCCCCCACTGGCCACAAGCTGGCCCAGGGCACGCTGCTGGGGAGAAGCTGCATCCTCCCAGCACGTGGCTACGCCCCGCTTCTATTTCTGTTTGTGAAATTGGGATATATTTGTCAACTCTAACAGCAAATGCTGTTCTAACAGAGGAAATGCTGCTGTCAGCAACACTCTGACAATCCTCATCCGTGGTGGGCAGGATCTCACACAGAACATCAACAGACACAGCTGGCCACCAGTGGCACCAGGTGTTCTCCAGAAAAGCTGGAGCAGATTCCAGTTCCTTGGTGCCATGCACAGAGAGACTTCCCAAACCAGGGAGAGGAGCTGTCATCTGCACAGCCTGACATTCTGTCAGAACAGGATACACAGCCTATGGAAGGGGGAAAACAAGGATCTGCACAAAATCCCAGTTTAGTCAGAACCTTTTGCTGAATAACAACCCAAAAATAAGTCCCAGGAAAGAGTCGTGACTAACAGATATTTCAGCTGGTGTGACATATTTCATGGGATATGGGGCCTGAAACACTCTCAGTGAAGTGACAAACAGCCTTGACTGTCAAACCATGCTTCATTCAACATGAATATTGACAGGACAGGGCACTGCTGCGTGACCAACTGGCTCCTCATTACAGAGTAAAGTCAGCCTGGTTTTGCATGTGTAATTTTGGTCTGTGGTGGGGCATTTGACACACGAGAAGGAAACCCCTCATACCCAAAGATATTAATGATCCAGGGATCACAGGCTCCTCATTTCTCTTGTGGCAGCCCAGAAGGGTTCAGAGTTTTGGAACAAGAACCCTGCTGTGCTGATATTGTGATTTAAGGCTCGGCATCGCCCAGCTATCCCAATGGCAGAGGTTACACACACGGGGGTGTGCACACTCACACTGACCTACACCAGAGACAATCCCAGGAAATGCAGATGTGCATACACAGCTTGTGCAAGCAGCCATTGGTCACAGCTACGGAGAGATGCTTCAGATTTCCCATTGCCAGTTAACTAAAGCAGCATTCAGCAGCTATTCACACCATTTTCACACAGGAATCTGTGGCACTGCCCTGCCCCGTATTTTGTTCCACCTCACTTTCCTACCCCTGAAACCCACGTGCTGTTTTAGAGCTGTAACTTGGTTTTAATTCCAGAAATTTCAGCGCACTGCCTGTCTCAGAAAGGTGCTGCAGGTAGAGACAAATACACCGAGCTGGATGTAAGAGCAGTGCCCTCTGTTCTGCTCCAGCACGCAGCCATGCTGTTTTTGAGCAGGCTGGAGCTCACTCAGATGGGTAAGCAGGGAAATCAGGGCTGCTCTCCAGCCTGCTCACAGCACCACCACCTCTCTGCTTTCAGTTAGAGTCACTCCTTTCCCAATCAAAAAGAAAACAGTCTGCACAAAGCCACAGACCAGGACCACCAGATCAAAAAGGAACAACAAAGAGGCACCTTAAAAAACTCCAGCCTCCTTTAAGGTACTAGAAGTAGCACAAATGTATTTCAAAGGCTGTCTGCAGTGGTGAGTCCTGGCTGACATCTGTAATATTTGATCTGAATTTCCTTCTTTATTTCTCAGCTGGGCAGACTTGAAAGCTCTCCTCTAATAAAATATAACACCTCTCGATAAAAAACACCAAAACACAAAGTGACTACAGCAACTTTCATACCAGTGGCATATACTGCTATTTTTTTTATCATATGGACTTTATATACTGTAATTTCCCCACTACTGCCTCCTCTGTGATTCAGTATTTCATGCTGTTTTCTTAAGGCAGCTCTGCTATCTTGCCAAGCAATAGTTCTTATTTTTATTTGGATGATAACAATCATGGTATTCTTCCCCTGTCACAGAATACTTGGTGCAACTCAATGTTACAAGCAATGGCTTTGAATTTAGGTATTTCTTCAAAATATATCCAATCCCTTCAGAAGCAGACTCTGTAGTGACCAGATGCAGAGTCAAGGCTCACTAATAAGTTATTCTGCTGAGTTATTTTATATTTAAACCCTGCATCACTACCTGCACTGGACAAAACAGCCCAGGCAGTGTTTTACCACTAAAAAACCAGGCAGCAGTAGCTTAAAAAAGAAAACCCAAAGCTTTCCTGTGCACTGAGCTTCTCCCCGGCCACAGCTGCACTAAGCCCGTGTACAGCTGTGATGTCGCCCATCACATCACTCGGGAAAGACACACCCCCTGCCCAGCGCCACAAGCAGGGGCCAGTTTTGAGGAGAGGTTAATAAAAACCCTGCAGTACCCCCGTAATACTGAGCACGGCATGCCGGTACCTGCTATTCACCGGCATTTATGGGAACGTGCAATAAAAAAATGCCATTATTCTGCGGTACGTGCTCGTCTGCAGAGCAGACATCCCCCAGTGCTGGGATCTGCAGCGCCCGTGTCTCTGCATCTCTCTGTATCTGTCTGTATCTCTCTCTGTATCTCTCTGCACATCTCGCCGCTCCCCGAAAAAAGGATCAGGGAACTGTTCGCTTCCAATTGTCTCGTTTAGCACTGGGTGCCAGGGAAATGCCACATTTCTGCAGGGCCAGCGGCTCCGGGCAGGAGCAGCCGTGATGACTTTGCCATGACACGACAATCCACATTTGCAAAGCAAACACATTCTGAGAGAGGCTGCATGCCTGGGGCTGGGGGCAGGGACAGCCGCTGCCGCTGTCACTGCCACTGCCGCCACCAGCTCTGCCCACAGACCCCACCACGGAGCACAAACACAGCCACCCGGCCTGCCAAAATGGCTTTTATTTTACCGGAGACCCTAAAAGCGGCTGGGAAATGACATCAGATTAAACATCACTCGGAGGGAGGATGGAATAATCTAGCAAGAGTTTAATCCCTTCACCTAGTGCTCGTGCACGATGCACATTTTATTATTCAGAGCAGCACCTCGAAGGGAAGATTCGGTGAAGGGCATCACCAAATTGCTGCAGAATAATAAAGTTTGCCTGCCTGCGACAGGAGCTACCGATGCCAGAAGGGGACTCTCCCCCGCACACGCACCCCATTCCCATCCCCATCCCCATTCCATCCCGTCCGCATCCCCCCCGAGCAGTGTCCCGGAGCTCTGACCCCCGGTACCTGCGCTCAGGCGGAGCGGGGCCGGCGGCAGCTCCGGTGGCGGCAGTGCCAGCGCTTCAGCAGCTCCGGGGCCGGCGGTGGCAGCCCAGCTCCGCTACCGGGGCGGATCGGGGCCGGCAGCAGCCCAGCTCCGGTGCCGGCGGCGCCCGGTGTCGGTGTCAGCCCAGCTGCGGTGCCGCTCGGTGCCGCTCGGTGCCGGCGTCAGCGCAGCTCCGGTACCGGCGGTGCTTGGTGCCGGTGTCAGCCCAGCTCCAGCTCCGGTGCCGCTCGGAGCCGCTCGGAGCCGGTGTCAGCCCAGCTCTGGTGCCGGTGTCAGCGCAGCTCCAGTACTGGTGCCGCTCGGTGCGGGTGTCAGCCCAGCTCCAGCTCCGGTACCGGTGCCGCTCGGAGCCGCTGGGGGCCGCTCGGTGCCGGCGGCA
>VWZP01004063.1:355931-371445 GCA_013396995.1 Dicaeum eximium | reverse complement strand
TGCCCCGAGCCCGCGGCAGGCGGCTGCGGCCCGGGATGCGGCCCGGGCGGGCCCGGCGTGCGGCAGCCCCGGCCTGGCGCGGCCGTGACCGAGCGGGCGAGCCCCGCTCCGCGCCGCCTGCCCCGGAGGAGGAGCGGAACGGAATCAGGGCGGATTAGCGGAGCCTCTGCCCGGGCAGACCCCAGGAGCTCTGGGCTGCCACAGCACCTCCCCGGCGGGCAGGGGAGACTGCCGGCGGTACAGGGGGAGAGTGAGGGGAGATTGTCAGTAAATCGCATTTCAGAAACCCAGCTTCAGCCCTTTCCTCGTTGTGTTTTTGCGCCTGGTTTCTCCTGGGCAGAGATGATCCGACTGACAGGATCTGATCACTTTGGGAGTGCATTCACTACGACATAACTGAATTCTTCGGGCTGAGGGAGGTTAAATCATCAAGAGAACGTCTGAATCATATTGAGTGGTGTTTCTGTATTTCCCTTTCAGTATTCTACAGGGGAAGGAAATATTGCACTCTCAAGGCACTATTTTATCACATTCCGTTAAAGCATCTGGAGAAATACATCCCTCAATTCCATGACGTTTTTCCTGCAGTTCCCTTTCAGATACCAGCCTTCCCCCCACACAGTTTTACCCACGGGCATTATGAGGAAGAGCAGGAGAATTTTGGGGAAAGTTTGGCATTACCAAAAGAAGGCAGATTTCCCCTGAAGCCCAAAGGCTCCTCCTGGGCTGAAGTGCGTGGGGTGCCCTGCTCTCCTGGAGCTGCCTGATGCTCCTCTGGAAGGAACCGGGAGCCGTGGCAGAGGAGTTTCTCAGGTGATCTCTCTCTCTAGGGCTGTGTCTCCTGGATTTGGATTTCAGTGAGCCCCTGACCTGTTCGCTGAGCGGCTGAGGACCCTCCTCAGGCTGGGTTTGGACACTTGTCTGGTTCCTGGGCACAGCAGCTCGCAGCCATCGTCTGTGAGCACCCAGCAGCGCCGAGCCACCCTCACACCTGCAGGGAACTCCTCTCTCCTCAGAGGTTTGGGCTCAAACCGTGCCCACACTCTGATCTGCAAAGCAGCCGGCTGCTGCTGGAATCTGTCCCTCATTATCTGAGTGAAGCACCAGATCTGAGCCCTGCTGGCGTGATGCTGCACAAGAACAGGCCAGGAGAAGGTTTCAGACAATCTGTGCTTCCTTCCCCGAGGAGCTGCACCAGCACCATCCAGAAAGACTAGAATTTTCTGAATGAGAAGTCCAAAATCTGAAAATCAGGTGCCCAAGACCTCTCCGTTGTGCAAATCTCAGCCCCAAACTACCTTCCCTGATATTACTCATGATGGCAGCAGGAAGAACAAAACCTGGCATTTTCTGAGGGAAAAGCTGTTCCTAGCCAGGTTCATATGCTCATTCCCAGATTAGATTATGGCTCTGATCACCAGGCAAGGCACTCTTACTTTTATAAACACTCTGTGGCATAAATGGCTTTTTTTTTTTTTTTTTTTTTACGTCTAATTTTGGCAAGTCAGATTTTTCCTTCGGTTGAGCTACATGCAAGCTCCAAACCCAAATGTTCCTTCTGACTGCAGCAGCACTCAGCACACTGTGCCTCAGCACCAGCTCAGATCTGCAGCTCATGGAGTGAGTGGCACCAGAACATTCCAGGTGGCACAGTTTGGAGATCTGGCTTGTCCAGGCTGGAGGAACGGGGCTGATCCTTTCTGTGCATTTGTACAAACAAAACAAAAACCTGCCAGGCCAGCCTGATGCATGGAAGCCTGTCAGGTCGCTGTAAAATGGGGTTATTGGCAGGTTACAGTGAGCCAAACCAGCTCTGCTCATTCCTTGTCACGGGTGGGTTTCAAACATCTGCACGTGGGGGTGTGGGTACACACATGGATAAAATATCTAAATTATCATAAACTTTCTGAAGGCCTTCTTTGAAAAATACGGAAAATTATATGAATAAACTTGATTAAATCACTCTGAAAGTAAAATAGCAAGTAGTTTTTAAAGCTACCAGTACAGACTCACAGCTCCGAAGGTTTTAAAGCATATTTTTTATCTCAAGAACATGTTTAGCAATTTGAGTCATAAAAATTTGACATATGCAACTTGTTATGCCGCAGCAGATGAGAACTGACATTTTACTGGAACTGTAAGACGTTAGGATTTAATATCATAAACATTTTATTATTAATTTGGTAATTTGTGTGGCCAAATAGCAGCATTAAGTATATAGGTTGGTAGTAATTTTTTCTGGCTGCAGTTGTGCAGTTGGTGGGCTGCATGTAAGAATACACATAACATATATAACAGTTCTGCTGGGGGAAGAAAGGGAGTCACAGCTCTGTGTGCCAGAATAACCATCCCCAAAGAATGATCCAGAATAACCATCCCCAAAGAATGATCCAGAATAACCATCCCCAAAGAATGATCCAGAGTAACCATCCCCAAAGAATGATCCAGAATAACCATCCCCAAAGAATGATCCAGAATAACCATCCCTAAAGAATGATCCAGAGTAACCATCCCCAAAGAATGATCCAGAATAACCATCCCCAAAGAATGACCCTCTTGTGAATTCAGACCCAAACTCTCCTCCACAGAGGATAGCTTGTTGGTATTAAATATTGTGTAAATTATCTGTTTGAATAAGAAATGGGCAGACAAATACTTTGGGTTTAACACACCTATCAGTAAATTATTTTCACTGTAACTGTTTACCAGCACAGTTTGGTATCAAGAGTAGAACTGGATTTTTACCCCCCCTCAGGCATCCCAGCTGATTTTGGAGTTCTTCACACTCCCCTTGCAGCAGTTGGATCTCCAGATCTTTTATGCTTTTGGATTGTTTGTTGATATTTTGCAGATGTTGAGACTTGACACTGACAAGGTGCATTTTGTGCTTTGGAGTGTTCTGGTGGTTGTTTCTGTGATGACAGCAGTTATTGGATGGCAGTGTCAATGAAGTTGAAGGGTTGACAGCCTCGTAAGGAGAAAATACATTTTTCATGTCATTCTTGCTAAAGCTTTGTCTGAGGGAAAGAATTTAATTCAAATTCTTTCAAAAACCATAGCGAAAGTGCTTTATTTGAAAGTTTCCTTCCTCAGACATTTCATTCAAGCTGTAAGTGAATAAGAGACAATCCTGCTGGATCAATCACCGGTAAACAGACAGGGATAACACAGAGAAATGGAAAGCAGAAGCTCTTTTCTCCTTTTCCTTTTTCCTTTTCGTTCCTTCTCCCCTTTCTCCCTGAGCGGACCCAGCCGAGCCCGCCCGGTGCCGCAGGGACAGCGCCGCACTCGCCACGGGATGGCCACGGGATGGCCCCGGGATGGCCCCGGGGTGGCTCCGGGGTGGCCCTGGGATGGCCCCGGGATGGCTCCGGGATGGCCCCGGGATGGCCCCGGGATGGCCACGGGATGGTCCCGGGATGGCTCCGGGATGGCTCCGGGATGGCCCCGTGATGGCCACGGGATGGCCCCGGGATGGCCACCGAGCGCCGCGGCTGGGCTGCCTCCGCCCGCGGCGGTACCGAGCGATCCCTGCCGGGCTGTGCCGGTACCGAGTGATCCGTGCCGGTACCGAGCGATCCCTGCCGGTACCGAGCGATCCCTGCCGGGCTGTGCCGGTACCGAGTGATCCGTGCCGGTACCCAGCCGGGCCAGCAGCTCGTTCCGAACCGATCCCTGCCGGGCCAGCAGCTCGTTCCGATCCGGGCCCTTCCCCTCCGGGAGCGGCCCCTGCGCTGCCCGGGGCTCCGGGGCCGGTTCTGTCNTGCCCCTGCCCCTGTCCCTGCCCCTGTCCCTGGCCCTGTCCCTGGCCACAGACAGCCCCACCAGGGCACAGCTCTGGGCTCGGGACCGACCGATTTTGTGAACGAGGAGAGCCAGAGAGGCAGAGCCCACCTGAGGTGTGTTACACCTGCTGAATCTGCACACGAGCATTTAACTGGAGAGTTTCTGCTATTAGGCATTAAACTGTTGAGTAAATGAGCCAGTAAAATCCTGAGAGTTGCCAAACACTTAAGTGTTTATTGATTTTTTTTAAAGCATTTTTTATCGCGCTGGTATCTCCTGAAGGGAGAAGCATTGAAAGCTCTGGAGAGTGGATCCATTAGCGAGCAGAAAAGAGGAATCGGAGCAAACACCAGGTAAAGCTGCCTTTCACCGAGGCACCCCTGGAAATGCAGTTTCTCTGCAGGCAGATGGGGCTGTGCCTCCATCTCCAGGGCATCCTGGGCTTATCCTCGCTGCTGCCTTCTGCACCAGCCTCGGGCTCAAGGGCTTTGGGGAAGAAGTTGATCCCCGTCTTACACAAGCCACACGCGCAGACAAATATTCCAGAATCATCACAAAAGGTATTTAACATCAGCATCTAATTTTTTTGTTGGGGGATCTCTTAAAATTGGCCAATATTTTAAATTAGGTGTCTTACAATACAAGCAGTAAATAACTCCAATTAGAAGAGTAAAAAAGAAAAGTCATAATGGGGTTACTGGTTAACATTCACAGCATAACTCCTAAAACTGCAAAGAGTTACTTGCAATTTGTGTGATTTGTAATCTGTGCTGGACCATGAAGCAAACCAAAGATTTCGGGGAAGGCAAACTCTGGGTTTAGGGATGCTCAGCAGGGCTGTGCCCCTCTCTCTCCCCTCTCAGGGATGCTCAGGGATGCTCAGCAGGGCTGTGCCCCTCTCTCTCCCCTCTCAGGGATGCTCAGGGATGCTCAGCAGGGCTGTGCCCCTCTCTCTCCCCTCTCAGGGATGCTCAGGGATGCTCAGCAGGAATTTCCTCTGCGAGGTGTCCCTGCCCTGGCTCTGTGCTGCCTGCAGGCACTGCCCAAGCAGCTGCTCTTCCCCTTTATGTAACATTTAATCTTGTGTAACCAGGACCGCTCCCACAGGGTAAACATGAGTGAGATCTCATTTTGCAGACACCACTACCCTTATTTCCATCTCTCCCTGCTGCTGGTGAGTCAGGCTGGCTGTTTGGCCAGCAGAACTCGGTGTTGTCCCCTCTGAGGTGTGGATCTCGTGTTTGAGGAAGCCTTGCAGCTGAACCTGGCAACACCAAGCGAGAAGGTCCTTTTTAAAAGGAAGTTTGGAGTCTGTTCTTTTCTCTAGTCAGATCTCAGAGTGATCTGAGAGATCAGTGAATTTCTGACCTTTTACAGCAGCTCAGTCCAGCTTTCCTTTTCCTCCTGTGCACTCCTGCACTGTGCTGTGGCACTGCCTGTGCCAGGGTGTGAGAGCAGAACTTCTGAGGGTGTGACAGCTGTTAATGAAACAGTTCCCCTTCGAGCACAGAAAAGATCCTTTAGTGCAGTTAAAATAATGCCACATTTGCTTTTCTGGTATAAATGGCAGGGAAGTCAACAAGGGCACTTATTTATATCTGTGTGGGATGAAACGAATGCTCAGTGGAAACCCAAGAAAAGCATCCTGGCCCACAGGTCTGAGTCACTCTGCTCAGCCTTAGCAGTGAACCAGCTTTGAGGAGGCAAAGCACTGAAAGCAGATACGTAATCTAAACCCAGCTCTTATGTGTGCACATGTGAATCCAGCTGGGTTGCAGGGAAACAGAGATTTTGCCTTTATTTTCTTCAAGCTTGCTGAAGTTTATAGTAACTTCTGTTCTCTTAGGGATTAAAAAAATTAATAATTAGCTGTGATTAAAAATACATGTCAGCACTTGCTGAATTTTATTGTCCTGTGAATTTATGTTTTGTTTCTAAGACTGATTTGTTCCATGGTTTAATTCGCCTCATATTGGAAGGAAAACCATGCCCAAGAACCCGTTAGGGGGAGCTGTATAAATGGGAACTCGGACAAAATCTGTCTATAAATAGTTCCAAAGCCCCGGGAGCACAAGTGTGCCCAGCCTGTGCTGGCAGCTCTCCGGGCTGGGTGTGAGCAGGGCAGGATTGCTGCACCCCAAATCCCCTCACAGCCCCTGGGTGGGAGCAGGGCAGGATTGCTGCACCCCAAAATCCCCTCCCAGCCCCTGGGTGTGAGCAGGGCAGGACTGCTGCACCCCAAATCCCCTCACAGCCCCTCTGCTGCCCCTGGCAGCTCTCCGTGCCCTGAAAACCCGCTGTGCAAACCTGCTGTGCTTCTCAGAGTGCTTCTGAACCTAATTTTAGGTGAACTTTTTTTAATTCCTGCCATCAGTGGCTATTGAGGAACTGTGTAAATCCCAAGTGAGAAATAGCTCTGTGTGGTGGGAGTAGTCTAAATGTGCCCTTCCACACATGCAAATTCATTTATTTAAAATCAGTGTAGCACTTGCTGGGCAGCTCAGGAGGCAGGGGCTGGTTTTAATGTGGGGAACATGAAAGGGAGCTGTAATTATTTGTGACAATGAACATTCAGAGTGTTTGCACTGGGACTGTAACATCAGCTCCTCACAAAAGGGGATGTCAGGAACACACAGACAGGCCAGGTGAGTATCGTGGAAAAGCCAGGAGAGACAAAACTAAACTGAATCCTTACTGTGGATTATCTGCTGTGGGGATAAACATCTGTCTGGTTTCCAAAAGCTGCCTCTGCAGCGCAGTTCAGAGCCACCAGGCACCAAAGGGACCTGTCAGCAGGAGTCCCACGGGACTGCAGCCGCTTTCCTGTGCCAGAATTGGCACTGTGACTACAGCCCTGTGTTACCAAAATATTCCAATTCCCGGGGCAGCAGGACAGTTCCCTGCTGCAGGAGGGAGCTCCAAAAGCTGCACCTCCCCGAGGAGCCTCCACTCCTCAGGCACTGCTAACCATGTGCTGAAGTGGAATTGTTTATTTTAGCAGCCAGGTCTCAGGTGTGGTGAAGTTTTTGTTAGTTGCTGAAATGTTAATGAGGCTCTGAATTTCTCCTGCACAAATGAGCTCTTTTGAAAAAGCCTCACATCTGAAACATCCCCATCATGGCTCCCAAAATGAAAATAAACTGCAAGTCAAGCTTCAGCTCCAGCGCAAGGAATGCTGACAGGAGCATCAGTGGAGTAATGAAGGTATGGAAATATTCCAGCAGTGCTTTGCAGGAATAAAGCCAGCAGAGCCTTTGGTGGTGCAGCCTCATTTCACCCATCATCTCCTCTGTCCCTCATCCCACTGCAGAGCCCTGAGCCCAAAGGGCCAGCGAGGTGGGCAGGCGATTTTCATGTGACAAACAATGCCCAGAAGGGGCCCAGATTTGTGCTTTATACACAGCACAAAAATGTGACGTTTTCCCAAACAAAACCCGTGCAAAGTAAACATGGAGAAAATTGTACAGCAGCACCCTGAATTATTGAAGGGCTAGCTATGCAGAACAAACATAATTAAAGGGTCTCATTATCTTCTAAACAATCATTGTAAATAATGCTTTAGATAATTACTTCATTAGTTCTCAAAACACTGGCTTTTATTCTCCTCTGAGATTCTACCCACTAACTCCTCTCAGAATAAATTGCCAAAAGGGAAAACCAAAAGCAGAGCAAGCACGTGAGCTGGAAATGCAACGTGTGCTTGTTTGGGCCGATTCAAACCCAGGCTCTTCTGAAATGGCTTCTTGCAGCTTTTCCGATGGTGAAAAGCAGTTTGTTGGGATTTTTTGATGAATGTGTTTCTTCCTTGGGCTGCTGCAGTCAGGTCCCTGCTTCAGCTCTGCTCACACAGCTCAGGCTGGCTGGCAGCAGCGTGGGGAGAACAGGACCAGGACCAGGACAGGACCAGGACCAGGACCGGAACCAGAACCAGCCCAGGCCCTGCCCCAAACCATCCCAAACTCCCTGTGTGACCCAGAAGTGCCCAGGCCCTGCCCCAGAGCTCCCCAAACTCCCTGTGTGACCCAGAAGTGGCCAGGCCCTGCCCCAGACTCGCCCTGTCCCACTCTCAGAGCAGAGCAGTGAGCCCAGACCCGAGCTGGCAGCAGTGAGATTTCTCTCCAGCTTTCAGCTGGTGTTGCAGAGGGGACTGGAGCTAATTGCTCTCACTGAATGTGCTTCAGATCTCACATCTGTCTCTCTCCCCAGACTCAGCCCCAGATTGGTAGCTGTGCTTAAATCAGAAATCCCAGGGAAGGCCTGGAAGAATACAATTAGAATTAATTGTGTTTTCTGGGAGCATTCCCATCCCACTGAAATTTGCAGCTGGGAGGGAGCTCTGAATGAAATGGCTTTGTCTGCCCCACTGCCAGCATCCCAAGGCTTTGCTCTCCACTTTCTCCACTTTCAATAGGGGTGCCAGGGCTACTGCCAGGGGTGCCAGGGCTACTGCCAGGGGTGTCAGGCTATTGGTAAAAACCTGCAGAGAAGACAGCCCCCTGCCCAGAGTTTGATGTGCAGCAGCCTGGTCCAGCACTCCCTGGAACATTCCAGCCCCAGGGGCAGCAGGGACACAGCAGACACAGCAGAGACTGCTTGGATGAGTTTATTAGTGCATAGGTTAGAGATTCACTCCCCTCACACCTCCAAACAAAGAGGTTCATGTGAAAAGGTCTGGTTTGCTTTAAAACAAACTCATTGAGGCAGCTGTTCAACAAGTGAAGTAAAAACTGTGGAGCAGCCTATTCCAATTTCTGGTCTTGGTGGGCACTACTGCATTACAGAGAGAGAAATCCAACGTGGCAGGATTCTGAGGGTCAGTTTACATAACCAGCTGCTGAACAGCAGGAGTGACTTTCTCCCCCATCTAATTTGCATATCTGTATAAATAATATTTACTGATAAAAATCTAGAAAACTACAGAATAAAAAACATTTACCTAGAATGAGCATTAAGGCAACCAATCCTTCCTTCCTTTGCATGTAAACTTCCTCACAAACATCATGAGCATTCTGGACTCAGAGGTAAAATGAATTTGTTCATTATTGAAGCCGAATTTCTCAAGCGACTTCTTTATGGCTGACTTGCAAAGAGACCAATAATAACAATAACAAAAATAATAATACCAGTATTTGTTTTCTTTTTTAAATGTGTTTGACATCTGAATAGCTCCAGGACATTCACAGTACGCCTGGGCAGCAAAGCAGGAATATTCATACATACAATAGGAATTGTAAACTTTGCTGAGTTTTGTGAAGTCTGAATTCTCTTACTGAGTAACTTTGATCTCAGACACTTCCAACAAAACCTAAGTTTAAGGATTTTAATTTGAAGGACTGAGTTACTGCAGTCAACACGAGAGCTGAGTATCTGAAAACATTGATGAGTGTAGTTTTAGACTGTTTAAAAAGGCACAAATTATCCTCTCCTCTATTTCTCTTAGAGTGTAAATATATCTACATATCTACAAGGATATGCCTAAACAATGAGGAGCCACAAACCCAAGTTACAAATACTTTACACGCAGAAATACAAAAATAACCTGTAACACTAAATGCAGTTATTTGGGTACATTTTGAGTTCTCTGAAGCTTTAGAGTGGTGCAAGCTGGCATTACCAGAGGCACGTGTACACCAAAACACTTCATCCATGTTATAGCCACACATTTCATAACAAATCAGTGTCTTGGTCTGTAGCAAGTGTCACTCTTCTGGGGGAGCTCAGCCCCCAGACCTGTGCTAGATTCATACATCAACATGAGCAAACTCCAGAACAAGAAAACTTGATTTGGCTTTATAAAGTCATTTTTGTCATATTCATATAAGCAGTAAGGCTAAACTGATCCATCAGTTTCCTTTGCACAAGAATTTCCTGTAAAATTACCTGCTCAAGTGCAAATTCAGCATTTCAGAGCTGTATGCTTTCACTAGAAATGTTGCAACTAACCTTCTATTAACCATGAAGGAAGTCTTTAAAGCAATTAACCTTGAAAGAAAAAATAAAAAAACTGGCAAGTGTAAAAAAGGTTTTTTTTCTTTTTTCTTCTCAAGTGTAATGCACTAGGCAGTTAAATGAGTAGTCTTTTCAGGATAAAATATTTTAGCACTTGTTGGAGAAAAAGCATAAAGTTTAAATAGGTTAAGGTGACTAAATAATTAATACACTTAAACACAAGGCTACATCTCATAAAAATATTCACAAGAGTGCTAACAAAGGCAGCACTGGCAAGGTATTTAAAGTCATGATTAGAGTTAGGTTAGCAATAGGAAACAAAGCCAAACACTCAGAACTCAAGAGTCTCTCAACTCCCTATCTCAACTGTAACACTGAGATGTGAAAAAGCCCTAAATTACTTCAGTTCAAAACAAAGTTTCAGTCTTACAAGTGTCTAGTTTGTGATGCAAACCCCACACACGCCCTCAGACATTCTGATCTTCATTTATGAGTAAACATTAGGAGTGATTTGCTTTCATTTGTAACCATTAGTGGCAGGTCACCATCGTGGGACAGTGTAAGGCATCACCTGTGGGGAAGGTTTGGTTTTACTGGAGATGTTCTGGAGTTCCTGAAGGCTGTAACTCTTGGAATGTGCTTGCTAGGACAGAGTTGTTGCCAGGATAATTCCAAGTATCAGAAGCAATACAGTTACACATATTATTATGAACATCAATTTCTGCAGGGAAAAGAGAGAAAGTTAAGGTTGAAATACTTTGTCAGAGGCAGAATTGTTTAAATCTATTCAGAGCCACAGTAAGACTGACACCCAGGCTGAGGGCTGGGATTTTCTAAGGGGTAATCACTGCTATGATTTCCTGTTTCTAACACATAGGTAACCCCAGTCACAAGCCAGAGCCATCTGTGCAACATTTCCCTATTTTCCTTTACAGAACAATTGTTATTACTCATGCCCAACTTCTGCAAACATCATTAGAAGCAGATGTAGGTCAAGTCTAAGCAACTGCTCACTGCCACCCTCCTTGGATAAATATTTGCAGCCTGCTCAAACCCTTACACCTGCACCCTGAGTGGAACTCACCAGTAAAAACTGTGAGGCAATAGCTCAGAGAGCTGCAAGGGTTAAAAAAGGAGAGCTGGCTCTGTGTAAATGCATCAAGGTGTGACTCTGGGTCAGGTACCTCTGACTGCAGGTACTGACAGTGAATTCTGCTCCCTGCCACGAACCAGAGCTGAGAACAATCTCCAACACCAGAACAGAACCGTGGATGTTAAAGGAGTGTTAGTACAGAAATTGCATTTCTGAGGAGCTGTGTGAACTGGCACTCTCCTGGTGTCTGTGTGCAGCTCCAGGACCCTGCCTGTCAAAGCTGCATTTCCACTGGGCCCAGGGAAGCTGACTGCTATTGCCCACTCAGCCTGGCTAGGCACCATCTGCACAAGAAATGGCACATTTACCACAGCAAAACCATGAACACTGACAGAAATCTCATGTCCTAAACCCGTGCTATCTCCCACTGCTTCGTTCAGTCTGGCATTAACAGATTCAAACAGTTTCAAAGTCAGGAATTTGAAGCTGCTCTCCAAGCCATGATAGCCAGATTGATGGCTGCAGACATCTGCTTCTTTAAAAACTCTGCTCCAAAGCACAGAAACCCCCCGGGTAAAGCCCCAAGGGTTTCCATGCTGTTTGCTGATGAACTTTCAGCACAAAACCAATCAGGGCTGGGAGCAGCCTGGGCTGCTGCTGCCACCTCTGCCCTGGGTGGCCCAGACAGGTCCCCGCAGGGTGACAGTGCCACACCCAGGGCCTGCAGGGACAGCCCCAGGCAGCAAGGACAGCAGGACAGGGGAGAACAAGAGGCAATTAGTAGATTAGTTACTTACTGCCACAGGGCAGGAAGCCATGCATGCTGAGCATCACCGAATACCCACAGACAAACCAATAATTAGAGCTACTATGGCAATCAACACCACTGACACACTGATAATTATCCACATTTTCTGTCAAAAAACAAGGTACGGTTAATATCAGGCACATTAACATAACTTGCATTTATTTTCAGTTTTTCAAGTAGTTTTTAGATCCACAAGCACTTTTATTCGAGCCTCCTGTATTCTTAAATTGAGATAAATTTATCTGTATAATGTTGCAAATGTAAGAATGAACATTTTGAACAGGTAAGCTCATGTGATTAATGCCCCTACAGCTATCAGAGATGACACAGCACCATTTACACACACATTAAGGGGGCTCTTTCCACACCTCTGGAAAGATCTTTTGTAAAGGATCAGGCATGTTGTCTCTATGCAGATCTCTATCTATAACCAGATTGCACAGCACATCAAAAGGGGAAATTGGAATGTAAAAATAAACTACTTAGCAGTCTGATATCAGAATATATTATTTGGTGTCTGATGGGAAGAAAAGATACCGAAACAAAACCAGTGGCTGGAAAGTGCCAGAACATTCCTCTGAACTCAGCTCCTCCACAAATTCAGTGTCATGGCACAATGCCACACCCTCTCCAGAGGGAAGAGCCCCCTAATTTGTCTGTAAAACTAAAAATTACAAGCAGAATTTAAAAAAAATAAGATTATTTCAGCAAAAGCACTTTTATTTTTCCTGTTAGCAAACAGATTTTATAGCTGTAAATACAGGTAGGTTCACTTGTGATAAACAGCCAGAAACTTTTAAGGTTATTTAGAATCTGAATCATTTAAGGTATTGTGAAAGCTGATAAGTAAAATGTGAATTTATGCACTGGAATAATACATTAACTCTTCTTTTGGGGTTCTTACACTCTGTAATGGCAGCTCTGAGAGGAAAGTTGAACATACCCTTAGCTGTGCATGGATTGCTGATCTGTTCTCATAGTCCAGGAAGTGTCTGTCCTCTACTGGTATTATAAATTTTCAATATTAACTACAGCAAAATTCACATTGGAAATGTTCCTGTGCTAAACTTAAATACTGCCTAGCATAATTACAGAAAGAGAACATACCCTGCGTGCTTTGCTTTGATATTTAACTGCCTTCTTTGTCTCCTCTTTTGCATGTTCCACATAATCTGTTGCATTCATCACGTTCTTTTCTATGTTGTTGATCATTTCACCCTTAAAAAGAAATTTTGAAGGGAAACCACGTTACTGGAATGCACAGATCTTTGTTTAAGGAATCTAAAAGGAAGGCTCAGAACACCCAGAGCTACGTTCACAACCCAACGAGGCACACACTGGGGATGGCATTGTCCTGCTTTGGGAAGGGAATGAGAAGCGAGGGCTCCCAGCTCTGGCTGTCCCTGGACACCCAGGGAATGCTCTGAGCAGGGCAGGTGAGCTCTGCCCTGTGCAGGAACAGAGCTGAGCACCTGCAAACATCCCTGGGGTGGGGATGTTCTAACAGCCACAGCTGAGGGACACTGAGACCAGAAACCCCTGCTGTGTCCCAGGTGGGACAGGACATTCCCAGTGCCACACCACAGCTTCTAGGAAACACACAGGTGTGATTTCCTCAGAGCTCAGGGATCAGGATGTCAATGCATGACACAGTCAAATTAATTATGAGGAATGGCATTTGGCAGTGAAATGAGGATGGTTAAAAACGACAGTAGGTCTGTTACCTGTGTCTCTGTCCATCAGAAGAAAGAATCAGCAGCAGTAAACAGCAAAGCATTACAGAATGATGCACAAGTAACTTCTGTTCGTGTGTAATTCAAAAGAAGCCTGCTACCAATTTCTCCTGGCTGTATATTTAATATCAAAGCAACAAAGGACTTCCAGAACAAAACCCAATCACAAAAAACAGGCAAGTTTCTCTAACTTTGCTTTTCAGGCACGTTTCTCTTCTAACACTATCCTTTTCACTTTCCTGCAGAAGTCAAACCATTTTAGATCAAAGTTAAAAATACTTTTGCTGGGTGATTGATATTTAAAGACCAAAACCAGAACAGATTTATACATGTCAAGACAAAGCTTAGGAATATGAGAGGTGACTTGAAGGACTTGTCCAGCCCTCCACATTCACCTTGCTGAACAGAGAACTGCACTCCTGCAGAAGAGCACAGCCTTGCTGACACACCTGTTATTCCATTGCAGCCCAGAATCCAAAATCCCCAAGGAATTAACCGTGTTCCATGAGACAGCTTTTCTTACTTAAACACGCACAGAGACGTTCCAGCATATTGCAATTAATCATAGTGAAAAAAATATCAAATATACTGACTGGAAGGCAAGTCTGTGGTCAGTTACTGAAAGCATGAGGACATTGAGATTTGCCCACAACAGAACAAAGCACCTGCAGTGATTGACTCCCATATATTCCAGCCCAGAATCACTCTAAACCTGCACTGTCTGACATAACCCACTGCTTGTTGCAAAGAGGGGCAGTGAGGAGCAGGCCCCCTCCATGGCTGTGCTAAGGGGGGCCTCACCTGGGTCTCCACAAACATTGCCATGTCCATGAACATCTCATGCAGCTCCCGGATGCTGGACTCCAGCTTCATGATGTCCTTGTGGCGGGACTCGATCTCGTTCAGGGCTTGCCTGGTGATCTGCGAGTCCGAGATGATCTTGGGGACAAAGGAAAGGGACGGGGACACGCCTGAGTGCCAGCACACAGGGAACAGCAGGGCCAGCACAGCACAGACTGGCCCAGGAATACCTACATCAGAAGTGAAAATGGAAGGATTGCCACTCTCCAGCATTTCTTCCAGCTCCTCATCAGTGGTGGTCTTCCCAGCTAGGATAAAAACAACAATTAGCATGAGAGGCTAATGACAAATTTGAAAAGCACACGAAAAGCAAAATTTTAGTGTAATTTGCCAGTTTCCCTGTTTGCATTCCCTGTTTCAGCAATGTATGTATTCACTTCTATAGAGCACAATTAAAAAAGACTACTTTTAGGCGCTTTTTAGACACCTTCCAAGGTAGATACTGTACTTCAAAGTAAAGCCAGGAACCTTTCTAAATACTCCTAATAATGAATTGGAAGTAAGTCATATGTGAGTCAGTTAACAAATGATTAAAGCACACGTAACAGCAGCACTGATTTTATGCCAGATGAAGTGTCCTTGTAGACAAAAATGGACCACATCAAAAGAGCTGTTATCCTGTTAGGCACATTAATTTTGGAATGGCTTTTAATAACACTTGCTGTTTCAGAATGCAGCTTTTCTTGATGCTTCATTTAAAGTTGCAACATTGTAAGTAAATGAAGCCAAGGAAAAAGATAATTCCTTTAATAATTTTCAATCTAAAGGAAATTACTGAGTTTCCTCTCTTTTCTTTACAGCTGCTCTAAAAGGAGTAATATCAAGGACTGTGTGCCCTGCAGTAGAATTGTTTCTCTTCTCCCACAGCCCTGAGATGCTGTCCAGGATCTCTGATGGTCTGTGCCACGTTTAGGGGACAGGGAGAGCTGGCTGTGTCTCAGGAGCACCCTCAGGGGTCACTTACTGATCTCCAGCTGCCTCTGGATGCGGCCCTTGCTGCGCTCCCGGAACAGCGTCTGCGTCTCGTTGTACTCCGTCATCACCTCCACAAACTTGTGAGCCAGCACCGAGTGCTGCCGGGACATGGGGGGACAGAGGGACACAGAGGGGACACAGAGGGGACACAGAGGGACAGAGAGGGGACAGAGAGGGGACAGAGAGGGGACAGAGGGGGGACACACGGGAACACAGAGGGGACAGAGAGGGGACAGAGAGGGACAGAGAGGCAGAGAGGGGACACACGGGAACACAGAGGGGACAGAGAGGGGACAGAGAGGGACAGAG